>VZTD01006002.1:23057-39641 GCA_013397725.1 Rhagologus leucostigma
AAAAGCCCCCAAAGCCGCCCCCCTAAAGACGCCAAATAACCCCAAAGATCCCATAAATAGGCCAATGAAACCCCGTCCCTACCTCACGCCTCACGGCCCCGCAAGGAAACCCCAAAACAACCCCAAAAAAACCCGAACAAACCCCCAAAAGGTCGCAAAAAGCGCCCCCAGAACCCCCAAGAATCCCCTCGAAAAGCCCGAAGAGCCCACAAACAAACCAACGAAACGCCCTTCCCGCCTCGCCCCTCAGCGCGCCCCGAATGAAGCGCCCGCCCCCTCCCCGCTCCTTATGAGCCCTCCGCCGCCCCCGGATTGGTCGCTTCGCTGAGGCGCTCTCGGCGCCGATTGGTCGAGGGCCCCCAAACCCCGCCCCCTAGCGGCGCGCCGGCCTCGCGGGGACGCCCGGAAATTGCCGGGAAATTTCGGGGCTGGGAAGAAGCGGGAACGTCCCGAGGGAGCCGGGGGAGCCCGCCTGGAACCGAGCCCGTGTTCCCCTGGAATCGTTCCTGTGGATCACGTTTTGATTTCCCGGGAAACGGATCCGGGAATTCCCAGCGAATCCCTGCTCCAGGAGTTGCTTGGAATTCGGGGAAGGGAGGGTTTTTCCAGGATCTTTCCCGGATTTTTCGCGGTTTGTTTTTTCTTTCCCCGTCTGGGCCGTCCCGCACGGGGAGTCCGCAGCCGCCCGTTCGTTCCTCGGCAGCGTTTCGGGCTGCGGCCCGGCCTGTCCCGGCGGCTTCCCGGGAACGGAAACGGGGCTGCAGCAAGGGACAAGTCTTCAAAGAATGAATCCGCCGCGAAACAATCACTGAGCGATCAGACTGCTCAGAAATACTAAAACCATCAATGCGTAACGAAATCGTTATTAAGGAACGCAATAATTGCTAAAGAATAAAGTACTAAGTAACGGAATGATCGATAAATAGGAAAAGAATTGACCGATGGTGAAATAACCAGCAATAAAATAACGAAAAGTTACTACAACAACTGATAGATAATAAGACAGCAAGTGATGAAATGATTACTAAATGATAAAATAAATAATAATTACTAAGTAATAAAATAATAAGTAATGAAAGAATAAAAATGTTAGAAATAATTAATAAAAGAAGTAATAAGTAATGAAGTAATTAATAAATAATAAACTGATCAGTAAGTAATAAAAGTAATTAATAAACGACATAATAGGTAATGAAATCACAAGTAATGAAATAAAAAATATTAAGAGAATCCGGCAATTATTAATCAAGACTAAAAGAAATGAAATATGGAAAGAATCAGATCATTAGTAAAGCGATCGAATCGTTAATAAATATGAAAAATGAAGTCATTATTCAAGCAATCGGATATTCAGCAATGAATAAAAGAATCGAGATGTAAGCAAATAATTAATAAATCCTAAAATAACCAAATAGTGACCAAAATGATCAAACAATCACGAAACCAATCAAACAATAGATAGAAAAAAATTAACAAAGTAACCCGTAAAAAATAAAATACCTAATACTTATTAAAATAGTCAACGTTAAAACAATGAAGCAATTATTAAAGCAATCAAATATTTAGTACTTAATAAAAGAATCGAGGTGTAATCAAATAATTAATAAATCATGAAAGATCTAAAATTAACAAAACAATCAAATATTTAATAAAATAATAAAATAATAAATAGAGAAAGAATTAACAAATCAACTAATAAAAATAAAATAATAATTATCAAAATTATAAACATCAAAACCATGAAGCGATTAATGAAACAACAAAACAATTCTTAAACTAGGAAAGCAATCCATTAATAGGAGAACAATGAAATAATTATTAAAAAATCAAATCATTGTTAAAGTGCTAAAATGATAATTAAAAAATACTTACTAAACAGCAGAACAATAAATAGAAACCAGTGAAGTAACGACCGAAATAATCCGATAATTCGCAAAGCGAAGAATCGGGAAAGCCAAAAATAACCCAATCGTTATTAAAACAATCAAATAAACATAAAAGTGATCAAATAATGAATGTAAAAATAATCGAATAATAAATAATAAAGAGTTGTTAAAACAGTCAAATAATAAAGATTGAAATCATCGCATAATAATTAGAAGGATGAGATGATTAATAAATAGGTAGAAAATCAAATCTTTATTAAAACAATGAAATAAATGTAGAGCTAATCAAGTAATGAATATGAAAATGATCAAATACTCATGAAAAAACCAACTAATAAAGAAACAATTACTAAATAACCAAACAAATAATGACCGCTAAATTAATAAAGTCATGATGAAAAGAATGAGGTAAGAAATTGGTAGAAAATCAAATCTTTATTGAAACAAATAAATAGAAAAATAATCAAATAATAAATTGAAAAACGACCAAATAGTTCTGAAAATAATCAAACACTTCAGAAATAAACAAATAATTAATAAACATGAGAATAAGGAAATAGTAATTAATTATCAAAAGGAGGGGATAATGAGAAGAAACAAACACGACAATTAAGAGGAAATAATGAAATAATTAATAAATGACTAATACGTGATTAATGAATCATGAATAAATCATAAATAAATAACCAATCGCCCATCGGTAATGGATAAATAATCGCTAATAATAAATAAGTAGATAAGAAATAATTAAGAAATAATTTAATAACTAACCAAGACTCAAGGAATAACCGCTAATAATTGAGAAGGAATTAAGAAAGCACTAAGGAATAACCAATAAATAACTAATAAATAGTCAATAATCGAGAAATAGCCGCTAACAATAGGGAAATAATGAAGGAATCATTTCATCACTAGCCCATAATTGGGACACAACCCCCTAATAATTAATAAATAATTAATAGCGAACTAATAAATACCCAAGAATCGATCAATAATCAATAAATAATCCCCAATGAATGGATAAATCGTTAATAAAGCTCCTTCCAGGGGCAGCAAAAGTCCAAGCTGGGCAAAAGCCCCTCGGAAGCCATCGCGAGCAGTTCCCTGTCCGCTCCCGTCCCCTCCCCCGGCCGTTCCCGCCTTCCCAGGAGCGTCCCCCCGCTCCGCGAGCGACAGCAAAGGGCCGGCTTCGTAGCAAAAACCTCCTTTATTCCATCCCCACAAAACCCGGAATAACAATTCCTAAAAAAAACCGCCCGGGCCTCGCCTGCGCATCCCCCGCTCGCCTTTGTCCCGGGAACCTCGGAATTCCGGCAGCTCCAGTCCTTCTTTTCTTCCCGGCGCTTCCTCTACTCTAAACCGGGAGAACGCTACAGTCGGAAAAAACCTTGGAATTTTTTCCCGCCTAAAGCTAATTAAAGCTGGAATTCCCTAAAAGGCTAAAAAACCACCAAAACATCCGGGAATTCCCGGAGGAAAAAAATCCTATGGAATAAATTAAAGAATCCGTTAGAAAAATTCCCGCTTTTTCCCTCCCCCCTCCCCCATCCCCATCCCGAAAAAATCAGCGGCATTCCCAAAGTTTTGGGAAGTCGCCGGGAATATTGTCCGGGGATCCCGTTCCTTCCTTTTTTCCCGAGGAATTCCATGGAGAGCGCCCGGAAACGGAGGGGAAAAAACCCGGCAAAGTGAAGGAAGAAACTAAAAATCCTGGAACTTTTCGGGAATATTCCTCGTTTGGGAATTCCGGCGGCAGAAAAACTTGGAATTCTTCTTCCCAAAGCTTCGATTGGAGCTTCCCGTGGCATTCCCGGGCTCTTTTGCCAAGGAATTTTCCCAATTTTCCATGGAATTTTCTCCTTTTCCCAAGGAATTTCTCTTTTTTCCATGGAATTTTCTCCTTTTTCCATGGAATATTTTCCTTTTCCATGGAGTTTTCTCCTTTTTGCAAGGAATTTTGTCCTTTTGCCATGGAATTTCTTCATTTTTCCCAAGGAATTTTCTCTTTTTTCCATGGCATTTTCTCCTCTTCCTGAAGAATTTTCCTTTTTTTCCATGGAATTCCTCTTTTTTTCCATAGAATTTCTCCTTTTTCCGTGGAATTTTCTCCTTTTCCCATGGAATTTTTTCCTTTTCCGAAGGAATTTTCCTGCTGCTTCTTCTCCCTTTTCCCTCCTCCTCCAATTCCCGGGAACACGATAAAATTCCATCTTTTTTTCGGGAATCGGGCCCCGTTCCAATCTTTTTTTCCCCCCGTTCCCGCTTCCAAAAATCCGGGAAAAATTCCACGACAGCAGGAAATCCTGGGAATTTTCGCTGCGGGAATTTTTCCAGCTGGGAATTCCCGCTCTGGAGAGGGACGGGCGCTCCGGGAAGGGTGGGAATTCCTGGGAATTCCACGGAATTTTGGGAATTAGAAGGCCGAGCCGGTGATGGCGTTGAGCTGCTTCATGAGCCCTTCCAGGCTCGCCATCTGCTCGCTCAGCTCGTCCTGCTCGTAAACCTGCCGGGAAAAAAAACGCCGGGATTCGGGAATCCTCGTGGAATTCTGATGGAATTCCCGGGCTCGGGGGCGCTCCCGAAGGAAAGGTTTTTCCCGAGAATGCGCAGGGATTTGGCGCTGGGGTTGGTGCCTCGTTTTTCTTCCTTTTTTCCCATTTCTTTCCTGTTCTTTCCTCCTTTTTATCCCATTTTTTTCCCATTTTCCCTCCATTTTTCCCTAATTTTTCCTCCATTTTCCCTCCCATTTTCCTCCTTTCTTCCCCATTTTTATCCAGTTTTCCCCCATTTTCCTCCAATTTTCCTCCCATTTTTCCTCCCATTTCCCCCCCCATTTTTATCCCATTTTTCCTCCCATTTCCCCCTATTTTGATCCAGTTTTTCCCTATTTTCCTCCCTTTTTATCCCATTTTCCCCATTTTTTCTCCATTTTCCTCCTTTCCCCCCTTTTTCCGTCCCATTTTATCCATTTTTATCCCATTTTTCCTCCCTTTTTTCCCCATTCTCTTCCATTTTCCCCCCATTTTTCCTCCTTCTTTCGCCCTTTCTCCCTCATTTTTCCTCCCATTTTCCCTCCTATTTTTATCCCATTTTCCTCCATTTTTCCTACATTTCTCTCCCATTTTCCCTCCCATTTTTTCTCCCATTTTTCCCCCACACTTCCCCCCTTTTTTCCCATTTTCCCTCTTTTTCCTCCATTTTTATCCCATTTTCCCTAATTTTGCCTCCATTTCCCTCCGTTTCCCCCCATTTTTCATCCCATTTTCCTCCGATTTTTCCTCCCATTTCCCCGCCGTTTTGCCTCCCTTTTTTCCCAATTTTTCCTCATTTTTTTCTCCCTTTCCCCCTAATTTTTCTCCCATTTTTTCCCATTTTAATCCCATTTTCCCTCCCATTCCCTCCCATTTTCTTCCCATTTTCTCCAGTTTTTCCTCCCATTTTTCCCTCCCACTTTTCTTCCATTTTTCCTCCCTTTTTCCCCATTTTTATCACATTTTTCCTCCCATTTTTCTGCCCATTTTCCCACAGCTTTATCCCATTTTCTTCCCATTTTTTCTCCTTTTTTCCTCCCATTTCCCCCAATTTTTCTCCCATTTTTTCCCACTTTTCTTCCATTTTTCCTNCCTCCCATTTCCCCCTATTTTGATCCAGTTTTTCCCTATTTTCCTCCCTTTTTATCCCATTTTCCCCATTTTTTCTCCATTTTCCTCCTTTCCCCCCTTTTTCCGTCCCATTTTATCCATTTTTATCCCATTTTCCCCATTTTTTCTCCATTTTCCTCCTTTCCCCCCTTTTTCCGTCCCATTTTATCCATTTTTATCCCATTTTCCCCATTTTTTCTCCATTTTCCTCCTTTCCCCCCTTTTTCCGTCCCATTTTATCCATTTTTATCCCATTTTCCCTAATTTTGCCTCCATTTCCCTCCGTTTCCCCCCATTTTTCATCCCATTTTCCTCCGATTTTTCCTCCCATTTCCCCGCCGTTTTGCCTCCCTTTTTTCCCAATTTTTCCTCATTTTTTTCTCCCTTTCCCCCTAATTTTTCTCCCATTTTTTCCCATTTTAATCCCATTTTCCCTCCCATTCCCTCCCATTTTCTTCCCATTTTCTCCAGTTTTTCCTCCCATTTTTCCCTCCCACTTTTCTTCCATTTTTCCTCCCTTTTTCCCCATTTTTATCACATTTTTCCTCCCATTTTTCTGCCCATTTTCCCACAGCTTTATCCCATTTTCTTCCCATTTTTTCTCCTTTTTTCCTCCCATTTCCCCCAATTTTTCTCCCATTTTTTCCCACTTTTCTTCCATTTTTCCTCCTTTTTTCCCCCTTTTCCTCCCATTTTCCTCCATTTTCCTCCCATTTTCCCCAACTTTCCCTCCCATTTTCCTTTCCCAAAGTCTTTTTCCAAATCCTTTTCCAGCTTTTTCGGGAAGGAGGCCCTCGGAAGTCTTCCCGGAGTTTTCTCTTCTCCGGGGAAATGGGAGTTGAAATGGGATTACAAATGGGATAAAAATGGGGAAAAATGGGAGAGAAAATGGGATTAAAAGGGAGGGAAAATGGGATAAAAATTGGGGGGAAATGGGAGAAAAACTGGGGAAAATGGGAGGAAAAACGGGATAAAATGGGGGAAAAAGGGAGGGAAAATGGGGGGAATTGGGATACAAATGGGAGGAAAATTGGGATAAAAAAGGGAAAAATGGGTGGGAAAAGGGGGGAAAAATGAGATAGAAATGGGAAAAAAAGGAGGAAAACAGGAGGGAAAATGGGAACAAAATGGAGGAAAAATGGGAGGAAAAGTGGGAAAAAACGGGAGAGAAAATGAGATAAAAATGGGATAAAAATGGGAGGAAAATGGGGAAAAAAGGGGGAAAATGGGGGAAAATGGGATAAAAATGGGAAAACGGGAGGGAAAATCAGATTAAAATGGGGAAAAACGGAGGAAAATGGGAGGGAAAATGAGTAAAATTGGGAAAAATGGGAGAAAAATGGGGAAAAGGGGAGGGAAAATGGGCGGAAAATGGGATAAAAATGGGGAAAAGGAGGAAGATGGGGAAAAAAGGAGATAAAAATGGGACAAAATAGGGGGAAAATGGGATAAAAATGGGAGGGAAAATGGGATAAAAATGGGTGAAAAAGGGAGGAAAAATGGGGGGGAAGGGAGGAAAATGGGGGGAAAATGGGATAAAAATGGGAAAAAAATGGGATAAAAAATTGGATAAAAATGGGAAAAAATGGGAGGAAAATGGGATGAAAATAGGAGAAAAATGGGATAAAAATGGAGGAAAAATGGGAAAAGCGGGAATTTTCCCCGGGATGATCCCGAAAATCCCTGCCATCCCAGAATCTCTCCCTCATCCCGACTTTTCTCCGTATTTTCCCGCCATTTCCCACTGTTTTCTCGGGAATTTTGCTCCCGGAAAAATCTTTTCAGCCCCTTTATCCCGAATTTTTCCCTGGGTTTTTCCATCCCCGATCCCGATGCAGCCGGAATTCCTTACGTTGCTGGAATCCTCGGAATTCTTGGAGCCCTCTTCGGATGCTTCCGGAGCCGTGGGCACAGAGACGGGAAGGAGAGGGGACCTGGCTTTTCCCGCTAATCCCAGGGAAGCCGTTTTCACCGGAGCCTTGGGAAGATTCCCTGGAAAAGAGGGGGAGATGAGCGAAAAACGGCGGAAAAATTAGGGAAAAATGGGAGAAAATGAAGGAAAATTTAGGGGAAAATGAGATAAAAATGGAGGGAAAATGGGAAGAAAATGAGAGGAAAAGTGGAGGAAAAGTGGGAGAAAAATGATGGGAAAATGGAAGGAAAGATGGAGGAAAAAAGGGATAAAATGGAGGAAAAATGGGAGAAAAAATAGGGGAAAATGGAGGAAAAATGGGAGAAAAATTGGGAAAAAGGGGAGGACGATGGGAGGAAAATGGAGGAAAAATGGGAAGAAAAATGGAGGAAAAATGGAGGAAAATGGGAGGAAAAATGGGGAAAAAATGGGAGAAAAATTGGGAAAAAGGGGAGGAAAATAGGAGGAAAAATGGGAGAAGAAGGGAGGAAAAGTGGAGGAAAATGTGAGAAAAAAAATGGAGGGAAAATGGAAAGAAAACGGGGGGAAATGGGAAGAAAAATGGGATAAAAATGGAGGAAAAAACAGAGGAAAAATAGGAAAAATGGAGGGAAAATTGGGAAAAAAATGAGGAAAAATGGAGGGAAATGGGAGAAAAAATGGAGGGAAAATGGGAGAAAAATTAGGGAAAAACGGGGGAAAAATGGGAGAAAAATGGAGAAAAATTGAGAGGAAAATGAAGGGAAAAGGCAGGAAAAATGGGAGGAAAATGAAGGAAAATGGGGGAAAAATGGAGGAAAAATTAGGGAAAAATTGGAGGAAAAATGGGGAATAAAGGAGGAAAAGTGAAAGAGAAAAAAGGGATAAAAATGGAGGAAAAATGGAAGGAAAAATGGAGAAAAACTGGGGGAAAATTGAGGAAAAATGGGGGGAAATGGAGCGAAAAAGGGAGAAAAAATGAAGGAAAAAGGGATAAAAATGGAGGAAAAATGGAAGGAAAAATGGAGAAAAACTGGGGGAAAATTGAGGAAAAATGGGGGGAAATGGAGCGAAAAAGGGAGAAAAAATGAAGGAAAAAGGGATAAAAATGGAGAAAAAATGGGAGAAAAATGGGAGAAAAATGGAGGAAAAATGAAGGAAAATGGGAGGAAAAATGGGGGGAAAAAATGGGAGAAAAATTGGGAAAAAGGGGAGGAAAATGAGTGGGAGAATGAGAGAAAAATTAGGGGAAAATGGGATAAAAACAGAGAAAAAATGGGATAAAAAACAAAGGAAAAATGGGAAAAAAGGATGAAAAAAAGGGAGAAAAATGGGAAAAAACTGGAGAAAAAATCGGGAATAATTCCATTTCCTGGGCTAACCACCAGCGGAAATCCAGGAACTCTCCTTAATCCCAAAAACCCCCCAGTTCCCCCATTACAAAATCCCGGGATTTCCACATCCTTTTTTCCGCACCACCAGGAAAACAGGATGAAAAAATGGGAAAAAAATGGGAGAGAAATTCAGAAAAAACAGGAAGAAAAACAGGATGAAAATGGAGAAAAAAATGAGATAAAAAACAAATGGAAAATGGAGGAAAAATGGGAAAAAATGGGGAAAAAATGGGGAAAAAATGGGAAGAAAATAGTGGAAAATGGGAAGAAAATTGGAATGAAAGTGGAGGAAAAATGGGGGAAAATGAAGGAAAAACGGGACCAAATGGGAAGAAAATAGAGGAAAATGGGGGGAAAATGGAGGAAAAAGGGAGGAAAAATATGAAAAAACGGGAAAAAAAATGAGGAAAAATGAGGGAAAATTGGAGGAAAATGGGAGGAAAAAAGGGATGAAAAAGGAAGGAAAAATGGAGGAAAAATGGGGGAAAAGGATGAAAAAGTGGGGAAAAAATGTGGGGAAAAAGGGCAAAAAAATCGGGAATAATGCCATTTACTGGGCTAACCCCCAGCCGAAATCCGGGAATTCTCCTTAATCCCAAAAAAACCCCCCAGTTCCCCCATTAAAAAACCCCAGGAATTTCCACAATCGTCGCTTTTTCCTTGGAATTCCGGGGGAATTCCCGCTCACCTGCTTGGGATAAGAGGGGCGCGTAAGGAATTTTGGGATCGATTGCACTCATGGGAGGAGGTAGCAGCGGGTTGGCGAAGCTCCGCAGCGGATGCGTGGGCCTCACGCAGGCGGTGGGAATGGTCCGGCTGGGAATTTCCTCGGGATTCGGATGCTCCGCCGGGCCCGGAGCCGCGGAGTCGGGAACGGCTGCTGGAAAAGAGGGGGGGAAATGGGATCTGAGGGGGTTTAAGCAGCACTTTTCCCAAGTTTTTGGCCAAAATTCCCATTTTAAGAGTGATTTTTCCCGGGTTTTGGGGGAAATTCTCACCCTGATCCCCAAAAATTTGGGATTTATGGAGTTTAAGAGCCCAAAAATCTGGGATTGATGGAATTTCATGGAATTTTAAATCCACTTTTCCCCAGTTTTGGCCAAAATTCCCGGTTTTAGCCCCATTTTTCTCAAGTTTTGGCCACAATTCCCATTTTAAGAGCGATTTTTCCCACGTTTTGGGGGAAATTCCCAACTTGAGCCCAAAAAATCTGGGATTCATGGAGTTTGAAGCACCATTTTTCCCAAATTTTTGGGGAAAATTCCCATTTTAAGCGTGATTTTTCCCAAATTTTGCCCAAAATTCCAAATCTGAGCCCCAAAAATCTGAGATTTATGAAGAGCCCAAAAATCAAAAAATTCCCCAAAAAATCTGGGATTCATGGAATTTCCAAGAGGTTAAACTCCATTTTTCCCAAGTTTTTGGGGAAAATTCCCATTTTTCATGTGATTTTCCCAAGTTTTGGGGGAAATTCCCAACTTGAGCCCAAAAAATCTGGGAATTCCGGAATTTCCAAGAGGTTAAACTCCATTTTTCCCAAGTTTTTGGGGAAAATTCCCATTTTTCATGTGATTTTCCCAAGTTTTGGGGGAAATTCCCAACCCAATCCCCCAAAAATTTGGAATTTATGGACTTTAAGAGCCCCAAAATCCCCAAAATCTGGGATTTCCTGGCATTCCAGACCCATTTTTCCCAAGTTTTGGCCCAAAAATGCCCATTTTTAACCCCATTTTGCCCAAAAGGTTTTGGGGGAAATTCCCATTTTTAGCCCCATCTTGCCCCGAATCCCCCCTCGGAATTCCCAAAAAACCCGGGCAAAAAGCCGCATCTTCTCCTCCATCCCGTCCTTCCATCCCGAAACCCTGGAAACCCGGGAAAAGCGGCCGGAATTCCAAGGAAAAAGCGGGAAAAAGCCCCATTTCACGGACTTCTCCCCGCTCCGAAGGCTCTGTCCACGGAGAGGGTCGGGAACGGCACTGGCCGGAGCGGGAATTGCGGGAATCCGGTGGGAGACGGCAAAATCCCGGGATACTGGGCGCTCTCCAGGGTGGGCACGGGAATGGCGCTGACCACGGCTGCCGAGAGAATCCCGAGAGGTGAAATTCCCGGGAAAATCCCGGAACTCTGGCCACGAAATCCCACTAAAAGAGCTGGAATTTTGCTGGTTTTTTCCATCCCAAATTCCCTCAAAATCCTGGAATTTTCCCCCTTTCCAACCCCAAAATCCCCCAAAATCCTGGAATTCTCCCCTTTTCCATCCCCAAATGCTGGAATTTCCTCCTTTTCCATCCCCAAATCCCCCAAAATCCCGGAACTTTCCCCTTTTCCATCCCAGATTCCCAGAATTCTCCCCTTTTTCTTCCCAAAAGCTCCCAAAATCCCAGAATTTTCTCCTTTCCCAGGCCCGAATCCCCCAAAATCCTGGAATTCCCCCCTTTTCCCGGGATTTACCGGCGTTGGAGGCTTGGGAATTGACGGGGATGAGGAGCTTGGCTCTCCGGGAAACCACGGACCGTTCCAGGGTGGAGACGCCGCTGCCGACCTCGTCCGCCTCCGGAGCTGCGGGAAAACCGGGAATTCCCATGGAAAAACCCAGAAAACATGGGAAAATCCCCGAAATCCCGTTTTCCCCCTAAAAATCCGGGATTTCCCCCCAAAATTCCATCTAAAAAGGGAATTTTGGGAATTTTATCCGTGGAAAAGTTGGGATCGGGAAAGAATTCCAGGGTTGGGAGCCCCAAATCTAGGAAAAAACTTGGAGCTCTTGGAATTTTCCGGGAAAAAACACCCAGAATTCCCAAATTCCCTGGAATTTTCCTGGAAAAAATGCCCGGAATTCCCAAAACTCCCAGAATTTTCCTGGAAAAAAATGCCTGGAATTCCCAAAATTCCGGAATTTCCATGGAAAAATGGCACAGAATTCCCAAAATTCCTGGAATTTTCACGGAAAAAACACCCAGAATTCCCAAATTCCCTGGAATTTTCCTGGAAAAAAATGCCTGGAATTCCCAAAATTCCGGAATTTCCATGGAAAAATGGCACAGAATTCCCAAAATTCCTGGAATTTTCACGGAAAAAACACCCAGAAATTGCAGAATTCCTGAAAAAAAACGATTCTCAAAAAAATCCTGGCGGAAAAAATCAGGAATTCCTGGAATTTTCATGGGAAAAATGCCCAGAATTCCCCAAAATTCCCGGAAGTCCTGGGAATTCCTCACCCGCCTGCGGAAGGTTTTTGCTTCCCGGCTGCGATTCCGACGCTTTGGGATCGGCCGGAATTTCCTGGGAATTCTGGGCGGGAGAATCCCGGCCCGGAGGCTGCGATTCCGGAGCTTTTTCCAGGTTTTTCAGCTCCATCTCCTCGTGGTGGATCCATAAATCCGGAGGCCTCGGCTCCTTCTGGCTTCCCTTCCTCTTCCCGTGGTTCCTTGGGAAAAAAAACATGGAAAAAGGGGGGGCTTTTTAAATGGAATTCGGCCTGAAATTTAAGGAATTTTTTTCCAAATTTTGGGGAACTTTTTCCGATTTTTGAGATTTTTTCCAAATTTTTGATAATTTCTTCAAGTTTTGGGGGAATTATTAGGATTTTTTCCAACTTTTTTGATTTTTTTTCCCAAATCCTTGAGGATTTTTTCATGGTTTTGGGTGAATTTTTTGCAATTTGGGGGATTTTTTGCTTGATTTTTGAGAAAATTTTGTGAATTTTTAGGGTTTTTTTCCAAATTTTTGGAACTTTTCCAAAATTATTGGGAATTTTGCAGCAAATTTTTGAGATTTTTTCCAAAATCTTGGGTATTTTTTCAATTTTTGAGGGATTTTTTTGCGAATTTCTGGAGATTTTTGGGGAATTTTTTTCTGAATTTTTGGGGAGGTTTTTTGCAAATTTTTGGGAATTTCTTCCAAATTTTAGGGATTTTTTTCCCAATTTTTGGGTCATTTTCTCCAATTTTTGGAAATTTCTTTCCAATTTTTGCGGATTGTTTTATTCTGGATTTTTGGGATTTTTTTTAAATTTCTGGGGAACTGTTTTGCGGATTTGGGGGGTTTCTTTGAATTTTTTGGGAATTTTTCCCAAAATTCTGGGGGATTTTTTTCCAAATTTTGGGGGAATAGTTTCACAATTTTTGGGAACTTTTTCCTGCGTTTGGGGGAATTTTTTTTGCAATTTTGGGGGATTATTTCCAAATTTTTGGGATTTTTCTGCCAATTTTTGGAAATTTTTTTCCAGTTCTTGGGGAATTCTTTTTTCCAATTCTTTGGGAATTTTTTCCAATTCTGGGGGAATTTTTTCCAATTTTTGGGAATTCTTTTCCAATTTTGGTGGAATTTTTTCCTAATTTTTGGGAATTTTTTTCCAAATTTCAGGGGATTGTTAAAGAATTCTTTTCCTGGATTTTTTGGAATTTTTTCTGAATTTTCTCGAATATTTTCCCTAACTTGAGGGAGGTTTTTTCCCAAATTTTTAGGGATTTTGTCCAAGTTTGGGGAATTTTTCCAATTTTGGGGGGAATTCTTTTCTAGTTCATCCGGAATTTTTTTGAGGATTTTGGGGACTTTTTCCCTAATGTTTGGGAATTTTTTTCCAATATTGGGGGATTATTTTTCCAAGGTTTTGCAAATTTTTTTTCCCCAATTTTTGAGGAAATTTTTTCCAATTTTGGGGATTTTTCCCAATGTTTTGGGAATTGTTTCTAATTTGGGGGGATTTTTTTTCTGCATCTCATGGAATTTTTCTCCAATTTTCGGGGATTTTTTTTTCCAGATTTTGGGGGCTTTTTTCCCAAACTTTCAGGATTTTTTTTCCAATTTTTTCCTAGATTTTTGGGAATTTTTCTTTCGATTTTGGGGAATTTTTTTTCTGAATTTTGGGGGGTTTTCATGGATTTTGTTTCCGGATTTTTGGGAAATTTTGCCGAATTTGGGGAAATTTTTTATCCTACTTTTTGGGGGGTTGGGGATTTTTTTTTCCCTGGCGTTTTGGGAATTTTTTTCTGATTTTCTGGGGGGTTTTTTTTCCGATTTTTTTGGGATTTTCGATTTGATTTTCTGAGTTTTTTCATTTTCCAGGTTTTTTGGGGAATTTTGCTTTCCCGAGTCATCCGGAATTTTCAGTAATTTTCACTCCAGTTTCCTGGAAATATCCCCATTTTTCCCCAAATTCCCCTGAATTTTTCTCCCATTTCCCCCCCAATTTCCCCGTTTTATCCAAGACTGATTTCCCTGAAAAATTTTCCCAATTTTTCCCCAATTTTTCTCCATTTTCCCCCCAAATTCCCCTGAATTTTTCTCCCATTTCCCCCCCAATTTCCCCGTTTTATCCAAGACTGATTTCCCTGAAAAATTTTCCCAATTTTTCCCCAATTTTTCTCCATTTTCCCCCCAAATTCCCCTGAAAATTTTCCCAAAATTTCTCCTTTTTTTCCCCATTTTTCCTGAAAATTTTCACATTTTTCTTCCAATTTCTCTGAAAATTTCCCCCAAATTGCCCCAAAAATTTCCCCCATTATTCTTCTTCACAATTTTTCTCAAAAATTCCCCAAAATTTTCCTCCATTTTCCCCTAAATTTTTATCCCAAATTTCCCTGAAAAATTCCCCCTTTTCCCCCCCAAAATTCCTGAAATTTTCCCCACATTTTTCCAATTTTTCACTGAAACGTTTCCTGTTTTTTCCCTAAATTTTTCCTCATTTCCCCCCAAATTTCCCTGAAAATCTTCCTCAAAGTTTTCCCCATTTTTCTCTGAGAATTTTCCCCATTTTCCCCCAATTGCCCCGAATTTTTTCCCCATTTCCCCCCAAAGTTCCCTGGAAATTTTTCTCCATTTCCCCTCCAAATTTTCCCCAAATTTTCTTCATTTTTCCCAAGTTTTCCCCAATTTCCCCCATGTTCCCCCAAATTCTCCTGAGAACTTCCCCAAATTTTCCTTCAAATCCCCAAATTTCCCTCCAATTCCCCAAATTTCCCTCCAAATTTTCCCAAATTCCCCCCGAACGTCTCTGAATTTTCCTGTTTTTCCTCCAAATTCCCCCAAATTTTTCCTTTCCTTCCCCAAATTTCCCTGAACATTTTCCCGTTTCCCCCAAATTTCCCGGGAAATTTTCCCCACTGTTCCCCAATTTTTTTCTCATTTGCCAAATTTTCCTGTAAATTTTCCCCAATTCCCCACAAATTTTCCCTTGAAAATTTTCCCCATTTTGCCCCAAAATTCCCTGAAAACTTCCCCCATTTTCCCCAAAGTTCCCTGAACCTTTCCCCCATGTCCCCCTAAAATTTTCCCCCAAGCCTCCCCGAATTTTTCCCTATTTTTTTCCCTATTTTTTTCCCAAATTTTTTCCTATTCTTTTCTCCATTTTGCTGCAGTTTTTCCCCCTTTTCCCCCAAATTTCCCCCCGAGTTTCCCTGAATTTTTCCCCATATTTCCCCCAAAATTTTCCTCGCATTTCCCCCCATTGGAGTTCCCCCCAGAACCCAATCCCCGCCCTTTCCCGAGGTCAGAATTCCCGACGATTCCTGAAAATCCCGGGAATTCCGGCTCCTGACTCCCGCTTTCCTCTCCTGGGAGCGCCGGGAGCAGATCCAGGGGATCAATTCCACCTTCCCGAACCCCAAGAAATTCCCATTTTCCCACTCCCTCCTCCCTTCATTTCCGGGCATTTTCCCTGAAAATCTCTGCTTTTATTTCCCCCAAAATTCCTGAAATTTCCCCCCAAATTTCCCTGAAAATTCCCTCATTTTCCGTGAAATTTTCCTGAATTTCCCCTGATTCTTGGGGAAGTTTCCTTTTCCAAATTTTCAGGAATTTTCCTCTCCCGAATCTTCCAAATTTTCAGGAATTTTCCTCTCCCGAATCTTCCAAATTTTCAGGAATTTTTCTCTCCCAAATTTTCAGGAATTTTCCTTTTCCATTTCCCAAATTCTTGGGAACGTTCCTTTTCGTTTTCCGATTTTTTGGGATTTTCCTTTTCCCAAATTTCAGGAAAGTCTCGTTTTCATTTTCCACATTTCTGGGCATTTGCCTTCCCAAATTTCAAGAAATTCTCATTTTCCCGCTCCCAATTTTCCCCAGCTTCCCCCTTCTCCCGCTCCCGCCGTCCCAAATCCCTCAGAATTCCCGAAAATTCCCAGAATTCCGGCGCCTTGCTTCCTTTCCCTCCCCTGGGAGCGCCGGGAGCACGTTCAGGGGGATCCGTTCCTCCTTCCCGAATTTTAGGGAATTTTCCTTTTTCCTCACTTTAGGGAATTTTCCTTTCAATTTTCCAAATTTTCGGGAACCCTTCTGTCATTTGGGGGAATTTTCCTGGAAATTTCCATCCTTTTCTTCCCAAATTTCCCCCAAATTTTCCCCATGTTTTTCCCAAATTTTCCTGAAAATTTCCCCCGAGTCCTCTCAAAATTTTCCCCATTTTGCAGCAAATTTTCCCCAAATTTTTCTCCATTTTCCCCCCAAATTCGCCTGAAAATGCCCTCATCTTTCCCTGAATTCGTTCCGCATTTTCCCCTAAAATTTTCCCTGATTTCCCTGAANAATTCGCCTGAAAATGCCCTCATCTTTCCCTGAATTCGTTCCGCATTTTCCCCTAAAATTTTCCCTGATTTCCCTGAATTTTTCCCCGTTTTCCCCTGAATTTTTTCCTCATTTTCCCCCGAATTTTCCCGAAAATTTTCCCACATTTTCCCGAAACGTCTCTGAGTTTTTCCCAATTATTCCCCAAATTTCCCCGAAAACGTCTCCCATTTTTCCCTGAAAACGTCCCCATTTCCCCCCAAATTTTC
>VZTD01006006.1:10096-166870 GCA_013397725.1 Rhagologus leucostigma
GTGGATGGTCAAGGGACCAATCACCTGATGCTGTTCCAGCGAGTTACAGGATAAAAATCCATCTGGATATTAATAAAGACTTCCGCTTTGCCTGGATTCTGCCTGCCTCGTTTCTCTCCGTCCCCGGTACAACAGCAACGCCCTCCGGACTATCTTCTGTTAGTGGGCCCAACAATGCCTTGCTGCATGACTCATAGATAACTCGCTCCTGGACTATCTCCTGTTAATGGGCCCATCAATGCCTTACCTCATGACGCACCACCCCATTGTGAGATGCTTCGCCCACGGGGAAGGAGCCAAGCATTCCCACCTGGATATAATCTGGGGTTTGGAACAGCACAAGCAGCCTTTTCCACTGGATTCCCAGAGGAAGACCAGACCCTTCTACACCACCACTGGACCTTCAGAGGAAGACCAGACCCTTCTACAGAATCACTGCTTCAACAGAACCATAACTCCAGGAGGACTGCAGCCACAATTTAATCGGACTGCTATCCAACCCCCTGACCGTCAAGGGGTCAGGTTGTACTCTCACTCTGTCAGTGGGTTCTCTTTCGTACTATTGCATTTATATTATTTTTCCTATTAAATTGTATTTCTGACTTGGAGTCTTTCACTAGTTTGTTTTCAAACTAGTACATTGATGAGTGGCTGAAAACTTAGCATGGGCCTTACCCATTTAATTGCTCCCAGTAACTGTTGTAAATCATTCAGTGTTTTGACATCAGGCTTTAAAGTTAATTGCTGCGATTTCACATTTTATTCAGTTAATATCCACCCTAAATATTTCCGAGGAAGGATCTACTGAATGTTTTCAGGGGCCACCCGTGCTGAGTAAGATCAAGATGTCAAGTAGTATCTTGCAGATATGAATCATCATGTCCACAAACTAAAATATCATCGACATAATGAAAATTATGTGAGGGGATAGCCTGAAAATCATGCAATAAATGCTACTTTCTTGATTTCTATGGGATTACAAAAATAGGTGTATTCCAGGGACTAGTAGAAGGAGCTATGTGTGCTGCCTGTAATTATTTTTGTACTAGCTGGTTCGCCTTACATAGGGAAAACAGAAATTTTACCCTATGGTTTCAATGTTGATGTTATCAAGTTCACCTCTCATTCGTAGGCCTGTGACTCCAATGATGTTAGCTGTCTGCATGCAGAAGAAAAATCCTTAATTCTGCGACAGCCTCAGAAAAAAATGTGGTTCCTGTAAAAGATAGTCCTCCAATTTTAAGTTATATAGTCTGTTTTCCTTTTAAAGATTTGGATTGAAGATTGTTGTAACCTGTAACCTCAGAAAAGAGACAGAGTATACAAAATACGGGCTCTCCAGTAGAAATACTCTGTCCTAGTGAAATTCAGCAAAAATAGAAGGGTTTACTGTTGCTTCAAATACAGATGTCATTTGATTAGACTGCCTTGCTGCTGCAGTGCTTTCCCTTTGTGAAAACTGGAAACAAATTTAAAATACAATTCAGTCTCAGTAATGAAAAAAGTCCTTTGAAAAAACATTCATGGATCAAGCTGTGAAGGCCTGGAGGGGCCCCCTGAGGCCCTCCCGCATGGCACAGGTGTTCAAGTCTCCCAGCCCCAAGTGAAGGGTGGTGCTGGAGCTGGGGCCTGCTTGCCCCTGCCACTGCTTTCTGCAGCTCAGTGATTGTCCTGGGGTCACTGTATGATACTGTATTCCCTATCGACTGCTTATTGCCCAGAAATGGGTTCCATAGCTTTAAGCCAGATCCAAGAGGGAGGGTGGGGAAAGGCAGTGGAATTCCTTCGGTGGCTGTGTTCAAAAAACACAGGTAACTCACTCGCTCTCTCCCCAGCTCTCAGCTCTGCAGCAGGGAAGAGAGGTGTACTCTTTTGCTTTTTAGCTAGCTTCTCATTTCATTAGCTGAGGCAAGAAGTTTCCCTGGGACTATGGCTTCTTCTTCTTCTCCTGGAACTGTTCAGCTTTGCTCCAGTCTGGAACACCATCAGCAGGAGGCCCCACACTGCAGCCCAGAGGGGCCCACGCCGCACCCCAGCTCTGGAGAGAGCAGAGCCACGCCTACAGAAAGGACTCGGAATCTACCAGGTCTTCTCCACAGCGAGAGGTTTTATTATTTAACATTTTCATCTTTTTCTCGTGCCTGTGTGCACCCTGATTGTTAAATAAACAGCTTTTTTTTCACTTTGCTCCAAGAAAATTCTTTTCAAACCTGTGGGGAAGGGGCTGCCGAAACCTCCCTTCCATTAGAGGATACGTTCCTCTAGGGACATTTCCTCCTAATTCATCTCAAACTGAGACAGTGATACATAGTGAAAATGAAGCGATGGAGGGGGAGGTGGTGCGCCGGGGCCCCTCCGTGTAGGACGGAGCTGCTGCTGTTTCTGGCACCCTGCCAGGGCCCCATACAGAGCCACTGCAGCCAGTGAAGGAGGGGACGGGAGAAAGCGGCGGTGCCGCCAGAGCAGCCCTGACCCATTGAGCAGCCTTCGGGACAAGAGGTCTGGTGGAATACATGAAGTACAAGCACTTCACTGCTAGGCACCGAAGGGGGAGTATTGGAGAGTTCCAAAGACAGTGCTAAGGGTTGTTCCAAGGGAAAATACAGGTCTGGCTCCCCTCCAGGAGTAAAAGGAGGTGATGGCAATACGTCCTCCTCTGGTTCACTATCAGCATGCTTTTCAGCACTCCGCAGCTACTCTCAGGGGCTCTTAACATCAGAGCTTCTCTCGTTTAGGAAACAGTTACAGGGTTCTTTCATCAATAATAAAAGTTGCTCCAGCGTGGAGAATCTGTTGCAATAACTTTAGGCTGCACCAACAACCCCAGGATGCCTCCCGGTCCCATGATACTCACAATCCCGTGGTTCTTCGTCCAGTGAATACCACAGATCTAATCCTATAGGCTGCGCCAGCAATTTGCCCTCTGTTGGATTGTGGTTCGGCAAAAACGTCCCCTGTCATCGTTGGGGTCTGAGGATCCTCTATTCCGTTGATGCAGGGACATCTTCCCTTCCATGATTCCCCCACCGCTCACCTTATGATGATGTGCGCGCAATTCTTCTGGTTCTAGTTGACTTCTTCTGGTTCAGTGGGGGTTCGCGACCGGAGCAGTCCATACCTTTCATTGCCTTCTGATAAGTCCGAACTGTTCTGGCACCATTTGTCGCGAATGAGGCATGGACTACTTTGTTTCTTCTGAAGAGAATCAAGTTTATTACCATCATGCAAGGCTTTATATACTGTAGAACTATGCTAGGCTTTTATACTCTGCTAAAAATACTCTGGCTGAAATTACACTTGTTAGCACTTTTGTTAACTAAAACAAGTACACAATGGCCGCATGCCACCTCCTGTGTTGCTGTTCATGCATTCTCCTGACCAGTTAGCACCCTGATCAGGTGCTGTTCATGCAAACCTTACATAACTTGTTCTTGTCTTCATGCCAGCTGCACATTTCCCAAAGTGCTTTTCATGAATCATCAGTGAACAAAGTGAGCAAAGTGAATACAGGCCCTTTACTTATTCTATAAGGCTTTTCTTGTCTCCTACACCTACTAATGTGGAAATATATGAGTTTTTGTCTGGATAAGTGTGTGTTACATTAAAGACACTGGACTGTACCTGTTTGAGTGTTGTGCTTCCAGTACAGAGCAGGCTAATCTGTAAAACTGCTAATTACCTTATCTGGAAAGCTTCTAATTCTGCATATTTCATATATTATCAGTTGAAAAGTAGGCTAAATATCTGATTTAGCAAACAAAATAAAAATTCAGAATTTCATGTTGTTTCTTTAAAACTCATTAAGCAATGATAAAAATCTACCAGTGAATCGTATTAATTGAAACTTAGTTTGAGGTAAATTAGTTTAAAGATCTGGATGGCTTAAATTATTCAAATGTGCATTTAGGGTTTAATATTTCATCTGTAGTTTGTTAGCCTATTGTTATATGTGAACTTTTTTGCTGGGCTAAACAGTTCCTGTCATTTTCTCCCTTCCCTGAGGTGTCCATTCCTCCTTTCATGGGGCTGTGTGGATTAATTTAGGGGGTCTTGGAGAAGTGGGTGGGCACAGCAGCTGCTGCTCCAGCTGTTGTAACCAGACTGATGGTGAACATCTCACTGTGGCTTCATTCTCTTTGGATCACCATTTTACAGAGTCATCATGAAATGGATGATCTAATTTCCATTCTCTACCTTTTTTTTAAGGGATCACTACGAACATAGCAGGATGCACTTGGAATACTTCACACGCTATTTTGTTTTGTGTGCCTTTTTTCTCAGGCTTCTTAAGCAAGATGAATTGTTGAATATATTTGCATGCTGTTGTGTTTCATATTATGTATTCACGGATTTTGTTTTGTCTGCACACAACTAGTTTGGTGTAGATGCTCATTTTTAATAGGAAAGTGGCAAGATTCCAATACATTGTTTTCTGCTTTTTTGTTTTTAAAAAAACTGTCATTCTCCCCAAGGAACTGCAAACTAAGATGAGGCAGATTGAGGGCAAGCATGTGGTTACAAACAACTTTTGAATAATTTTATTTAAGATGCTCAGTAATGACTTTGAAAACTTTGCAGGTAAAACAAACTTTTTAAGCAAAGCAAAATTCTTCAGATAACAATTCCCTGTGTGTGCATCTTCATTTTGTTTTGTTTCTTTACCTTTTTTATTGTGTCTGTTGCAAGGAAAGTCTAAAATGATTCTGATATTTTATTCAGGCAGAAAATTTTGACAAAATTCAATGTATTTCAGTTCTCAAACTTAGTTTCTTTTCTTAATTAAATCTCAGCTTTTGTGCAGTGATCTCTCTTGGTTTTGTGAGAGGAGAGTGGCCTTTGGAAGGAAGACCTGAGAACGTGAGATGAGCCCTAGCACAATAATTTATTTTTTTTCCCAGCCAACTCTAAAAGACTGGCAAGAGTGCCTTAAGCCACAATGGCTGAAGGATCTCAGTTTAAATGCCTTTTCTGCCTGATTTGGAGTAGGGATTTGGACTTTTAATGAGCCATTCATAACCAAAATACCTCTGTGCCTCCAGTAGAGCTATTTCACCTTGGATTATCTAATTAAAACAATCAAGTGCAGAGCGAGTTGCTGGCTCAGAGGAATATGCAGTGTTGATCTTGCCCATTACAGGTTGCTGATCTACCACCTTAGACTAGAACATTGCATATCTTCTGTGGAAGAACTGGCTTAAATAAACCTTATCCTGCAGTCTTTGTCCAGGGGTAGTCAGTGGGCTCTTGACACTGTGACAGCAGTGACCAAGTGAGTGTTCCACAGCTCTGCCCCAAAGATTGGGGTTGGAAGATGTAACAGATCCTTTGACCTCCCTGCCCTGGGAATAACGCAGTTCCCTGGATCTCATTTTATACCACAGACTTCAGCACAGTGTCCCGGTGCTGCTGGGTTGATGGTTGGATTACATGATCTTGAAGGTCTCTTCCAACCTTGACAATTCTGTGACTCTGTTCCTAAACTGGCCAGTCTTTGGCTAAAGTCTTCCTGCAAAGCCATGTGGGCTCTACTGGTTCCGGGTGTAGCTCTGACAGTATGGAGGGTGATGAGATATTCTGGGGTTTAGTGTTGACTTCCCAGTCCTAAAGCAGGGAACACTTTTTTCCTCTCAACACATCCTGCTCCTCTCCTGGATATGGCAGTGGAGTAAAAGCAAAATCCATAATTAATTTCATTGCTTCAAAGAACCAGACATGATCACAGCAGAATCAAAAAATGAATGCTAAAACAGAGGCAAAAGGGTGAAATATATTACACTGATGACATTATGGCAACATAATGAAGAAACTGAAAGGCACAAAATGAGATCTTATATTTTCCTTAAGTTTAGTAAACCCATTCTTTTCAGTTTTATGGATGTGACGAACATCAATAAGATTGATTTAAAAAGGCTGTAGAATGTTAAAATTATACCATGTTGCTCCCAGCTTCAGTATTATTCATGCTTACAATGGGCCATTACCCATACACCGTTCTTTACTGAGGAAAATAATGAATTAATTGCTTTCTTCTGTCTGTTTTTACCTTGCCTGAAGCTTGTCAACAGTTTCTCTGTAAAGATTGCTGCAACTGCCATTTGCATAGTAAAATCTGCTTCTTCAGCTTGGCAGAGATTTTGCCACAAGCCTGGTTTGCTCTGAGCGATTGGCTCTGCTCACTCACAGTGCACAACCTGGTGCTGTTTGCTGGGAGCTGTGAACAAGGGACAGAGCTCTTAGAGGTGGCAGTGGCTTTGGAGGGACAAGGGCAGTGGATCAGTTGTGTTTCAGCTGAAGTTTCTAGCAGCCTTGCTGTCACCACCAAACCCCAAATCAGAGCTTGTGGCTGCCATAAGTCATGTGCCTCTTAGGTGTTTTGTAGGACATGTGATTATTTAAGCCTTAAATTCCTATTTATGAGCTGCAAGAATCTTCCACAGAGAATGATTTCCCCTTGACTCGACTGCATACCAAGAAAAAAGAAACCTGATTTACCATAAACACATTTGTTCATCCAGGAGACAAGGAGAAAGACTAGGGATGGTACAAGGTTGATTTGAAGTGAAGCTGAGAAGGAATGGCCAGGCTGTGTTTGTGTTTATTTAACTGGACAGAAGCGTTGTACTTCTGGGAGGGGAATGTTCACATGGGGGAAATGTAAGGCAATAAAAAAAGAAGTTTAATCTTTCATCAGTTTCTCTGTAGAGCTGACAAGGTTTGGGTAATTAAACTGTTTACCTATATTTTGTGTGCCTGGTGTTACAGCTGGATGCTGTCACCCTCACTTTCCCCCACTGTATAATTTACTGCATTAGCAAGTTGCTGAGCCTTCACCTGCCTGCAAACACATCATCCTTGGAATGGAGAAAGGGGTTTGCACTCAGTCTACAGGTGCTTTACAGATCCACTGAGGATGGAAGATAATTTTGATTCATGTTTATATTTTTAATTATTTTTTCTGAATTGTGCCTTTTCTGTGAAGGAATATTTGTGCAGTTGCAGTTCTGTAGGGAAGCTAGCCAAGCTGTTTTTTTCTGAAATCTGCTCATGCTGCTGAGAGTCTCCTACTAGTAGTTTATAAACAAGAGGACCATACGTGGCATTTTCATCATGTAAATGCTCCATGATTTCCTAAGGCTGATTTGGAAAATATCCTTCCTGGATAGGAGGCTGTATGAGCTCCTTTCAGTGCTTTTTCTGTTCCTCACAGGAAAGCCAGCCAGACTCCAGCTGGCAGGAGCAGTAGCAGAAGCAACTAGGCAGGACTTTACCATGTTCCTCTCAGTTTGCTTGACTACTTCCTTAATATTTTTCACTTCATACCACCTGCTCTTTCTTCAGTTCTGTTTCACTTAGCCTTTTCTTGGGTTTTTTTGTTTTGTTTTTTCGCATTCCTCTACCTGATCTTTACTAACTCTTCCCACAACCTGGGAAAAAGACCTGATGTTTGTCTGAATCAGTTCATGTATTGTATTTTTCCCTCTTTGCCAGGTGTTTTCAAGGTAGAAATACTTCCCTACCCCATATGCACAGCACAATGGCATCTAAATGTAACTCTAATAAGCTTCATTAACAATATTTATTTCTATCATTGACTTCATCCGAAATACATGGAGTGGTCAGTTTGACTTGAAAAATTGATGGAAAAATTACCCCTATTGCTCTGAAAACTCAGACATTAATTTCAAGATCTGTTCTTTTCAAAGGAGTCCTCTGTTTTCAGAGTAAGAAAAGTCCTTTTGAAAATATCTGTCTGAGAGACTGTAAGGAACTGAAAATAGTTCATGCCTCAAACACTAATATAAAGTTTTAAAGAAGCTACAGCCACAGAAATCTCCTTGAAGAACTTTGGACTGTAAGTCAAACTACTGAGATTAGATAAAGGGAAAACCCATTCTTTCATCAACTTCAGGCCCAGGGAGAAACAAAACAAGTAAAAAAGAATGTGAGCCAAACCCAGCAGCCATGCTGAGATTCATCCCTGGCTGAGTTTGGGGTGGGGGAGACCACAGCCCACAGAAGCCAGGTTTACACAGACTCCCCCCTGAAACGAGGCGGAGGGGAGGAGGTTCCGGGTGTAACCTCTGCTCAGAGGCAGTGAACACCCATCCTCCCTTTTGCTCAAACTGGCCCAGCTGTGGAACCCCCAACCCCACAGGCCACATCCACGGGACATTCACGGGACATTCACATGAGAGGCCGTGCCCCACAGGACTGCACGTGATGCAACAGACCCAGAGTCTGCTGTAGGAGACTGCTCCCCCTCCCCCAGGGGGACAAGTCTGGACATTGCCACCTGGCTTGAGGATATATAAGTCCATCGGATTCTATGCTTTCGGGGGGATCTTCATCACCAAGAAGACCAGCTGGAGAGGGTCAACGGAACATCATTGGGATCCATGGAGTGGTGATATTTTCCTTATTCTGTCACTGTCACTCTCTTTCTGTCTCCGCCACCTATTTTCTACTTTCTTTCTTTCTTTCTCTCTCTCTCGTATGTACCATCAAATAAAACCCTTACTATTGACTGGCATACGGTCTCGTTTGCACCTTAATTCAGGCAGAGGAATTTCCAAAGAACCTTAATAATATTTGGATCCTAACAGAGATGAACCCTGATTCTCCCTTCCTTTTTCTCCAGTAGAAACAGGAGCACTCTCAGCATGGCCTTTGAAACTTTGGCTTTTCTGGTGGTGTCTTAATGGCTTTCACAGAAGTTATACATAGAAGCATATATTAGATCCACTCTGCCACACTCACTTGCTTTTATCAGCTCCTGATGCTATGTGGGAAATAGTGCCAGAAATTGCCAATGAAATTAAACTTTCAGGAGGCATAAAAAATGAGATTTCTTAGCACTGAAACCAGACTTATGAATATCTCTGGCATCTTCTTGAGTGGAAGAGCATCTAGGAAGTGAGCAAGGGTGATGCAAGATGGTGCTGGGCCTAATAAGAAAAGTCTTAAAGACCTGTGAACATTTACTGTGTGGTAAATTCCTTGAACAGTCCCAGAGGAACAGTGATGAGATGTTGCACCAGCATCTGCTCCAGGCTAAGGAAAGAGAGGATAAAAAAGCACAGAGAGTTTATGCAAAACCTGAAAACCAAACCCAAAGAACCTGTTGAGTTCACAGTGACTGTTGCAGGCAAAGGCAAAGCCGAGCCTCTCAAATTCATTTTTATCTTGTGGGATAGGATACTCGGGTGGGATGAGGTACTCGGTAGGTGGCTTTTCAGGGATCTCCTGCAGGCTCTGGATGCTGTTCCCAGCAGGATTCCTGATGGGATTTCACCTTTGAGAAATGCCAGATCAGCAGCTCATAGGAACCCTACAATGCCTGACGTCTAAACTGGAAGTTGCTGGTGCTGTTGATTGACATTGAAATTTTTTTTGTTGTTCTTTAGCACTAAATTTATACTACATAATATGGGAAATTTGAGTTCTTTTTTGTTAAAAACTCACATGCTTTTTTCATGCAGAGGCAGACTTGATTTCAGTGCTTGTTTACTAAACTCAAAGTATTTTTTTGTTTATTTCTACGTAACTGTTTGTGTTATTCTACATTATTTTTCCCTACTTAAAGTCTTACTGAAAACATTTCAATTCTTCATTTCAACAGATATGCAGTGCAAGAAACAAAAATAAAAGAAAACTCACATGGAGTAAACTGTACATTTTAAAAGAATTAAATATACTTTTAAATTGCTCTTGATGAAACAAGTGCAAAACCTACCAAACACAGTGTCTGAACCTTGAAGTTGAAGCTGTTCTTATTTTTAAGTTAAAAAAAAGACTTGTAGAAGTTGTGAGATCTGTCTTTTCAACAAATCCAGTTTTAAGCCATCTGTGATTTAACATGGGCTGATTTCATTCTTCGTATTTTCAGGGTGAGAAGTCAATGATAGATGTAGTTCTTAAACAGCATTATGTAATAGCATTGTACAGAAGACACTAAATAAGGTAACATGGTTCTGGTAGGGTTTGTGCAGGCATGTGAAAGGGAGTAATTCTGGGGAAACCCAAGTCTTTATGAATACTTAGATTTATTGCATCTACAAAACACATTAGCACTCTGAAAAACACCATATCTATAAAAGCAGATGAGCAAACAGCATACCTTTGTATACAAAGGTACTTATGGATGCTGTGGGCCACTTTCCACTCACTTGAAAGAGAGAAAATATGAGCAAACAATTATATGTCATTTTCCTGCCACTGTGGTTCTGACACTGGTTTGTTTCTGCCTCAGGAAAGGCTTTTATTCCTTCCCAGGCACGGTAACAATTTTCGTCCAAGCTTCTATAGCCTCTCTTCAGGACAGTAATCCTGTTGCAGCAGGTTTGGGTTTGGCTTCTTTTGGGGCAGGTATTTTACCTTTACATTGATGAGGGGGCTGTTCAACAGCTGATCTGGGCAAAAGCTCAAAAGTTCAATTATTCCATCTCCCTTAACAGAGATGATCAAAGCAGTGAAATTGGGAACATGGGGAGAAGGGAGCACCAGGCTGAGGAGGAAATGAATGAGTGCAAACAGAAGCACCAGAAAATTACCTTTTCTTCCTTCAGTCTGTGCAGAGGGTAGGGCAGAAGGAGGTTGGAAATCTGCTTGTTTGTAATCTCTGTGTTGTGAGAGGATCTGACCAGTTACACTGACACGGTCCTGGAACCAGGGGGACTGACCTGGCCTCTCTTATGCCACGTAAATCTGAAACCTTCTGTGCTGGGATCAAAAAGGGAAGGAGAATCCTGGCTTTTGAGTTTGGTTTGTAAACAGCACTGGTGTCACAGGGGAATATAATCCCCCAAACTGAGCCCTATTTCCAGGTGTCCTAGTGGGGGCTGCCATGCCTTGGTCCAGTTGGACAGAGCTATAAACAGGCTCTGTTCCATATTCATGTCAGGGGAAAAGCTGAGCCACTGACACTCCATGGCCATTTCCATTCCCATCTGCTCCTGGGTTTTATGGACCAAGGAGACCCCTGTCATCATCTTGCCTGACCTCCTGCCTAACATAGGCCATAGATTTCATGTAGGAATTTTTGGAAACAGTCTGTAACTTCCAACTTTCATAGTTTCTGCAAGACCTACTGCCAGACTTTAGCTACAATACCTTACAGATGTAGCATAAACCTCTTATTTGCAAGGCAGTTCTCAAAAACCTTTCAAAAGCAAACTACATGTGCAATTCTTGCTAGAAAAACCAACTCAACCCCCCAAAAATTCCCAAATCCAATGAAATATTTTACAGTTGTTAGATGGCAGCTCCATTTATGTAGATTCTTTTAGTTCTGGTAACACCGTAACCTTTGTTTATTCCTCTTTGTAATGGACAACTCTAGAAACTGTTCGGCAAATATTGCAGAACCTTGGCATTTCTGGTTTTCAGCAGTCTTACTTTCTCGATAATGTGTTTTTGGTGTTCTTTGTTTTGTTTCAGATTATACTTTGATTCTGCACATCTGAAGTGGTTTTGTATCTGTTTTGTAGGTGGCAGCTATTTAATTCAGGAAGAGAGTGACTTCATCTGACAGCTTGGGAATTGTACAGCTCAGCCAGTTACTACTTATTTCTAATAACAGCCAATTGTTTTTTTTTCGTTTTGTAATAACACTGTTAATATAGGCATTAAGAACTCTTGCTTTCTGTAATGGCTTTACAATTTAAATTACATGTAACTTATTCTTACGTTATTATGAAAAACATTACCTTATTTCCCTTATTCCAAACTGTATTCTAATACATAAATCTCAACTTTCTCTTATTAAATTATTTAAATCTTATTAAAGTGTTTCAGATGTTTCATACACTGACCTCCCCAAAAAACATCCCCTGTAGATCCAGTTTGCTCTCTACCATTCAGATGGGTACCATATTTTATTGAAACCTAGAAGCATTGTCTTTTGTTCCTTTGTATAAATTATGATCCATGAATATTTCACCATGAGGAAAATAGGCGAGCCTATCTTTAAAGAGGGAGTACAGGCTGGAAGTGGAATGAATAATAAAAAGCTTTTCTGTCTAATGAACATCTGATCTTTTAGAAAAATATTTCTGAGGCGGGAGTGTAAAGTTCAAGCCTTGGAATAGTTTGTGAACTGAATATAAAAAAATATAGACTAAGTTAATCAAGGCACTTCATTGAGTTATTGTCATTTTACATTTAGAACAAAAACTAAAACCATAAAAACATTCTGTAATTCTGAAGTCTGTGTGAAGAAATTGGTTATAAAACGTCAAAACATGGCTTTTCAGCAACTTAATGGTTTTCTGTTTGCTTTTTTTTTCTGACAGAAGAGAAAGCTCATCTGAACAACAAGAAAATAAATTTTAAAAATGGTATGTTTCCACAAAAATGATAGCAAATCAATATTTATTAAGAATTACTTAAAAATTAATTAGCAGCTCTAGTGGAGATGTTTTAGAAAATAACTCAGATAAGACCATTGAGCATTAACTAAGAATGTACTGTCTGGCCTCTCTGTTGACAAGCAGAGAGAGCTGCGTGTGTACCTTAATCTTGGACATTTTTGATCACATTTGATATTGCCTGCTACAATCCATGTGCAGTCCTTCCTCTAACCAAATAATTTATGTAGTCAGCCACTTAAGTACTGTAAAATACCAGATGATATCTTTACAGAATCAATGTAATATTGCATGGGGGAATTGCTTCAGCCAGAAAGAATTTCTCTTGAAAAGTGAGCATTGCTAGAGTTTCTGATGCCTTTTTTCCTGCGTGGTGCTCAATTTAGCATAGGAATCAACTCATCAAATTGCTAAGTAAGGCAGGGGCTTGGGTGCTCTCCTCGTTCTTGTCTTCCTTCATCCTGTGGTAGAGAAGTAGAAAGGAATTTCTGGGTTTCCCAGGAGCGTTGCAGCTGATGCCAATGCAACAAGCCTTGTTATTAGGGCTAATTCTCCGTGTGTTCTCCCTCTGCCTCTCTCATATGCAGGGAAATCACAATAACCTGACATGAAATGATTAAAACATCCACTCTCTGCTATGCAATTATTGATTTTTACACAGCATTCGTACCATGCATTTCAGTCATGCTTCAATATTTTACTGACACGGAGGTAGTGTGTGTCTGAAAAGCTTGAAGGCTATAAATTTTATGTTAATTGTCAATATAACATCTGAATTAAGAAATACCTGGCATGAATAAATGTAAAACAGGATGATTATGTGTGATTAAATAGATGACTTTTATATTGTATATTAGTCATGCCATCATCCAATTAAAAGGATAATGGAAACAATAGTGATTTTTAATTTTTAAACCAGTGTGGGCTGCATTAAGGGGATTATGGAGCTTTATGAAGTCGTTTGCATAATGTAATGCTCAAAAATAGAATCTGAGTCAAAGCTGAGCTGCACATGGTAAATTAGGCAACTTTTACTTTCTCCTTGACGTAACTCCAGACTATAAATTTTGCCTGTCAAAGTTAATGGAAGTGTCTTTAAGTTAGGAAGAGATTCACAGAACAAGGTCAGGATTTGTGCTCTTTTTTCAAGAATTCTTTTCAGGCCTGACTTTGGCATGTGAGTACTGAGGCCAGGATGGCTGGCTGTGGGTTTTGTGCTCTGCTAGACCAGACTTTACTTTTTCTTTAACAGAGGCTGATTTAAATAATTGTGGGTGCTCCATGCCAGTGGCTGCCATTATGTTTTATCCACTGAAGCCTGCTCTGTGCATTCTCTTGCTTATTACCATTAGTGAGCCTTGTTCACCTAATTAAACCAATGATCCTCTTCATTTCACCTGATTAACTGCAAATGGGTAAGAATATAGTAATGTGGCCTCTGATACCATTGGCAAAGGTCAAAGGCACTGAATGAGGCTTGTTTGCCTTTGTGGCCAAAGAGCACAAGGGCACAAGGCAGAGAAGTTTGAAGCACTGTGGGAAAGGTGTTTCATTCCCCCCATCTCATTTAAAACTGGCAGTGGTTAATTCAGCATCTTCAATTTACTTCTGTTCTTCCCCAAAAACCAGAGTATTTCAGATATTTGGTTGTTACTGAAGTGGAGCTGACAGTTTTATAGTGAGGCTTTTTGGTCCTGCTTGTGTGAAAGTCTCAGCCCTCACATTAATCTTGTCAAAGGCAAAATGTTTTATATGTTGCATAAAATCGCTGCACATCTGTTGTTTTTAATAATGTTTGGACTTTCAGAACTCCTTTGAAAAAATAATTTTATAATCCACCATTTTATGCATACTTATTATTCTGTAATTCTCTCTGAGTTTGTTTGAATTGACCAACAGTTTTATTCTGAAAATCCCTGATCTTCATGTTTTGTCACAGGGATCATGAGTGAAACTGAATGGTAAAAAATAGATTTAAACTGATGTGTTAATGACCTAAACTGAAAGATCCCAGTGCTCAGTCATGTCACAAGAGAGAAACAAGCCTCTTCTTTTTTTTACAAGAAGCCCTTTAATGAAACAAGAGATTTATAACTTGGCTGCTCTAAATTTCTCTCTCGGAGTTTCAGTTGTTTAATGCAAAGATAGTCACTCTAGGGCTACCTGGCTGTAGGAATGTCTGAATTAGTGCTCTTGGAAGGGGATGATTTAAATGGTTTCCTGAAATTGCAAAGGAGGCATTTGCAAAGCAGTCCTAATGATATGTACAAGTAATTGAAATGTGAAGCTACTTTTCCTGATTTCCTATTGCATTTGACAGCCACTTTCCTCCTTCATTATTATGTGTGAATATAAGGAAGAAAAGAAGAGATTGGGTTACAGTCTGCATGAATTTCGTCTGAAGCTAAGGCTGCAAAGACAGTGTGAAATACCAGTACTATGAAAAAGATAAAAGCTGCCTCAGCTTATCTGTACAAACAGGAACTAAAATAGACAATGGCATTTTCCCAGGAAGCTCTGTTGAATGGCTGGGGGTGTTTTACAAACCCCTGGCTTGCACGGCAGAGGTACCACCTGTCCTGAACACCCCGTGGCTCACCAGGAGTTGGTTGCTGTAATTTGGAAGTGGCAAAGGACAGGGACACAAGGATCAATGTCCCGTGTGGTTTGTCCACAGCTCGGACTGAAAACTTTCAAGTAGCCACAATGCTTTCAAGCACATAAGTGAATGATTCCCTATTATGGGGGAGAAATTTAACGTGCCTGACTGTGACCTTCAATGGCTGTGTAAAGCAGGAGAGGGATTAATTGCATTCAAAAAATAAAAGCATTGCCTGAACATGGTAAGAGCCATGTTAAAGGAAGAAATTTGCAGAACAGGCTATGCACAAATTCGGTGCACAAAGAACTCCAGTTGTCCTTCCTGGTGTTGTTGAAAGAGGTTGTTTCTGAGCCTTTTATTTACTTTGTCTCCCTCAGCAGACCTGGGAATTCTTTATATTTAAGGACTTATCTTCTACTTTATTATTTCTGTATTTTGTAATAAAATGTGGCTTTAGAGACTGTGAACTTTACTGTCTTTTGGTCTGTCTATTTAAATGAAAGAATGATGGGGAGAACAGTCCACTCCAGAGTTTTATCTGAATTATACCATCAGCCAGCCATGGAAATGAGCCTTTTTGGTGCTGTAGTGGAAGAGAACCAGATATGTGAACTGCTATTCCAATATTGATTATTTTTTTAAATACTTTTTTTAAAAGCTGCTTTAGAGGAGCAACAAAGATTTGGTTTCCCAGAATGTCATTGCCTGGGAGTTTCTTTGCCCGGGTAGTGGATGCATTTTTGAATGATGAACATCCTGGAATGTTTGTTTCTGCAGTGATTTGCACTCCTCTGTGTCTTAGCCAGGCACAGGCTATAGTTTTGTGCTTTTCCTTTAATCTGGATCCACTTGGCATCATTTTTGTGAGGGAAGAATCAGGGCTACTAGACAGTTCTGAGTTGACCTGATTCTTCATAGCTTGCAAAAAATTGTAAATTACCCAAGGCACTACCAGTTTCCTCAAACTGGTGCTTTCGGTGTCATGCCAACTTCTCATGACTTCAAAGCAAGTAGGACCTGACCACTGGTACACACACCTTGCCCTGAAAGCTGTGTGTGGATGAGTTTCCACTCCATTCTCTGCTGTCCCCATAGCTGATGGAGCAGTGGCCACCTGCAACTGGCCACTGACTACCTGCTCTTCGTACCGTGAACCCCACAGCAGGGCAGCAGGTTGTGCGTAAGCTGTGGGAACGTCGAGCAGGGTGGGATCTGAGAAACAATCCTGTTGGAGGCAAAGCAAATGGCTGACTTCCCACAGTGAAACATTTGGGTAATCCATCACCATCTGGCTTTATTTTGCAAACCCACTCAATTGGCCAACACATTCAAAATATCACTGCAACTTCTTTCTCTCAGAAAGAGTCTTGAAAAAAGAGAAAAAAACAGATAAAATTACCTACACTTTTTTTTCCCCTCCTGTTCAAATTGTAAAGGATTTCTTTACATTCATGTTATCATTAGGTTTTGTAAAATAGCCTTTTCTTGGACTGAAAAATGTCTTTCTGTGGGAAATGCAGACACAGGGTACCTTCTAAAAATGTGATTTTATTAGGTGCTCGAATAAACTGTGATAATGAGCTAGTTCAGCCAAGTAGACTGAGAGGCAATGACTCAGGGCTGTCATACCCATATTTATCAGGGTATGGATGGTCTAGCACTTAGAGACAGAGATACTTGTGCTTGAGCTCAGCTCTCCTGTTCCTCCCTTACCTTCCAGATGCAATAGATGCTCCTGTCCACATTCACATGGTTGGAATTCCTATGCCCTCAATTTGTGTGGGTTTTGTGGGGAAAATCCAAGAATGGATGGCAATAGTAAATCAAATGACTTGAAAATACAGCTGTCTGCTATTAATTTTTGGCTCATCTGACAACCTTTTGTCATAGAAGATATTTCTAAGGAATTAACAAGGGCAAGGATTATAAAGGAATATGCTTTTGGAGAATTTGTCATTCTTAAAGTTTCTTGAAAGATGGGCAACTTAAACTCCAGTTGTGCTGTTTGTCAGACCCACATGTGACTGTCTTAGAATGCAGGACATATTCACTTAGATAAAAACAGCTAGACTATACAAAACAAAATAAAAACCAACAATAAACCGAAAACACACATACATGCCCCACCCTACCAAGACTCTAAATCACAGCTCTGGTGCAGTCTAACAATCTAGTACTGTTCAAATATGCAATGAAAATCTTATTTTTTACATTTCACTCAGTTAGCTAGGGAAATTAATACCCTAGCCTGAGGCCTCTCTGTTAATGACCCCCAGCTATGCAGGGATGAAAGGTTTGGTATGTCAGCTTGTTCCTCACTGCTGAAATTCTCTGTGGAGCCTTTTGTGCAGGGTTGATTAAAATTTAAATTCATAAATGTGTCAAACATGGGCATTCTTTTTCATCCCTCCCTCTTTGCAGTGAGATGTGATCATGTTAGAGGGGATGTTTACTGGGGAGAGGCTCCTTTTCAGAGTGATGTTTATGGAGTCTTAATTGGTCTGATGAGTGTGCTCTGCAGATTAGGCTACTCCCCATAGATAAAAAGATTACAAGGGCATGCAGTGATAGAACAAGGGGGAATGTCTTCAAACTGACAGAGGGTAGATTTAAATTAGCTCTTAGGAGGATATTCTTTACTGGGAGGATGGTGAGGACGTGGCACAGGCTGACCACTGAAATTCTGGATTACCCATCCTGCAAGTGTTCCAGGTCGGGTTGGATGGGTCTCTGAGCAACCTGGTCCAGTGGAAGGTGACTCTGCCCACGGCAGGGGGTTGGAACTGGATGAACTTTAAGGTCCCTTCCAATCCAAACCCTTCTATGAAAATTATAAAGCAGGCTTAAAAGTAGGATAATGGTTTTTCCAGCTGTTTATGGTTCAGTAAATGTCCTGTTCATTCCCCTGCTTTGCATCCATCATGGATCCGTATGCAAACCCTGTCTGTCTCTAACCGATATTTCTTAGAAGGCATTGACTGTACCGACCACACCCTGAGCTTCTTTGCTTTTCCGTACACAGCCCTTGTGTTGCTCTGGCTTCAGAATTGCTGTTCCATTTTCTCTCTGGCAGTTTCTATCTTTTCAATTTTATGGCATTAAACAATCCCAGGCCGGGTCCAAGAATGGTTGATTTGCTGGGTTTTCAATGAATTCTAATCAAAATTAGGCATCTAAAGGCACCTATGCTCCATTTGATTAAAGGAGGGAAACATGTCCTAGGGATCTCTGACAGTGTCTTGATGTAGATAATATATAAACTAAAGTCTTGTGAACTCTTATAGATAAATATGCTTCCGATCTTATCCTGTGCCCTATATCCATCGATCAGTATGATCACTGACACAGGAAAACCCCATTTGAAAGCAAGTTTGAATATAGGCCAGAGGAAACTGAATGTAAGCACGAGAAAATGTACAGATCCTGGAGCCAAAGAGAACATTCAGACTGGCTGCTCTGCCCTCCTGTAAATTGAGTAATTCATGTTTATTTTGACTCCATCTTATTTTCCCAGGAAGAATGACAGCTCTCTGTGTCCTTTGCATCAGCTGTAACTTTTCACCTCTTCAGCTGCTGTTATGTAAGTTCTTGGACCATTTTGCTTTAGGTTGCAGTGCTGTTGTAGGCTGTGTGTAACCCTGGGATGCACTGGCATCTCTCATTCTAACAGAGCAATGTCCTACCTCCAGGAAGTATCTGGTGGTGGGGATTTCAGGGCATTTCTAGTCAACTTGGACTAAATGAACTCGTATTCATGAAAAATTCTGCTACAAATTTCAGAAGTGGGAAGTTATCTTCTATTTAATTTACAATCCTTAAACACGGTGTGAAGATGGATTTACTTCTGAACCAGATTATGATTGTTCTTAACACCTTTTTAATTGCAATAGTTCCTGTTGGAACTGTGGAAGTGACAGTGGTCATTTTAAATGTAAAGTGCTCTGCTTATTGCACAAGAGCATGGCTCAATTGAGCTTGAGTATTGTAGGATGCTTTCTAAAGCACTGCAGGAACAATTAATTCATTTCTGATTATCAAAGTTGTGCTTCTGAACACTTTTCTTTGATCAGTCTACAATATATTTGCTTTCTTTGTGTGGGAGAGTACCAGTGTGAAGATGGCATTTGTGTTATTAATGAAGCTGTTGATCACCTGCCTTGTTTCTTAGGATTCTAGCCAAATGAAAAAATAATAAAACTGGACTTAATAAAGGTATTTTTAATATATTTAATTATAGTCTTCTTTAGTTGCTTCTTTAAACTTTATTTGCTTGCATGAGAACTGAACTGTATGATACAATCCAGACAATCTTCAGTTTTAGAAAATGCTTTGTATTGATTTGCTGACTGAAGTTAGAGACTCAAACACGTGCTTTAATAAGGCCATTTGTTCTTGCATGTTAACAAAATGAACGTAATAGGCAAACCAATCAGCAGTAATCACTTGTAATACCTCTGCCATTCTTATGGGTAGCATTAAGAGATCTGTTTGGAACAGAGCTCTTGTCAAGAACTGCTTATTAATTCAGAAGTCGTTGTAGAATTAAAGCAAAATGCCGCTGGACTGAATTTTGCCGTATCTGTATTCAAGATACAATTAATATTTTCATAGAGGAAACTTAACTGACTGACTTGAATGTTCCTTGGTTTAAGGTTTTTTGTAGAACAATGAGTGGAACAAGAGATGGGGCAGGGGGAGTTGTGTCTGAAAGACTGCCTGATTATTGCAATATTGTGGTGTAGGACTGTAAATGAGAGCTGGCGAAGGGCTGGGCAAAAGAGCCTCTGACACTGTCCTGGGCACACACTCAAGGAGATGAATTTGTTCCTGCAGCTCTGTCTGCTCCCGTGCCACCTTTACCCTAGACTGCTCATTATCTCTGTGCCAATTAACTGTGAGGGCTTGTTGAACATTGTCAAGCTCCACCCACCTGCGACAGCATGCAAGACTCCTGTTTGGATATTTGTTTTTTTCTTTATCTGCTGGAAATCAAATAATGCAGTTCTTTAACTATGTCCTCTCAACAGCTTTAAAATTATATAAATTCACACATCCATCATACATATATATATCTATCTCCACTGTTTCAGGCTGCTGGCAGACTTTGAGTTTAAATCATTGTAATTATATTTTGTCAAGAATATGCAGAAGCTAGATATTCCATGAAATTTACACTAAATTATAGTTTCTGGAAAACCAGCTACCAGCAACTTAGACCATTTCTTAGACTGCTGACTTCTAGTTCTCATCCTCCTTGGTCTATTTACTCTTGAAGAGCACCACAGCCTGATAACAGCATCTTTGGGACACCTGTAACAACCTATGCTGTGTTCTGAGTGCGCTCCTGCACTGCTTCCTGCCTCAGCTCTCAGGAGTTTGTGCTGTTGATTAAAATGACAACTATTTATTTATTTAAAACTTAATTTATTTAAAACTTAATCACAGCTGCATTCAGGAATCTGTGAAAAGGTGGTTTTGACATTTTTCACACATCAATATTTAATTAAAAGTCACTTGAAAACAAATAAGGAATTGGGGATGACATTTTACAGGAATTTTTACCTGAGCTCTGTAATTCCTGATGAGCAGGGCTTGAAGGCAGTCGTTATGAAGCTGCTGTGTGGGATGTGGATTAAATACTATCCCATTTTATGGATCTCAGAGACCTGTAAGAATAAGTCATGGCAGAAACTCACAGAGTGATCAATGTTATAAGCAAGAACTCTGGACAGTAAAATAGAAGCTAAAAAGAGATGGGTATTGCTAAAATATTTTGAATAGATTTCAATTTCAAAGCAAACCCAGTGCTCTGCCCAATCAATATCAGAAATTAATAGCAAAACTGCCAGAAAAATGATGAGGAAATCTAGAGCAGCTGTGAGCTGACAGTGCTGTTGCAGCTTAAGAGAAGTGTGACCTTTTCTGCCAGCACTAAGTGGACATCTCTGTGCAGTTTTGGGGTGATTGTACTCCTAGGGTAGGTTCTATGTGATGTGTGACATGATTAAGTTGGAATTTGATGAAAATGAATGTTGCCATAGATGTCGTATAAAGTGACTCTATCAAACTATAATTGGAATAGAAATAAAACCTTAAATAATTATATGAGGCATCTTCAATTATTTTTAATAGATGATTTTTTTTCAGGCTAATGAGTTTGAGACAATAAAGTAGGCTTGATTTTTAAAATCTTTCAATACAGATAGACTTCCTGTGAAGTTGCAAAGAGATGCAAGAGCAGCACAAACCCTCACAGCTGCTCATCCCTCAGCATAGGCTAAAGGAGGTTTTGCTGGTATAAAATGAGAGGCTGCCATGTGGCAGTGGCAGTGTTTTTCAAGTAATGTGTCTGGATAGAGCATAAATTGTGACACCTCTGAAGAAAGTAAAGGCAGTTTTGCTAATGACAGTTCATTAAGGTTGACAGGATGCCTATAGCATGCTTTCATTTTTGCGGTATTCTTCCCTTTTGCCCAACGGATTGACTGTGAGGCAAATTTGGCTGCTGCTAATAAGCACTTAATAAAATAATCATGGCAGAATTACATCAGCATTGACATGTACCACAGCCCATGTCGTGTTCTGCGAGGTTTCTGATAATGGCCTTTCAGACTGATGAATTCGTAAATATGATGTGGAATAAATGGACTCTTACTTGAGTCTGGTTTATGCTGCAGGAGCAAAACAGGAGTCTGTTACTATACCCGAGGACGGGTCCCTACATGATTTTTAAATGACTGCAAAAATGTTGACATGAGTGGAGTGAAATCAGGCAATTCCCATCAATGTCAAGACCAAGTGAAGATGGATAGCTATGAATCCTGACTGTTCATGGGTCAGAAAAACCCCAACTCTATTTCCACAAAACCGAGGCAGAGAGATGCTCAGCAGAATGCTAAAATAAAAATCTGGCAAATCAGAAACTTGATCCTAGTTCTTGTTGAGAGTTAAAAGGACAAAAATAGACTACTTTTCTCTCCTCAAGGGGAAAATGTTCATTTGCAGAGCAGGTGTCCAATAACTAACTCATGGCCAGAGCAAAGCAAAGACTGGCACGTTGCTGATAGACTTACTCTGACTTGGGACTGCATTCTGCTATAGATGTGCCTGAGTGCTGCTTGCCACAATAAATGTTCTTCTAGTGGTCTCAATTTCCTTGCCACCAGAAATTTAGGAATGCATTGGATCAGTCCCTGAAGTAAGAGAAAGCAGACAACAAACTTGATGGCAGAGCTAGTAGATCTTGTTTTAGGTGAGGGATCCTTCATGTGAATTCTGTCAAATATAACTCTGATCTTATCTAAATTCACAGCGAATCTCATAGAGAGTCTACTGCCCTGTTCATCTGGGTACGTCAAGGGATAAGTAATTTGTCATCAAATGTGCTCAGAACCTTTCAAGATTTGACCTGCACTTATTAAAATTTGTGATATCATGTTTAACAAAGAAACAGTAAAATGTGCTCTTCAGTTTCAAGAGTTTACAGTGTTATAGTCTTGGGAGTTTTTCTTCTGTGTGTTTTTTGTGGCTCCATCACTTGTAGCTTGAAAAGAGTTACACATTTCTGATTGAACACCCCTGCAAAAAATATGGCAATTAAAAATGTTTTTCTGCTGCTTAATTGCTGTGGATCCCTGCATTACTCTGTGTTTTATTCTGTTCTCTCTAGCAGTCCATGTTTTGATACAATAGTACAATCAAGGGAACATCTCAACCCAGCCAGGGTGAGGGAACACATTTATCTGGTTCTGTTGTCCATTGTCATGCAGAAAGTATTATCTCTTCTTTAGGTGGCTGCAAAACGACTTTATAAAAAATTCTTGGAGAAGTTGCAGTTAAGCCCATATTTACTGGGACTTTCACATTCCACTGCCGATGGTTCTGCAGAATATTTTATTTTAAGGTTTTTGGGAGTGCTTCATCTACATTTATTGCTTCCAACAATGAATAAAAATAATTTTAATATTTTTATGTAAAATACATGTATACTAAATCACTTCCTTGCTGAAAACCAGTTTCAAACCCACCTAAGTGGGCTTATCCAATGTCCTTTTATTCACAAGGGTTAAAAACTGGCAACTCACAATTACATTCCAAGGCAATCCAGCTCGGTTGCCATGGAGACAGCCAGGATGTTAGTGGTCTGGATTATTATTTAAAAAGCTTCCTCTTCCCTGATCCTGAGATCCCATCAGGCTTTGAATGTGCAACCTGCTCTTGGCAGTGAATCGGCTTTTCTAATCCTTCTTCCTGTTGGAGGAATTTTGAGGTCTGGGCGTACCCCACTCCTTAGCTCTGAGCCTTACGTGCCCTTGTCCCCAGGAGTTCATGTGTAGGATGCTCTGGATATTAATCCACACATCACTGCTGTCCAAGGCTTTGGTATATGAGGTCAATTCATGTTTCTGCATCCGCCTTCAAATGCAAAGAGTCAGGGTTTACACCTGTACACTTTATCAGTGGTGAAGCTTACCTTCTCTTTGCGTAAACCCCAGACTTTTTCGGGAATATATCAGGTTTTAGCCTCAAAGAGTGCATTTTTTTTCCTCCTGGCTGACTGCAGAATGTGGGGTGGGCTTTGCTTAATGTGGTCAGGTTAAATGTTTAATGACATCTGTAGCGAAGTTGTCATTAGCTCTTATTTGGTACCCTTAGGCAAAAACTAATTTGAAGCTTGAATTATCAAGACTGCTTCTGGTTGACAGAAAAATATTATATTATTAAAAAAAATTAATTGCTAGTCCCAAAGTGTGACAGATGTTTGCCATTCCTAACAGTACATGAGGTGTTGACAAGTTTAAAGAGTTAAAAAAAAAAACGGCTAAAACTGAGAAGGGGGAAAAGACCAAAACAAACAACCCCCCAAACTTTGTTCATAGTTCCTGTCTTTGAAAGGTACAGTGTAATCTTTCCTTATTTATTCATTCCACTCCACTTTGCCCTCTCTGCCATTATGCAGGCTCCAACAAGGAAGGTGACCCCTAAGTATTCAAAACAAGTCTGGAGTAATTTACTAATAAAAATTCATGTGGTGTTTAAAAAAAATGAAAAAGAAAAGCTCGAATCTTTGTTCAAGGTCCATTAAAATGTACAGACCATTCTGCAATACTTTCATTAGCAAGCTCCTTGCTTGGAAAAGGCCTGCCTATTGTGTGATGAATCCTCCATAGTATTATTGACTGTCTTGTCCTCTCAAAAGGTAGAAGATTAAGATAATAATAATAATAATGTGGTGGAAGAATGATAGCAAAAAAGTTTCATATGCAGTATAGTATGAGATGCATTAGCTTTTGGCAAACTCTGTTTGACATCACATCATTTGGCCATTCACTATCATTGAAGGGGTCTGTAACTCACACTACAAATAAATAAAAATATTAGCAAAGGTCCACATTAGTTTGCAATATAATACCTGAGCCCTAAAGAAAACTCTTCTGATGCTGCCATGGAGAAGTAAAGGGCAACAAAAACCAGAGGTAAATGCAAACTTTAGGGCTGGAATAATTTATCATGCCTGAAAACCCTGGTGCAGTGAATGATCCGTTCAAAGAGGACGCTTACAATCCAGATCTTGCCTCAGCTTTAGGGACTAAGGGACTAATGTTGCTTAGGAACAACCTGCATATTTAAACACTGTTTTAAACAAAAATGCCACAGTCCAGTTAATGAATTCCAATCTCTGAAACTCTAATTTCTGCACTACTACCTTGTCTAAAGGCTGTCTTAGTTGGAAGTATACGAAAACATAGAAGAGCAAGTTCTCAATCATTCAGGCAATCTGGAAGTTTATTTCTATTTTACTGACTCCCAGTTAAGATTTTCGAACTGGTGCCATCCACCTGTATTTTAAGTACCACACCTTCTTTCAAGGCTGTGTAAGTAATTGGGTAACTTCTAACCATTTGGTTCTGTCTGTACAACTCCAGTCTCTCAAGCTGTAGACAATAATAATTCCTGCCTTTGAACCCAGCAGTCTTGGGGCTTGTTCTTCCCATTATGCAAAGTCAACAATGAGGAGCTGCTCAGTGAACTGCTGTGACTGCAACTGGAGCATTGGAAGGCTGAGAAATTGCTTCTCGGTCTGGCTGGATGACGGACGGCGGGGATGCACAAAACAATGGGTGTGCCTCTGGTGCAGCACCATGGGACAACAGAGCTGAGATCTTCTGAGTTGTGTAAAAAAAAAAGTCACAAAAAACCTGTTCAGCAGCAAAATTGCAGGTATTTTAGTAAGGTTTGGGGTCATTCTCCCACTGAAATCTGAAAGGGTCTATTCCTACCCCCCAGCAGTGTGGATCTCTGTGGGTGCTGCTGCTCAAACAAGAGCAAGATGGAATGCTGCAGATGACATGAGTACTTGTCCCATAATATCATCCTCCTCAAAGAGCCTGTGCCTGATGAATTACAGCTGTCACTGAATGAAGTGACTTCTCAGGCATATTATGTCTGTGGCAGGTCTTTCCTAAATATTCAGTTCTGTTCCATGTCAGAACTGAGAAGGATCACTGCATCCAGGAGGAGAGGGTTTGGTTTTCAGCTGGATTTGCCCGAATACACAAATACTTTACCAGCTCATTTCTTTTCTGTGTTCTATTAACGGTTTTCTAAACATGCAATAAGCATATTAAAAGAAATAAAAAAGAAAAGAAGAAAGGAAGGCGGGAAATCTATAAGATAAAGGGCTTAGAATCAGCTCAAAGAAAAACAGTCACTTGTGATAAATATAAAGTAGCTGGTAATTGATTGCAATATAGAAGAATTTTACCTCCATTAGCTTTATGGTCTCCTATCATACACTCTCCAGTCTTAAGTAAAACTAGATCCATGTGAACCTTTTGTAAATAAGGTCAATCAAAGCTCCTTTAAAGATTACGGTTTTTTCCAAGCGTTGCTCTGCAACCCTACCCAGACATTTTGCTGGGAAGTAAAATCTCTGGTTTTGGCAAAGACAATGGGGGGAAACCAAAAGTCTTTGGTTTTACCTGGTGGAAAGGAAGTGCACAGGAGAATTTGATGAACTCTGTGTCGTAAGGTGGACACAGGAGCACTTTGTAGGAGAGGAATTTCGAGAGCTGTCCAGGCTTCAGTAAGTCCATGAATACGGGATCAGTATCAAAGCATGATTCAGCTAAAATGCAGGCAGAAGTTTACTTTTTGGATAGCAATTTTTTGTATGTAGTTTTCTGCTTTTGTCTTATGAAAGGGATGAGTTCTCTTTTCCATTTTTTATTGCCTTTATGGCTGCTTTCATTCTTCCTGCTGACAGTGAGTAGAGGTTTCAAACATTGTACTTAGTGCTTATTGCTATTATCCATCAATACAGTGGCACACAATTCACTGATTTTAATATAATTGAAGCAAATTAATTTTAATAACTAAAATCTGAACATTAGCATTTGTTGAAATGGGAATAAAATTAATAAAATTGCTCCCATCTCATGTTCAAATTACTGCTTCTTTTCATAAATTTTAAAAGAGCTGAATCTGGATTCCTACCTGCATTTTATGAGTAGGAATTGCTGCTATTTTTTAAAAAGTACTCAGGAAGAATTCTATGGGCGCTGTATTTATTCAATAGATAGAGTGTAACAGAAAGACTGTGAGTGCTGCACCAGGAGTCTACAGCAGAGAACATTACAGCATAATTTCCTAATACGTAACTGGGCATCTCCAAGGGGTGCAACACATTATTAACTGTATTTTCAAACGGTGTTAATAGATTGAATTGGAAAGAAAAAAATCAAATATTTGACTCATTGAAATAAGTGCATTATATTTCAGGTTTTATGGAATTACTTGTTTTATCATTCCTGCATAAAAATCTCAAAATGTTTAATGCTGGAATTATTTTGACCTTTGTTACAGCTTTTCCTGGTGGACTTGTTCTGCTGTTTTGGCTGGAAATTATTTTTTCTTTAGTGAAGGGGGGCAGTTCTTCTAATCTTTCATAAAGAAAATAATAATGAAACCACTAAAAATGCTCTCCTACTGCTTTGATCCTTGCTGAGTCTCATGGCAGCCTGATGTCCGTGTAGTCAGCAGTAAGTGAGTTCTGAGACTTGTGGCTTGTACAAAACTAAGGGAGTTCTCAGTTCATCTCCTAATCCTACAAAAACTGTTGGAATTTTATAACTGTCTTTAGATTTCATTGTTCCAATTCTCTGTCAATAAAGGAACTCTCTGAGGATTTCAAAGCTCTGGAGAGCTCTGGTCCACATTTACAGGTTTGGAAACTGAGGGCAGAAAAAGTTGTGGCTTAGTTGGTCTGGCTTTTCCTGCTTGGGCAAACGGGCTTGTCAGAACCAGTAACTTTGACAGAGTTCCACTGTCAGAGTGTAACTTGTTGGTATTCAACAAGATAAATGTTTCTGCATAGGTCTGTTTCTCTTATGCTGTTTGGTTATTTCACTTCTGTACCACGCCCATGGCTCTGACCTGCAAGGCAAGTCTCTATCTGCAGCAAAAAGCTTTCCGTCTGGCTGCTTTTAGTGATTTGGAAGGTTATAGTGGATGAGAATATTAGTAGAACTGCCCTTCTAGAAAACTGCATCTGGTGGATTTACTCTGGTTTCATCCTCTCATGAACTGGTTGATTAAGCAGGTGATACTTCAAACTTTTACCTGCAGTAGGGAGTTGTACAATGCTTTCGGGGCTGTGTTTGGACTGTGAGAATATCCTGCTCTGGCGGCAGACTTTTCCACAGGCAGGACTTGATGTCCAAGGCTGAGGGACCATGCTGAATTTTACACTGTGCTATTGCAGTTTGGACAGGTGCTTTCCTGTTCCTGTCATTCAGTAACTTTCCTATAAGTAACATAATCTCTACTTACAAAACTGTGTGCAGGAAGCAAGAAATGCATCTGCACGCTGGTTGATGCATGCTGGCTCTTAATTTGAATTAATGCTTGAGAATAATGGTATGTTTTATCTCTGCTCAATTTAACTGAGCCTTATTAAATTTTCATTTTTTTCTTCCCTCCTTTCCTCGAGTGCAAAGGGTGTACAAACCTTACTGAATGGTGGTAGACAGGATCATGCCGGAGCAGGTGATTTTGGAGGGAGGATTAGAGTCCTTGCATATGAGAACTGCTACTACTCCATTAAAATTTAATGGTTGATATGCAGGGATGCATGAAGGGAATAGGCTGACTTCTTAATTTGGGATAGTGGATGTCGTTAACTTTCTGCATGTTTTTGAAAATTAAAGTTTAATTGTGAGGCATTTGTTTTGAAGTTGATTTCTTTCACTTTGCCTTGCCTTTGTGCTCAGCTTGAGGACTGGAAAGTGAGATTACGTAAATTGTTTAATTTAATTAGTAGTCTCACGGTAAATGTTCTTCTGAGCATAAGTGACTGACCTGTGCCCTGACATTATTGAACTATAAAGCAAATACCCATGAGAAGGAAGTATGGTGAATCAGCAAATTTTCTAGCAAAAGCTGAAAATTAAACTATCCTCTCATATAATTGTGTCTGTGCAAATCCTTTGTACTAACTCTGAGAATCTGTAACTTGAGGAGGTGAAAAGCAGTTTATTTCCAACTCTTTGTTGAAATGACGGGTTGCTAGTTAACCCTTTTTTTCCCGTGTCACCCCAAATACTTTCCCCCAAACTTTTGCGTGGCAGAGCTGTAATACCCTGAGGGGATGAAGGGAGGTTTGCAGTGTGTATTAGTGACTCTCTCGGAATAGCTATATTTAAAATGTATGGAAAAACTTTGGGGGTAGTGATGAGAATTTAAGCCATTTCAGTGTAATGCCAGTTCATTACCAGTCATTCCTGTCTTATTTTTTAAACATAAATTCTGTAAGTGGAGCCTAAGAGAAATCAATAGCATGATGGAGGATTTGATATGGATCAAAGTGGAATTACTTTAGGTAATTTACCGTCGGAGATCAGTTGCTGATAATTAATGTCTTTAATTTTATGAGAAGCTATTAGCGGCTTGTAGAGGAAATGTAAACTTCTTTAGATAAAGAATGCTACAGCTTCATATGTGAATATATGACTCCCAAAGTGTTTGTAATGCTGTCATCCATCTAAGAAAACCAAGGCATCTGCTACATTGATTATGAGAGAACGCTGTGATAATTTAGTTCCCTAAAAAGATTAGATTAATGAATTTTCACTCATGTTGAAAGCTGGATGTTAGAGCAGAAAGCATGTCCCTGCTCACCAGCATTTCATGAGCTGCATTTCTTGAACTCAGACTTGTTTTATTTTTGTGACGGTAGCTGTTGTTTGTCATTTGGGTTTTGGTGGTTTGTTGGTTTTGTTCATGTGTCTTTGAGATTTTCCAGTACCTCAGAGCTGTTTTGTCATCCCTTTCTAGGCTACTGCCATGCTGGAGGTATCAGTGCTGATGGATGGACTAAGAAACTGAGTTTTGTATGTCTTAGTAACACCTTGAATCGGAGCAAAAAACATTGCAACATTGCTGCATAATCTCTTAAAAACATTTTAACAGTTCTTATTGTTTTTTTTACTTTGAAATCTAAATCTCTGACAGTCTATGTATATCTTAGATTCCATTATGAGTGTGCTGTGATATAATTTAGACACTTTCCAGCTTGCTACAAAGTGATCTTAGGATTCCTCTTTCCCCAAAAGTTTGGTTTCTAAAGACATCCACTTTTATTTATTTACATCAACTTCCCCGTTGCATCATCAAAAAGCAAAGTGTGTATCATAGCTTGAAAGCAGCACCCAATCTACTGATCAGTGCAGGGAGTGAAAGAGGGCTTTCGAGCAGCTTTGCCAAGAAGGTGCAATGAGGCTGCTTGGGATTATCATCAGGCCCCAGCTTCATCTTGCTCTGAATTCTTCAAAGCAGCAGGGCTGTTAAAAGAGTATTTCTGCTTTTAAAGTAGGAGATTGTTAATTAAGTGAAGTTTGCTGCCAAATATTGATAATATTCGATGAGCAAAGCCAGGGCTCGTAGAACAGCTTGGTGTGATGTTTCTGGCCCCTGAAAAGGCCTTCCACCAAGCAGGACAGAACTCAGCAGAGCCTGCTGGGCTTGGAGCCTGGCTCTGGTTGGGTTGTTAAAGGTAAATCCTTAAATCCGTGGAGTCAAATCTGCTTCTGCTGAAACCACTGATGCTGGAGGGTGAGGGACACCAACTGGCACTGTGACAAAAAAGCTGCTTTCACATCAGTGCTTCTCTGGGTTGTTAATGGAAATACTGACATTTACCTCCAGGAGCTCCTGTGCCATTATAGCAGAACTGTTGGGTTGCGTTGGGGTTTTTTTGGAATGGCCAACATTGAAGTCAGCAGGAGTGATACAGCATGGGGCTGTGCTTTCTGAAGCTGACAGTCCAGATCTAGCCTAACAGCTGAACTTGAAAAGAAAATGCTGTCCAATTTTTGGGACCTCAAGCTCCAAAAATCGAATCATCCATGTGTGGGAATCACCCTGCACCAGACTGGGAGATTAGCTTGCTCTTTTCAGCTACATTAGAGACCCAGAGTTTACACAGCTCCCCAGCAGCAAACACCTGAAGTAATGATCACAATTTACAATTAGGATGCTTAGGGCTTCAGAGAAAAGCAGGACAGGAAAGGGGGACTGTGTCTGAGGGCAGGAGCTGGCAGTTGTCTAGGCAAGCTTTAACTTCATATGGCTTATTCAGTTAATCCCTGTGACTCCTTGGCCCTATCTGGCAGGTGGCCTTAATGTACTCAAGAGCCCAGGAGCAAAGTGGAGAGAGCTGGTACTAATGGTGTAAAACAGCTCCCAGCAGAGCAGGGAGCTGGAGAGAAAATCATCTCCTCAACATGATGCAGTTGTATAGCCTCAAACAGTACTTCTGCAGCACGCTGCACGGTCACTGAATTAAAGCCCTTAAGCAAATCAGGCAGAAAAGTATAAATTAGCTGAGCAGGCACATATATCTGAAAAACCAATTTAAGTCCTGCAATGCTCTTAGGCTTTTCAGATCCAACAAAAATGTTCAACACAAATGTATTTTTGTGTACTTAGCATTAAATAAGAATCCTCTGAACCAGTGCCCTGGAGTCTGCTAAATCATCCTCTGTCTCAATAAGGCACAATAGAAGTGTTCGTAACTGGGCAGTGTAAATGGACAGGAGTCGATTACTGTCTCAGTCCCTTTGGAAACAAAATTCTGCAAGCCTTCACAGAGAACGGCAAGACGAAATTACATCTTTGCTAATGTTTTTCATTACCTGCTATCTGCACCTTTGCTTGAAAGCGTTTGTGCCTTTTGAGGAGGATATAATTCAAGGCATGAGGGAGATGGATGCTGGAGTTACAAGACCTCTGTTTTCCTATGCATGGTGCAGTGACAAGTGTTTGCTCCCTCATTTCTTGGCAAATGCTGAAATACAGAAATTACTGCGATCGTTTATTAATCATTGGCAGTTGGAGCTGCCCCAAACAAGAGTTTATGAGAACTTGGAGCTCATTTGATCGGATGGAAACCCTGATGTTTGTGTTTTCAAAGTTCCAGTAAGCTGCTCTTTCAATTGGGAGTGTACACACATGTAACACAAGTTAATGATTGCAGAGGGGATGGATTGGAAGAAAAGGATTTCCAGGGATAGCATGGGGGAAGCTCTCCACACCTGTCAGAGTGCTCTGTGTGCACTGGGCTCCTACCAGTCTTGGTGAAGGTACAAATACAGCGCATTCTGTCCTTATCCAAACACATGCCCAGTTAGGGCCTGACATTTCTTGTTAATTGTGCACCTTTCAGGGTGAATTCAATTATCAGCCTCAGCTTACCATGTTTATTAGGAGGCAGGGAGAAAAGCTAACACTCCAGAGAGGAGGTATCTGAGGCTGGTGGAGCAAAAAAATCTCCCATTATGAAAGCAAATGGAGTAATGGAACAAAATATATACTGAGGTGGCAGTTTCCATTCCTGCATATTATGTGAGAACTTCTGGCTGCAAAATTAGGAGTTTCCTTTGCAAGCCCTTGTGCACAAGAACCATTTTTGTTCATCTTCCTTACTCCTTGCTAAGGATCCTAATCTTTTGGTGTATAACACCCTCTTTCCATGGCAGCCATGTGACAGGTTGCTGAGGGACACTGTAATGGTTATCAAAGCCAAGCAATCAGCAGAGATGACACCTTCCTGTTCTGTGGACAGAAAGTCCTCATCCACACTTAATGGCAAAAGGAGAAAAGCAAATTTTAAAAGTTCCATAAATTTCTAACAGTGAGACTTTGGGGTTCCAGGGACAAAAGAAAAATGGGGTAAAGATGGAAAGCGAAAATACATTGAACTTCAGCAATCCACCAGGAATTCCATGATATAAGACAAGTACTAACTTGCACTTTTCTGTTTTGAATATTTTGATTTCCGACTTGCACTTCACACCCATTCCATATTAATTGCTGATATTGACTGACCCAGATCCTTCAGAAAGTAGCTTTAAAATGTGTCATAAACCCCCTGCAATTTCTGCTTGTAGTGATCTATTTGCCTCGGTGATTGCTCTCCATGTATTTAAGTGAACAGCTTTTTTTTATTTTTAACTAGTTAAACCTTTCTTTCGGATCTCAGGGTGGCTTAAAATTGGAGTTCCTTTAGCAAAGGAAGTGCAATTATAACAATGGGGAGCAGAGATGTGATGATGGTGCTGTAGCCACACCGCAGGGAAGGCACTCATTCCTGACAGGCTTTTCCCGTAAATTACTGAACTGTTTTAACTGGTAAACTACTGTGATGTGATGATCCTGCACATATGAAAGTCTGGTCTAGCTTTTTCTCTTTCAGCTGTTGTGGTAAGATGGGTAAATGACGAATGGTGAAAAGCTTTTGAAGAGCTGCCTCACTTATTTTATAAACTATTATTTCAAGGGACCAGCAACAGTTCTACAATAGGATCATAGGTAGGATCTCCTTGGTGTGTCTGTGAGGGAGACAGGTTTTCCTTGCTTGTCTCACTGTGTCCTTCCAATGCTGAGCGGTGCTGGGAGGGAAGCACATCATTCCCTCCCTCAGTCAGGAGCTTGCAGCACAACAGAACCTGCATTCTTCGTGCCTGGCTTCCTCAACACCTTTACTTTGAGCTTTATATCATCATTTAATGCCAACAGAACAAATAAATAAATCTCTAAAAGGATCTCATTGTTCCCTGCTGCCAACCTGGAATGATGTTGGGATCAATTTCAACAATGGCCTTGACATGTCACTGTGCATTAAATTGAGGGTGAAGGGAGAGAAGGGGCAAGGAAAGCAGAGGCAGGTGGAAAATCCCTCTTGCTCCAGTGTGTCCCCTTATATCTTGCCCGGTTTGTGATGCTTGAGCAGTCCTATTCATGGGGCTTGGGGTGTTCATATTCCCCCTGCCCCCAACAGATCATGTTATATTCCTGTAGAAAAGTAAAGCACATGTTCCTCATACTTCAAGCAGTTGAAAATGAATACAAATCAAGTCCTCTTTTATCACCTTGTAAAATATTCTAGGTGATTTTTTATTATTTCTTTTAATGGCCAGAAAAATATTTTTTATTATATTGGGTGAACTTTCAATAAATAGTCACTGATCCATTCATTGTTTCTTTATTTTAGTGATTCTATGTGGCCACTTTTATCTAAAATCCAAAACTTCTGTTTTATTCAGCTTTGCAGGAACATAGCATGGAATAGTTTGAGTTGGCTTGGAAGGGTCCTTAAAGCTCATCTTGTTCCAGCCCCTGCTATGGGACACCTTCCCCTATCCCACGTTGCCCCAAGTCCCATCCAGCTTGGCCTTGGATGCTTCCAGGGATGGGGCAGCCACAGCTTCTCTGGCAGTGTGTGCCAGGTCCTCCCCAGTCTCGCAAGGAACAATTCCTTCCCAATATCCCATCTGACCCTGCCCTCTGGCAGTTTAAAACAATTCCACCTTGTCCTGTCCCTCCATCTCTTGTCTAAAGTCCCTCTCCAGCTCTCCTGGAGCCCCTTTAGGCACTGGAAAGGGCTCTGAGGTCTCTCTGGAACCTTCTCTTCTCCAGGTGAACACCCCCAGCTCTCCCAGCCTCTTTCCAGAGCAGAAGACCTCAGCCCTTAGATCATCTTCCTGAAGATTAATGATCATAAAAATGTAGTATTCATACCTCACTGCTTTTCCAGTTAATATAAGACACACCTGAAATTATTAAAGACATTCTGAAATAATACGTGATGCTGCAAGTATACCTGAGAACCTGTGCTCAAGGGAATTTTGACTTTTCTTTGGAATTTGGCAAAATATGTTTGGCATACAATAATTAAAAACCTGATCATTCTCTTTTGTATTAAAAGTCCCTCCTATGGGAATAACCCTTTTTCTTTTTTGTTTATGCATAAATAGTCACAAGACCCTGAACAATGGCTGAGCATGGTACATTTTGTTTCAAGAGATCTTGAATGCCTAGAGCTATACTTGACTCCAGCACAAAATCTGTGTGTTCACTCCTTCTGAAAATTAGGCTCTTTGTTCTTTTCCTAAAGCAATGACAATCTGGGTCTCAAAGGTAAAATCACACTGTACCATAAGTCGGAAGTGTAACAATATGCTTGGGGTTTTGTAAAGAAATTTGCAAGTCAGAAACAAGAAAAAAGGAAGATTTGAATTTTTAAAAATTGGTTTTGATTTAACACCAGCTTCAAGATTTTAAAATCTTACACTTTTTTTCTTCTCCAGTTGGTATTCCTACGAGGACTTCTCTCACTCTTTTCTCTCCTAATAGAAATGGAGTAAAAAATGCATTGCTCTTGTGTTTTAATTGTGAATGAGAAAGCATTCTAGGTGCCTCATGTAGGAAATGAGAAATGGACAGTTCTTTTTTTTTTTTCAGGTACTTGTTAATGTTTAAGAATGAAAGAATAAGGAAGAAAAAAAATATCAAGGCTGATGCCAGATCCCTCAGACCTCACATAAATAAATGATTTGATTTTTCATTTTTTCCACACACATTTTTCTGAAGGCTCTCAGCTTCCCTGTGAAGCAACTTGCATTCGTTTAAGAGTCTCTTATTTAGAGGGGAAGAAATTACTTTCCCTAGAGATGTTATGAGTGCATTCACAGTTACACTTTTGCAGTGAAAAGTCTCTCCTCTGTGCATACGTAGGGGAAGCACGTCTGTTCACAAGGAACTAGTGATTGGAAAGCAACAGCACTCTCTGAGTGTTGTTACCTCTGAAATTCCCACCAAGAATCCTGTGCTGGAAGCTGTTGGAGGGCAGCAGTGCTTCTCTGGCATGATCATTCTCTGAAGGTCATGTTTGTATCACATTTTAAGTATGGCAGGGTGAGAGGGTCAAACGAATGAGTGTTTCAGCTATCTCCTGGTTTATCTGTAAGGCTAATCTGTGTGTTCCAGCTCCTTATCTCCTCCAAGAATTCCTGTCCTTAGTATCAACTGGGGGTTTGGTGTCTGTGTGCCTAAAGTAGAAATCCCTCTAATTAACTCATAAATGCATACTTTGGGCACTTACATTTGCTCTAAACCTAAGGAGATAACGTAGGAGAGAATATGGTGTTTCTTTCCGTCTTTCAAGCTGTATAAACTGGACAATTCCATGACTGGAAGAAAACAGAGTGGAACTCTGCTAAGGACAGAACACCAAGTTGGGTAAGAACTAAATGACCCACTGGCCGTGTGTGATGTCTTATAGATGAAGTACAATTATTCTTAAAGTAGTAGAAATCAATAATTTTATGAAACACATCACACTGGTTGCAAATAGTAATTACTGTTGCTAAAATAGAGTAATTTGAGCTCTACTGAACTTTGATGGTGTTCTCAATATATGACTTGGTCTCTACTGGTCTTCCCCACGGTAAATGTAACGGTTTTTTAATAGCAATCTTTAAACTAAATGAATTGAACATTTCAGTGGAGATCTGGTAGAATGAAGGGAAATTCAAAATATTCTGATTGTTCATTGCTTGATAGTTACATTAAACTGAGTGGAAAAGTGGATGGTGTTCAAAAGAATAAGCTGAAAGTACTCTTCCAACTCCAAGATGGTACATCAGTTTAGGTTTTACAGGCTTTCTCAAATAATTATCTGTGCTAAATTTTACTGTCTGACATTTTATAAAATCATAGTAATGAGCTTAATATAGAGAACATATTTGAAAACATCTTTGCTGGAGCTGGCTGGAAATTTCAACAACTGTTTTTGATTACAAATAGCAATCTGATCAAATACAAAATGTTTTCAGAAAGTCTGAGTCGATTTTTTAGCAGAATGAAGTTAAAATAATACCTTCAGAATTTCTTTCTTTTTATGGTTAATAAGACAAACCAGGAAACTGTTCAGATGACTTAATTCCAGTTCAGGCTTTTCATACTGCTTTGAATTTTGAAATGATTGGATTACCTGTGGAACACAGATTTGATTTTATGACAAAGTCTAATCTTATTAATCAAAACAGTTCAATATTTCATTTTGCTCTTTGGTGACATAAACAGTCTATTTGAATCAAATTGAAGACTTTAAATTTTGCTTCTGGTCCCAGTGATTCTTTTTCCCTGCTGTTCCTCCTGACAGTAGAACAGTCCAGATTTCATGTTCAAGGCCACTCAGATTTGCAATGTTTGGGTTTGGACTGTGGTTGAGAACTGTTTAAATATTTCTGTGTTCTTGTTGACAGCTGAATGATCCCAAACCTGTGTGAAAGATTTTGCACTCTCCCGCCATGAATGGATCCAGACTAGGCAGACATGCAAGGTGATTTCACTGTTCTTAATTTACAAGAAAAGCAAGTTGCCCTTGATAATAGTGAGCAGTTCATCAGTGTTTCAGCACCATTAAAATTCTTTATTTGCTGCTTTGATGGTAGTGCCTGAGTTACAGCATACAATGGGTGAGTAAAGGTGATGCACATTCCTGTCCCTGAAGGAGCCGTCCTATTTCTTTCTGTCTGTGCCTCCCCTGTGGACTTGCACCCTCCAGGATGGGACTGGGAGCTCTTAAACTTTTGTACCTCAGCAGTGAGAGCTGAGTTGCTCTATGACAGCTGCAGTCTTGCACAAAACAGATAATAGAAGCTGACAAACTTTCTGTTTTGAACTGAATTTCCTAATAGCTTTTAGTTTCCTTAGTTGCCTGTCATGGTTACAAGGACAGCTTTAGTATAAATATTAATGTTATGAATGAAACATGGGACTTTTATTTCAGCAGTGTCTTCAAACTCACTTAGAGTTTCCTTCTGGTAGAATGATTGATGGAATGCCTTGTTGAGGACTGGACTGACAAGAGGAATTGTAGTTCAGAAGAAATAGCATAGACTGTAAAAGCATTTAGTTCTTGTTATGTTGCTAGAAAGAGTTGAGCACATTTTAAATGTCTTTAACATCCTGTTGAGTAACAGCTGACACGCAGTGTCACTTGTAGACATTGGGGCAGCTTCCTGTATTGGCAAATTTTTCCTTTGGTATTCACTCATCCTGCTTCAGAATCCATTGTTCTTTCCATAAAAATGTGCTATTTCCTGCAAAGATTTTGCTGGGTGATTGAAAAAATTTCCTGGTAAGAAACCTGTAGCCACTTCTAAGTCCTATGCAAGAAAAAGGAAGACATTATTATGCTTAAAAAAGCTGAAAAAAAAAGTCATTTTTCCCATAAATACCTCTTATAATCTCCGCACTGGAGCAGGAACAGTCTGGGATTGAAGTAAATAAGTAACATCAATAGTTTTAAGAGAAGACAAATTTATAGGGTTTTTCCAAAGTGGCTGAGGATTGGAACTGCAATTCCCAAAGTTCACTGCTGAGAAAACCTAGGGGACTGTTCCTAAAGTGTATTTGGCTCTATAGAAGTTTCTCAATAGCCAACATTAAAAGCCCTGGCCATCCAGGTAACATCCTTTAAATATGTCACCACAATGCTGGAGACAATTTATCTTTTGAATCTTATTTAGTGGAGCATGTCCTTATCCAATGAATGGAGATCCTATGGATCATCATCTTATGGGATTTGGTGGAAAGATTCTGTATGAACAGCCAGCTCCTACATCCCCTCCCCCACTGATAAGGTCTTTTCAGATGATATTTTCTTTTATATGAAGAATATTTTTCTTAGGCAGAAATTCTATTCCAAGAGCACCTTGCTCTCAAAATCTGAATCTTACATGATCCATTCATTCGTGTTTGACCAGGGATTATGAAAGCTGTATGCACACATTTTTCCACTGGAAATAAGAAGTGTGACAATAGGGTAATTATATTTTTAAACATTCCTGCATATGTATTAAGCCATCCATAAGTTTACTTCAAGTTTAAATACTGATGTGCACATTTGCATCTGTATGTGAATGTCCCTGAACACTTGTTGGTTTGGGTTTTCAAACAGATTTCTCTTCTATGCTAATGCAAGCTTTGAAAAATCAGTTCTTTGAGTTAACGCAGTACTGCAAGAATTATCAGCCCTAGCTTTAATGTACTCAGGAAGCAAACGTAGTATCCTTAATCAGTCATAGCAGCCAGCCTTAAATAGGGTGAGAGATATTCTATTTCACATTCCCTATTTTTAAAGTGAAAATTAAACTAAGGAACAGACAGTCAATAGACTACATAAACTTTATAGGCAAAGTCACGGGGCTTTTAACTTGTCAAACAATTTCATACACCATATGTAGTCTAATTCAGTGAGAGTATGGAATCCTGTCTGATACCTTTTACCGAACATAATGGATCTTTTTTAATGCTTTCATGATCACATTCTGTAGCCTTTATAAAGTAATTATTTTATGTATATTTATAAGTCTAAAGCCCCAAACAAGAATCCCTCCAAATGAAAATCAGGAGTATAAAAACGGCACTTCATGGTGTTCCTTTTGAGAATCTATCTGCACCTCTCCCTTCATTCTGCATTTTCCTTACAACTTTCAGACTTTCATTTAAAAATAACTTTCTCTTCCTTTCCTGCCAGGAAGTTATCAGCTCTCCTTGTGTAAATCTATGCTGACACATGTTAATTCAACCTTGCTGTCTGCTTTTAAATTGCAGTGGCAGCAAATCCATGAACTCTGGAATTTACTGAGGGTCACTTCAGTATTAAGATGCATCAGCATAGCTGTGGCAAACCCTGATCCTTCAAATCGCCACACTCAGGCTGGAGCTCTGGAGCAGGGACCAGGTTCTTTTGAGGACAGAGCCTGAGCACTACCCCTCCTAAAGTATCAATACATTTATTCAAAGAGAGTAAAGATCTGCTGCTCATTGGAGCTTAATTCAGCTGTCAGGTCAGATATGAGCCATGTTGAAAGGTTTGGGGTCAGTTTTGGAAGTATGGGATAAGATATTTAGCAACTTGTGCCAGCATTAGTGTCTCTGGTCCTATGAGAAGTCATGTCATGTGTAAGGTCATGTGTAAGGTCAAGTCATGGTCATGTGTAAGGTCAAAAAAAGCCCATGTGAGGAGTGGAAATACCCATGATGAGCATAAAAATGAATGTGGATGATCACACAGATGAACAAATCTCACAAACTGACCTCTTGCCTGCCCAGGGATGCCAAGAAAACAGATTTTAATAGCTAGTTAATGAAGCTTTTAACCTAAGCACAACAAAGCTCTGGTTTACTTGCTGTGTCTCCTGGGCTGGGGGAGATTGTACCCAGAGAATTAAAAGAAGCTCTTTCTCCCTTAGACTGAAAAAAGATGTACAGATGCCTTGAGTGATATGGACAAAGAAAGGAAAGAATGGGACAGCCCTGCTCAGCCTGACACAGTCACTTGTTCTGGAGGTGATTTTTGTTCGTACCTGCTGTACAGAGCCAGGTTTGGAAAGTCCTAGGAAAATCCTGTGTCCAGGAAGAAGTACAAGAGGTGGATGTGTGCTTGTGTCTGTTTACAGGAAGAGTTATGCACTGTGCTTTTAAAGAAAAAAAAGGTTTTATTTCTTGTACATTGTCTACAAAGATAATCTTCCTCACACAGTATTTCCTCGTGTAAACAGTTTCCTTTATCAAGCAGAAATATAATGGAATTCTTTTCCTCCTTCATCCCTTGGCCTCAGAAGAGCTTTTTCATATCCTTTAAGAGTCTGTCAGAGATTTTCACCAGTGATGCTGAAACAAAGGCTAAATGTTTAGAGCAAGTAACACTCAAATTTGTCCTTCAGCCTTTCTGGGAGGAAAAAAGTGTTCACGTAATGCCCTCATTTGCTATCCTCAGAGGAAAAAAGTATTTTTTCTTCAGTGGTAATGGTCCAGCCAGAGGAATGTCATTTAGCTCCAAAGGATGTCAACATTCACAGAGCATTTACTAATTTTATCAAGATTAATATAATCCTTGGCACTTGGTCCTAAATCATTGGTGACAGCTCATGGCAAAATGGGAAATATAACGGGGACCAATGACATTTGCTCCAGCTTTCCCTTCAGCAATAACACTTCTGATATATTTATCTTAATTAGCAGCAGCAGGAGGAAAAGGAAGAAATAGAGACAGAGAGAAACTCAATTGAGTTTGAGCGAGATCATAATTAAGAAAGCAGTTGCTGTACTATTCCAAATGTAGATTTCTGACAACAAGAAAGACATGAAGTTCACTTACATGAAAGGCAGAAATGTAATGAAATTTAATGAAATATTTGTCATTGTTTTTCCTTTCCTAAGCATCAGCACTAAATGCCGTCCCTGTGTAAGTCATTCAGAGAGGCGCACCTTCTTTTATAGTAAAATCTTCCTATCAAAGGAAAAAATAACAAAAGAAAGTAGCATCATTGCTGAGAGATGAGAGATGAATCATTCAAGTTGTTTAAGCTTGAAATGCTTTTAAAAATTAAAATTAGATGGGTGAAATTAAATATAAAATCTCTTTTAGTAGCTTGTTTGATTATTACGTTGTCTTCTGTGTGGCTGCATTATCTTTACCTCCAGTAAATACCAGAGCAATGTGCTGAGTAACAGCAACTGCAGTCTGGGTACACCTACTTCTGTTGCTTCTGGAAGTGAAAGACACAGATATTAATTTTTCATTAGAAATATGCCCTTTATAACCTACCAGTTTATCACTAATGTTTATAAAGAGTTATACAATTTATAAACACCTGTATTTTTAAATTATTTAAATTAAAACCAGAAATCTGCTGCTTCTGAGTATTTTATTTTTCTCAACAATTCTACATGAATTTTGCTCATAAATTAGTGTTCTCTAATGGCTGATGTTGTTTCGTGTTTTTTTAAAATCTTGTTAAAGTAATAGAACAGCAGAAAACTGTTGGAAATAGTGAAAAAGGTACTGGAGAGACTGGGGCTGAATGAACATTCATAGAGGAGGAAATTCTGCCCGAAATTACTGGGAAAAATGCGCGGTTTGGGCATTTATAGAGACAAGAGTGGAAAACCTCCAGTAGTTCAAGACACAGGATAAAATGGTTGGGAAAAGCAACTGCCAAAGGACTCCGCAATAAATAATGGCCTTAAAATATCTTCTTTCATCTGTATTTTTTAACTGCTTATTTTGACAAATGCCAACACAAAATTAGTAGAGCTTCTTTTTAGGGGTGTTTTTTAGACTAAGGGAACTTTATGCACGAAAAGCACATTTTTGTGGGTTGGAAGGGTAGCTCCCCTGTATCATGTGATAATTATGTGGCCAAAATATTAAAAACTCTCTACTCTGTAGGAAAACTGGAGTCAGCTGAAGGCCAGCTGAGTGTGCAGCAGTGCTGCTCGTTCCAATATCTCTGCTCCCTGCCTAACTGGATTGCTGCTGGGACAGCAGCAATATTAAAGTCATCCTTTTCCCTCCTGTCAGCTGCATCAGGTGCAGCTCCCCCGCATTGACAAGTATCTAATAAGCCTAGATCTGCTAACTGCTATCTTTTTGGAGGTACTGTGCTTCTACTGAAGGCCATTTGGTCTAGCAGATAGATTTCCCCTTCTGTCACATTCTTGGGAAAAACAATGCCCTGTCCAGCTTCATCTTGGAAGGCAGATGTTCATTATTACAATGCACCTGACAGAAGAGCGCCTGCTGGCTGCAGAACCTGTCTCAAATTTAAATATGTAGCAATAATCTTTGTGAAAACCAAAGTTTCCCTGGAAAAAAAAAACCAGAATGTTTTAATTTAATTTGAGGATTAAATGCTTAACAGTATAAGTTAACTATTACTGATAAATGAACTGTGGTTATTTAAAAACCCCAATATAATCATCCACAAAAAATGGAGCAACAAAACGCCAAGCTTGCAGAAATATTTGGTTACTCTGTACTGACAGCTGGTTTTCACAATCTGCATTTTGTGTGAGCAAAGGAGAAACTCCAGGCTCAAACTATTCCACTTGCTTCTTGAACTGAGCAGAATATTTTAGGTATTCGATTCAAGACCTCAGTTGTTTCTAACACCCTTACTGGTGGCTTCACCTTGGAGTGTGTGAGCAAACAAATATTTTGAGCAAGCAGCTCAATCTTCCTTCAAGTGATATCAAGCTGAATTTGGCTACCTCGCTAAAAATTACTTGTAGGTAATCCAGACAGGCAGTGTTATGACTCATTACTAATGCCTCTTCAGGAAATACAGCCGTGAAAAGCCCTGAGTGACCCTGATGTTCCTGCAATGCCAGAGGCACCTGAGCTTCTCTGGACAGTTGTAAGTGAGGGTCAGTATGGGGTTGGATGCCACCAACACGAGTTCAAAATCTGGGTTTCAACCATTTCTGGAGCTCTGGTTCCTTTCAGCTGGAGTTGTTCTGATGACTTAAATTTCACAGTTCCAATCCAGGAAAATACATGTTCTAGTGATGAGAAGATCCTGAGCCCAGTGGTGTCTTTGTTAAGGCTGAAGGAGTTTCAATGCTTTGACTAAATTCTTAGTGGCACAGTGTGGAGAGGAAATGCGGGGCCCTGCTGCTTTTCTTGGGTGCATTTTCCACAATTACTGGCAAATCCTGGATGTGTCCCTGGGCAAGGCTGTCTCTTGGTGCAGGTGGGGTGATTTTGATCCATCCCTGGTGTGTTGGACCCACCCTGCAAGTTGGGAGAGTCGTTCTGTACCTGCCCTTCCACAAAGCAGAGGTATCTGTGCCCTGCCCCCTTGAAATGCAATTAGAATGACATGCTTAGATAATTATCCAACCTAAGTGTGTAACTGTGGTTAGAAATACTGAACACGTGTAAAAGGAAAGGGTAGATGATTTTGTGTATCCTTCCTGAAATATTTTATTTTCCAATCTGGCGCTTTTTTGGCATTTCCTCTGAGGGACATCTTTCCTTTTTCGTTAGACTGCAGATAAATGTTCTCCTACCACTGAGCCAAGGGACTTGGTTACGTCTCAGTTTGAGATTAACGCACAAAAAAGTTCTGCCATCTAGCAATTAGTCCTTTGAAAAAATTGAAATCTTCAAGACATGTGACAGGACTTAAATTTTCAGGGGCTTTATCTTAGTCTTAGACTCAAATAAGATCACATAACCTAATAGCCATGATTAAAATCTATTTTTTACTAGAATGTGCTCCCATTGATCACGGTAATTTTCTTTCCATCCTATTTCTCACTTCAGGCTCTTTTGTCTCTCCTTGTGTGAGATCTGAACACCTGCTCAGTCCTTCATCAGTAAAATTTTTTTTCCTATATAATGGTAATAAGGTCTTTAAACTGAATTCTGCAGATATTTATAAGAAGATAACTATATCTTTGTGTGTGTGCATGTGTGTGTGTGTGTTTTCTGTGTGCTTTCAGTTAATTATGATATAAACTATTTGCTCTCCTTTTTGGACATTTTATATTTTCTTTTCCTGTATTTGCTGCAATGAGTGACGCAATTTAATTTGCCTGCGTGAGAATACTTCCACAAGCACACACTAATCCAGAAGTAGTTACAGGAATTGATGAGTGAAAAATAACTGACGTGACACAAAAATATTTAGAAAGAGCCTTTAAAATGGGAAATTTTCTGATTAAATTCAAATTATTTGAAAATTATTTTTGATTTTTGAGAGCAGCAGAAAAGTAGCAAAACTGCTCTTATGTATTAAAAACTATACATTCAGGAGGTCACAAGTAATGCTTTCTCAGGCCAGGGAAGGACTGATCAAAGTTGTGCTCTCCAAAAAAGAGAAGTGCTGGGAAGTTGTTGCAGTAAAACTTATTTAATGGCTTAGATGGTCAGATTTTGGTGCAGCTGATATGATGTTCCTAAATCATTCCTTGTTATGATATATTTTATTTCATATAGCTGAATCCCCCACATGTCAGGCAAACCCACTCCATTTCTTAAGTGACCGTTTAAAAGGGTCAGAACCTGCTGCCCTCTTATGTTCCCAGCGCAGTCTGGGTCTGGCTTGTCAACATTTACCTTCTCAAACACCAAATCTGACACAACTGGGAATGATTTGAACCATTCCCACCTGTTATTGCATTAATGTCTCAATTTACTTAATGTTATTTCATTCTCTAACAATTTTCTTATCTTGGAAACTATTCTGATTTAGTAAAAATCTCTTTATTCTGGTTTTGTTTTAATGAGTAGTGTGATACTTGATTTTAATTTCTTAGTGAAACTTCAGTATTTCTAGTTATAAAATTATTAGTGTTTCAAGTATAGCAAAAAAATTGATGCCATAGGTCAGTATTATTTACTGTGAGATCTAATGAGAAAGGAGTGCTTTCACACTCATTGAGACTCTAATTTAGGAAAACACTGGAAGGAGTGTAGGATTATATGACATAGTTCTTGACAGTTAGGGGTCCACTAATCCTGGCCCCACTTAAAATATTTGGGTTTCTGTTTTCCTTCAAGACAAGCACTTTGAGGATTTCTTCTGTGAAGCATTTCTGGCTCTGAACTGGAGTTGCTGTGTAAAAGAGCTGCTTTATGCCCCAATAATGTTTTGAATTAGGGACTTGCTATGGAAGCAATTGAACTCTGGCAAATAGGAGATCACAGAATAATGGAATGGTTTGGGTTTGGAGGAACCTTAAAGTTCATCCAGTTCTACCCCCTGCCATGGACAGGGACACATTCCACCATCCCAGGTTGCTCCAACCTGGCCTTTGACGTTTCCAGGGATGGGGAGTCTACAACCTCTGTGGGTAACCTGTTCAGGGCCTCACCATCCTTATAGTAATTTCTTCCTGTATATAATCTAAACATAACCTCTTGCACCTTAAAGCCATTCCCCCTTGTCCTGTCACTTCTTGCCCATGCAAAAATTCCTTGCAATAGGAGATACGGACAGCAATGCATCTCATATGGTCACAAATAAATAGTGACAAATTATTTTTAATGGTGTTTGTTATCTGCTGGTGGTTCGACATTCCAGCTTTCTCTGTGCAATACAGGGTGTGGGGAACTTGGTGTGCAGCTAAGTACAGAGACATTGTTNACTGGATTTGCGGTGTAAAAGAGCTGCTTTATGCCCCAATAATGTTTTGAATTAGGGACTTGCTATGGAAGCAATTGAACTCTGGCAAATAGGAGATCACAGAATAATGGAATGGTTTGGGTTTGGAGGAACCTTAAAGTTCATCCAGTTCTCCCCCCTGCCATGGACAGGGACACATTCCACCATCCCAGGTTGCTCCAACCTGGCCTTTGACGTTTCCAGGGATGGGGAGTCTACAACCTCTGTGGGTAACCTGTTCAGGGCCTCACCATCCTTATAGTAATTTCTTCCTGTATATAATCTAAACATAACCTCTTGCACCTTAAAGCCATTCCCCCTTGTCCTGTCACTTCTTGCCCATGCAAAAATTCCTTGCAATAGGAGATACGGACAGCAATGCATCTCATATGGTCACAAATAAATAGTGACAAATTATTTTTAATGGTGTTTGTTATCTGCTGGTGGTTCGACATTCCAGCTTTCTCTGTGCAATACAGGGTGTGGGGAACTTGGTGTGCAGCTAAGTACAGAGACATTGTTCCTGATTACAGCTGGCAGCTCTGCATTGTGTAATTCCATCTGTACTGCTTAGTTTCCTCTTTCAGGGAAACTTCTGTAGTGTCCCAGAAAAAAATTACAACTTGATTTGAAGAAGAGAAGGAGTGGGAGACATTAGCCTGGCTTTTGTAAAGTAAATGCGGATTGTGTGCCAGCCCTTGGTGCTGTTGCCTCTTAGAAGCCCCACGAGCACCGTGCTCAAAGTCTCAGGTGGGTAGTCAAAGTGCCCTGGGTCCTGTGTTGATCCTTTGCACAGGGATGTATTTTTCCTCTGGCATGGAAAGAGGCTGCAATAGCTGCTACAAACATATTTTTTATTCATCTTCTGGTCTCTCCATGCCTCGCAGGTGCTCCGTGAGGAACCTCCCATGCTGTCTGCTCTGAGAAGTGGAAAGTTTTGTGCGTAATTTAGGTTAATTCTGAAATCTCAGTTGTCCCTTCCTCAACCCCCTTTCCATAATTACTTATGTGGACCAAATCGTGCAGCCATGATGGAAATGGGAAAAAAAAAGTAGGAGAAAATAAAATAAAATAAAATAAAATAAAATAAAATAAAATAAAATAAAATAAAATAAAATTAAATTAAATTAAATTAAATTAAATTAAATTAAATTAAATTAAATTAAATTAAATTAAATTAAATTAAATTAATTAAAAATTTCACACACTCCCTCACTACCACCCCCCTGCCACAACCCCGCCTTCCCAAAATGTGGGCCTGATCCCTTGCCTATGGAAACCCATATAAAAATCTTATTTCTGTGTTTTTTTAAGGCTCATTCCAGAAGTCATGATTTCAACTTGTGTGAGATAAGAATGTGTGTTTTGCAGTGTACTCTTATTAGCTGTGGTCTTCACAGCATTCTTAATTTATTTATCTGTAGCTCTGATCTACTGACCCTCTCACAGTCAGGTTACTGGATTTGTGTGAGGTTTTTTATTTGCAAGACATGCTTTCCTGGGCTTTAATTTTTAAATAGTCATTCTCAGCTCTCAGAAATGCCCACTCCTTCACGCCTTGCTCCCTCCCAGTTCATTTATGCTTTCATGGGCGCTGAACTCTGGGATCTCTTGTGATTTGCTGCAAATTTCCCATGTGCTCTGTGACTAATCCCAGTCTTCCCAGGGTGTTTATTGCTTTGGCGTCTGGTGGCAGCTGAACAGCAGACACAAGATTTTCAAAGTGAATCTAATGGGCAATATCTGCCTCAGCCCCGTCTCCTTCCTTTCATTTCAGGATGTTATGGGGTTTATTTTCATTCAACCATCGTTCAGTCCTATCACTTGGAGAACCAAACCAGGGGAGTTTTTTTGTTGATGGGCTGAGTAGTATATAGCAAATGTCTTAATTTTGGCCTCTCTTTGAAGTCATTAAAGTTACAGAAATTAATTCTCATTTATGCAAAAAATTGCCTTAATCACATTGCATTTCTTCCTGAGAAGATGACTGAGCAGCTATCATTCTATTATTGTCATTGCTCTGTAAGGGCAAATGTTTGTATTGCCTTATCTCACCTAAACTTTGGAGTTTATAGTCTTGCTTTATTACATATCTCACAAATATATTTATAGTTTCCTCCAGCTCTGGCTTCCTTCATATCAGGCACTTCTCTGCAGAGCATGAAAAAAACACTTCTAAGGCTATAATGTTCATCTTTCTCTCACATGCTTGGTTGTGATATATTAATTATTTTTAAATAACATTCATTAGAACTGTGCTCATTCCTTCCAGATTTTAGAATCGGTGTCAGAGAAAATGCAAGCCCTTGTTTCAAATTCTCTTTCTAATTATCACCCCTCTAATTGACTTTTGCTCCTTCCCAGTCAAGTTTTAATTTCCTCATGTGGATATATGAGGCTGCCTGTTTTTCTTTCTTCTGCGTGGGTTTGCCTATCTGGCCTAATATTGTCTCACTCTGATTAATTTCCATCACATACTAAGGGCTGTGCAGAATGAAGACCCTAAGTAGTACCTGTGGAAAAGTCCCAGTCAAAGTGGGAAATTCTCAGTATTTCTCAGTATTTCCCCGAATGCCATCTGGCACAGAGGCAGCTCAAGGTTATTTTCCAGTTTTCGTATTTCACAGGCACCATGTACATTGCTGTAGTCTGGGGACAGACAGTCTCTCATTTCTGAGCAATCTTTATGACAGAACGTTTTTAATTTGATGGTTTTTTTGAATTTTATATATATAGTTCTAGAAGTTTTTACCAATTTCAGCTATAATATCCAGAGAAGGTCAGCCCCCTGGTGAGGAGGAGCACTTGTATGAGTGTTTAGTTAACTGTGAGAATACCAAGACATAGTTTAGCTATATTAAAACTTTATCAGGTCTGTAGTGAAAAGAATTTGATCACTCAGTGCCACTTTTTTTCCTGTTTATTGGCTGTGTTAATAGCCTGATAGACATTCTAAATTACTGCATATGCTGATGACAATACCAAAAAAATCCAAACAAAACCCCCAAACCGAAAAGATAACAGCTTCATAGAAGCATCTGATAAGCTCAACTGTTTTAAGTATCTAAGTTATCACTATATTTGTATGATTGTAAGGGAAGGAAAACACAGTTTGAGGGTGGAGCTGGCAGAGACCTGAATTGGGCACTTTGATCCCTTTGCCACCTGGGAGTAGGGAACTTCTCTCATTCGTCATGGGATGCTCTACTGCATCTCCTGTTACAGTGTTTCCCCACTGCTAATCAAATGGAATGTTTAAAAACTCTGCCCCATCTGAAAATGTGATAGGCAAGAAGATATTCGTAAGAATGCAGAGAATTTACCATATTACAGTAAAAGCACAAATAAAGCAAGACAAAAGTCTGTGTTAATGACTTTAGTCCCTCTTGTTGGTAAATATTGGCTTCATAAAATACAGTGCAGGGTGCAGCATCTCCCAGGAAGATTTTTTTAGTACTTTCCTCAACATGAGAAGAAGCTTTTGTGTTCCTCAATACATCAAGTATATGTTTGTCAAAAGCCTTTATTAACTTATTAAATCAGCAAGGTGAAATAGCCACTTTGTTCTATTTAATTTAAAGCCATAAAACTAAATAATAAAATTGTGGCTTCATAATGTAGTGTGTTAGATAAGAAAGTCTTTTATTCAATATTAGAATTTCTTCCAGTGGTATTTTAGTTTTGTTTCCATCTATATGTTTAAGTAGTGACGCTACAAAAGGGTCCGTATGCTTGACAGCCTGTGCCATATAATAAGATGTGAAACACTTTTGCTGATGCAAGTAATGAGGGGATGAATTTAAATCCACACAGGTTTAGAAATTGAGATTTATTTTTAAAAAAGGATAAAGACACCAAAAAACCCCAACCAAAACTGCAGGTATCCTATATGGAGGTGAGTATGATAACCCAACTTCCCAGTGATAATCTCTGCGTTAGGCTGATGTTGTCCATGTTGAGAAAATGTAAATTTATGGGTAGAAATTCACAAATTTTATGCAGTACATTGTAGCCTATTTAGCATGTCCCCATAAAATGGTGTTGAAAACAGAATTTTAAGAATGGGATGTCAGTAGGAGTGATGGATTTTGAAACTGAGAATTTAAAAATCTGTCTTCTAACTAAGCAGGGCTGCTCATTTTCAGGTTATTTCAGTTGTCCAATGGAGAATTTCTTGCACCTACCCAAAAATTCTTTCTTGACCTCGTGCTAACCCCAGCTCCTGTTGGGGGTAACCTGCATGTGGGTGCCTCCTGCCAAGGAAAGGAAAGGGTCAGCCCTTCAGGTGCAATTCTGGGCTCAGATTCTTGGACTGTAAATAAGGAGGAATGTTTTCAAATATTTAACTTTAAAGTCTGAGTGTGTTTGTAATTCTTAATTCTGCAACAGGTTTAGAATAGAATTTTTTTAACTGGCAGAGATTTTTTAACTCACTATCAGTAACAGAATCAGTTTTAAATGTGAGTTCAATGTCTTCTGTCAATTTGTGAAACAGCTGTTATATTTTTTTTAGTGTTTCCGGTTATTTTAGTTATTAAATTTTGCATTTGATACGAATGTCTTTAAAATAGCCATGGTGGTTTTTTTCCTAGGGTTTGCGGAGTTTTTGTTCGGTTTTGGTTTTGGGGTTTTTTTGCAATAAGCATTTTGTTGAAAAATAGAATGGATAGAGAAACAGAATAGCCGCAGTCCAGATTACATCTCCGTTTTCTAAAATCATCTGCAAAAGATTTAACAGTTCTTTGAGGCCATAATACCATTTTTTGAGCTTAAAGCAATTATGTGTTCTCAATAATCACAGTGGTCTACACCAAAGCCCAAAAGATTCAGGATCAATTTTTAGTCAGAATCTCTCGATTTTTTTGAAGCTACGCTTCCACTTTTTGTATCTGTGCTTAAATTTTACCTAGTCCACTTGGTTTTCTGCCTGTGCATGTAGAGGAGGCTGAAGTGGATACAAACATTCCCAAATTCAAAATCCCTTTTCACAGCGTAGAAGCACAGGTGCATTGTAGCTTTAGTTTTCCCAATAAATTTATTTTTGGTCGTTTTTTGATACTGCTTTTGGTGCAGTAGTTTTTAATAAAGACTGCAGGAGGCAAGATTCTCTGTGTGCTATAAAACTTGCACACGAGCCTTCTGCAGAGTTTAAGGAAATGTGAGATCCTATGAGATCCTATTGCTCTGGAATAGCTGCTTGTTGACATTCTTGCATTATTTTTCTTTACACAAGAGCATGGAGGGCTCCGAGTCAGGGCTGCTGGCAAAAGCTGTGGGAGGGATTTCCTACCAGTACATGGCTAATCAAAATATGAAACACAGAATGCTGAAAAGGTCACCATGGCAAACAGCTGGATTGCATTTCATGAATATATTAATCATTTCATTTCTAATGTCTCATTCCAAAGACAAACATGTTAATGAAATTGAAAAAATGGCAGGAAGCTGCTTTTTTAATCTGGCTGCTTTTTGAACTGGCAGTTTCAAAGTCAGGTTGCCATTACTCATTGAGAGCTTTCAGGGCACATAAAGTCTTGTTAGAGCTGGCCACAACTTTGCTTAAGTACCCAGAGATTTGATCAATTTATTGCTATTTTATAAAAGTAAAATAATTCCTTCTTACAGGAGTTCCTTCTTTCTTCTTATCTGTACTGTTCAAAATGAAATATTACCTCAGGAGCCACAACCCACAGAGGGAGTTTCCTGTGGGTTTGGCCTTCAGTGGGATGATCATGGAAGAGCTAGATGGAAAACTGGATGCTCTTTATAGCTTCAGAACTCGGGGGGTTTTGTCATGTTTTCAGTGATGTGCAATGCACTTTCTGAGTTTTATGAGTACATTAAGGAATAACATGGGCTTGATGATTAAAATTAAATGCCTTAAAGGGTATATATTTTTAAATTGTGCTGAAATTTCACTTACTACAAAAGATAACTATCAAAAAAATTTTATTAGGATCTTACTGTGCTCTGTAGCCAGCCCCAGGACAGCAGGACAGTGATGGCACTGATGGTCACTGACAGGTATTCAGAACATTAATTATGTCAAATACCATGGGACAAGGGAATAGTTCAAGCAGCAGCATATGAATCGTAGGTCAAAATGTGGAGTGGGGATGGAGCTTTTTCCTTAATCTGCTTTCATTGCTGGATCCTGTGCTGGGAAAAGGACAGATGGACACATTCTATATAGATGGAGGATCTGGATGTGTACCCTGCCCTGCCCTCAGTTCCTTGCTGTGCCTGAAATTAGGTTAGAATTGCTTAGGTAGGAATGATGTAGGTAAAGACTTTTGGTGTGGAGTACAGCACCAGTACTTTGACTTGTCTTCATGCCTAAGAATTGGTACAGTTTTGAAGATGAGGTGCCACACTTAAGTTTAAAAAAAAAAAAAAAAAAAGATGAGAAAGTATGTTTTGGTTTATAGCTTTATTTGTAGCCTTAGGTTATAGATTTTTGAGTGGAAAGAAATATGGTGAGAATGAATTTCAGGTCTCTGCTAGACCATTTAAAAATACAAATCTGCAGTACACAATTTCTTCGTAAGATTCAGCTGCTGTGGAAGGGGGATACAACATTTTTCAGTGTCCGTGAGGTGTTTAATTGGATAATTTGCAGGTGAATAGGGATTATTTTAAGTAGTGATTTGACATTTTCTACTGTATGAACCGCAGAGAACCACTCCTCCGTCCTTTAATTATGTAAGAGACTTGATTTTGTTTTGAATAGTTCTGATCAGGAGTTCAGTCTATGGTGGCTATAGATTATTCATGAATCAGCCTTTCTCTTTTGATGGAGAGAAAATTGTGCCACCATCGTAAATCTAACAGCAAATATTTCACATTCCCAGTCCTACTGGGACAAATGAAAGGAGCAAATATTTATTTCTCTTGCAAGCCAGAGAGCAGCCATGCTGCTGGGGCAGACGAGGCAGTGACATATGCTCCGTGCTGTTTGTCATGTACCAAGCTCCAGGTATCCAGATTCTGCTTGGTGGGTGAAGGCATCCAGCAATGGATTTGCCTGTTGAAAGAGTGAGGGATCATTTCCAAGAAAGCCAAGCATTTCAGCACAATTGGTGTGGGTAGGTGTGCTGGAATTACAGGTAAACAACAGCATAAGGTTTAGCTTGAGTATCCCAACCCTTTCAGGATTTGGGGACCAGGGATTCTTGTTCTAAGTTACCTTCAGGAGAAGCTGCTTTTCCACCATCTCAGGGAGAGCCCGCAGGTATGGCCAGGGTAAAGTTGGCTCCTCTGAAACCCCCCCAAGGTGTCCCAACATGTTCTGTGTATTCAGAATCCTTGGTCTTTTAAAAAGAAATAAACCCCAAAGAGGCCCTGTTGCAGTTCATAATGCGCACAGAAAATTCCACCTCCATTTTTTGCCTGGCTATGCCTCTTTTGGGGACTGTAATGGTGTGAGGGCAGCATTTTTTGGTTTTATTTGTCTGTTGTAAACTCTGGTGTAGTTATTTCTGCACTGACATTGGGAGCAGAGAGAAAGAAGGTGTGATAATATAGGTAGGATTATACTCTAAATAATGAGGATAGGCTGGTGTTCTGAAATTTGTCTCTTTGTGAGATTTGATGATCAAAACAGTTCAAGGAAGCCTGATGAGCCTTATCGTTACAGGAGGGCTTGTCCCTTGGGAAGATGGCTAAGGACTAAGAGAATCTCTTCAGTGCGGAGTGGATTTGGGCTTTTATTAATTGTTCAAAATATATTTTGTCACAGCTTTCCTGTATAAGGGTTTTTTTCTGAAATTTATGATTTTTGAGTGTTTTACTGAGGTATAAAGAGTACTCCTGCTTTCAGGTTTTCCATTTCAAATCATGCTTCCTTTCTCCCCGTCCTCCCCCCAAATCTTTCTGGTTGTCCCAATCTTCACCAGAAGACCAGTCTTGAAAATGTGGCCAAAGCCCAGTTTTAAATTAAAAACTGGAGCCGTGAAAGGAGAAAGCCACAATTAAAGAAACAAACCCTCCTAAACCAACCAATCAAACAAAAAACCTCACAGCAACAACAAACAACCCAAAATAAAAGAAACAAAGCAAACAAACCCAAACATCCAACCGCAGGTTTCTGGAGATGCTTCTGCAACAATTTTCTGAGTTGGGGATTTTTGACATAATTTACTCAATGTGGCTGAAAATACTAATTTGATAAAATTCTTGTTTTGCTTTGTTTTTTAAGATGTCCATTTATTTCAGTGCTTTTTCTTCAGGTGAATGGCCTTTTGATGAATTATTGCTCATTTTCTCTCTAAGAGAAAGGTTTTTGAGGTTTGCTGTGTTGGTCTGCTTTACCATCCCCTGGGTCTGACCAATTCCCTCAGCATTTCCAGGGAATAAGTTGATACCGTGAGAAATAAGTGTTTCTTTTTCTTTCTCAGCTGCTAAGATTTGTATATTGAGATAAGCACTCGGTGTCTTTTCCTCATGCACCAACGTTTGTCTGTAGACTGATAAAACTGTGTAGTTTATCCTTCCATTAAACTTTTCTACTCTGGTCTAGATAAGTGGATTATTTTTTAAATTAGTGACAGTTTAAGATCCAAACTCATATTTCTCATTATCTATCTTACCCAGGTTACTTATTTTACTATGTTTACTACTGGAATTCAGTAATTCAAAGTGTAAAAGAAATGAGGAGGAGGGAGAAAAGATAAATTTATACCGGAATTAATAACAATTTATAAGTGAATGTTTGTAGAAATTTGGACTGACCATATATCTATAAAAGTCAGAATTACATGCTTTTGGTAGAAGAATTTTGTCAAGTTGCTTTAATGTTTCAGGTAACTTTTTTTAAAAATCCTTTGAATTTAATACACACAAGCAACCCATCACTGCAAAAACTGATGTGAATTGCATTAAATAGACATGCTTCTTAAATCGAACTAACTATTCTTTTTCATTATGTCAACACCAAGTTCTGCAACTCCCTTTAATTTTAATAGAAGTTTTTTGGCAAGTAAGTGAAGATCTGCACCATGAAATATTAGAACAGATGCACTATTGCCTTGATCCTGCCTGCCACTTTGTGTGGGTTGAGTTAATATTGTCTCTGTTCAGAGATTTTGATGTTCACTTAATATATTAATTTGTAGGTTTGAGGTCTAAGATTGTTCATCTTTCTTGCTATCCTGCAGGCTGTTGTTTTCTTCCTTTGGTGCTAAGGAGTAACAGTGCAAGTATAATGAGTGCACTGATTAATCATTTCAGTGTAAATCATTTATTTTCCAAATTAAGTGGCTTGAAAAAGAGCTAAGAAAAAGAGTTTTTTTAATTCCTCTTGCCAGAGCCTCACCTCTCAATCCCACAAATGCACTATGAACCTCCTTTCTCCAGCCCAGTTCCTAAGCAGGGAAGTCATAGTAGAAGCAGGGATAAGCCTCCAGGTACAATTTTATATATTAAGGAAATTTTTACATATTAAGGAAACATTAAAATGTTTCTGAAGTAGAAGAGCTTAGGATAATGCAAGAGAAAGATAGAAAGTTTCTCACCTCTCTTTCCTCCCCTTTTTCTTTCCATTTTGGTAGAAACACACATCGAGCCTGTCCCCTCAGGAGGTTTGCAGCTTCCAGAAGGTCTGAAGGCTCAGTAAAATTGTTCCCGTGCAGACTGGGTGAGTATTTGAGTGTTCAGCAGCACAGTCCAGAGCCAGTTAGGCACCACTTCCACCTGCAGATGAACTCTCCAAGCCCTTTCAGATCCTCCTGGAACACTCTGCTGCCAAAGCTGATGGTAATGAGCACTTACACAGCATTTTGCAGAGGAAATCGGCAACATGATATGCACTCCAGCTGAGGAAGTTGAGGCACAGGAGGGAAAAGTGGCTGTTAAGAGACCTGGGAGTGAGGTCCAGATCTCTTGATTCCCTGCCCTAGGCTCTTCTGGAATTCTGCCAGGCAAATCAACTCTAAACTGCTGCTACATCCACAAAGTCTCAAATCTCTTACATCAGCGCTCAGTGTGAGGGATATCTGAAATGGGATGTTGTATCAGCCTGTTCGTCTGGGACTCCTGAGCCTCAGTGCATAATCAGGGCAGTTGAGACAGTGGCTTCCTTAGAAAACACTATTTCACCCAACTATTGCTCTACAATAGAAAACAGCAGGTTTTATTTCAGAAATCTTTACAACCAAATGGACAAAATTTATCTGTAGCTTGACAGCCAATATGCATTAGCCTCAGGTTCCCTACCTAAACTATTAAAATTAATCAGGTGGCAAACTTCAATTATGCCAGCTCTAATAAACAAGAAATCCAGGCTCCTAGCACTGGCAACATCAGTAAAGAGAGCAGTACAATAAAGTGGATGATGAAATTCTCCATAAAATAGTCAAATCAAATTAAACTGAACGTACACCCAACCATTTATTTTTTGTTTTGAATTTTTCATACAGAAGTATCACAGCCTATTATCTGCTATATAATAAAGTGCAAATGCCAGGAGCTGAGGCTGAGGCTTTGCTGTGTCCCCCTTTGGCAGTTCCATTAGTGTTGATGGTGCTGCGGGATTCAACATCTCTTGGTAAATTAAGAGGAAATTTGACTCAGAGAACTTGCTTTTCTTGTTAGAGAAGACAAGATGAGGCCATTTTGCCTAGGATTAGACTTTGACATGACACCGGGTCTGAAGTCTCAGGAAAATGCGAAGGAAATTAAGCAGGAAGCAATGAGAAATGCATCCAGGGCATTGGATAAAAATAGTAAGAGTTAAGGCACAGGTGGTCACAAGCTTTTCCGTTCAAACAGACATAGAAAGAGAATAGAGAAGCTGAAACTGCAGCAGCTGAGAGCAGATAGGATCAAATAATTTGCACTATGAGCTGTACATAACGTAGTAGGAGTGAACTAATCAGCTACTGAAGCCTTTATCTATTTAGCACAAGTGAATGGAAGAGAATGGACCAGGGAGCATGGAGCCACTGAGAGACCTGGAGATTGTGTTTATTTTAAATTCCTGAGAGTTTATGGAAGTCACTTGAGAAATACAACTATGTCTCCAAAGCAAGAGGAAGAATAGGCTGCAATTTCTAAAGGGACTGCAGATTCTAAAGGAGCATGGGCAGCTGAACAGCACTTCTGGTGGTATTTGGACAGAGAGCTTCCTCAGGCTTTTCTGAAATTTCCACAGAAAAACCTCCTTAGGTTTATGGGGTCCCTGAATTTAACCAAAGCAACCAAGAAAGAAAACAGATTGAGGAGGAGATGCTTCAAAGTAAAAGCTGCTGGTGTGCACAGACAAACTGCAGCTGTCCGTGAAGGCAGCATTCCAGAGGCTGGGTCAGGGCAGTGCTGCCTGGTGCTCTCATAGAGCAGATCAGGAAGCGGGGTTTTATCTCTGTGTCTGAGCCCAGCAGTCCTTTTTTTCCAAAGGTAGTAGACTGAGGTGCAATGAATTTGTTTCTGGCACAGATAAGAGGAAACATATTTGTGTGTGTGCAGCAGCCAGGACAGGACAGAGGCAGCCCTGGCATCATCTCCAGATCCAAAATAGGAGCTCTGCGACAGCACAGTGAGATTTGTTCACTAAATTGAGAATAGGTTTAACGGCTGCAAGTCTTTGTGGTTGGAATTTGGGGAATATCAACTTGCTTCATATGAGGGCTCTCACCTGACAAATTAATTTCCACTTTTAAACGGATCCACCCTGCAAACAGTCTGGCCCTGGCTGTGGCACAGATCCCAGCACCGCAAGTAGTAGATGCAGCAGTTTGGCTGCTGCTTGTGCAGCCCGGTTTGGATCTGTGCAGAAACTGCCTTACTGTGTATTTAATGATATGTTGTTAGGATGCATTTTTCTTGTTTCTCTTAGTACATTATGTGATTTTGCACCTCCCCGAACCTGTGTGGAGGAGAGGTGATGATTGTCACCCCTTGTTTTGCATCTGCACAGGGTCTGTGCTCTTCCCAGAAATCTGTGCAATCCCTTCATGGGAGCAGAGAATGTTTACCTAGCAATGCAGGGCCTTCTTGAGAACAATATGAGAATTTTAGTAAAATAGAACTAGATATCATTTCTTTGCTTGCTACTGGTAGCCAGGACATTCAGAAATGTAGTTGAATAAGAATTATCTCTCTGATTTTTGGAAAATTTCCTATTCCCCCTCCCCTCTTTCCTTTTTCCTTTTTTAGTAAATAGAATTCTAAAGGTACAGTCTAATATTTGGACTAGCAGCTCAATGTAGTGCTCTGCACCTCAGCAGGCAAATAATCAAGGTCTTCTCCTTTCCTGTGGCTGCATGCTAACTAAAGCAAATAACTGAGCTCATAAATTAAATAGTTCCTGGCCCTGTCTGAACTCCTTTACCTGGGCCCATTATTGCCTGCTCTTTTAAAGTCTAAGCATGATGGACATTTCCATGTTCATACGGTTTGCATCAGAGGCTGATGTTGATATTTTGTCACATTCCAAAATCCTTCTTGCTTGTTATACATGTAGGTGGTGAGGGAACCTTTTAGTTTAACGTGAGGCTACCTGTGCCCACTGCACCCCAAATAGGATCGTTTCAACATCAGATATAGAAGATGGAAGATAAATGCAAAATGATATGATAAGGATGCAAAACGAAAAGGTAAGGATGAGTCTTACAGAGCTTTTTATGATATACTCAGTAGCTCATTTTGGTGATGGAGTTTTTTGTTTGTTTTGTTTCTTTGTTTGGGTTTTTCCCCCTAAATAGAGATTGGCTCCTTTGTGTTAGCTGCAAAAGAGACTCTTGACAAATGGCTTGATGAATGAGCGAGTCATGAAGTGACAATATAGGGGATTAGAATATTTTAGTTTGGTTTTGTTTTGGACATTAAACAAATAGAATGCCTCATATTAAAAGGGGACTTGTTTTCAAACTGGACGTGGTAGAAAGTACTTACACTTCGTCTTGCACGGCCTCCTGAGCACACCAGCAGCACAGGCTGACCCTCAGCTTGTATGAGTGGCTTCGGAGGGGCATTGTGCACTTGTAGTAAAACCCACCTGCCCCTGGATATTTTATACCCGAGCTTCCGGACAGAAAGGTTTGGAAACCTTGTAGGGCAGACATAGGGAGAAGTACCCGTTAAAAATTTATGAGCCATGGAGAACATTCTCCTGTGGCGTAATGAAACAGAATCCAGAGAGTTGTGGGTGGCTTCAAGAGGGAAGTGTTTGAGTTTTCGCTTGAACAGGAATAGCAAGATTTTAGCTGACACTGGAGATCTTTGTCCACAAACATTAAAGTCATTTCTAGATAAAGAGGGAGGTGGTTGGGCTTTTTGAGGAAATACATCTTTCAGTGGCTGTAATAAAAGAAAAATAGTGGATAAACAAGATGTACATCGGATTCAGTATTAAGTTGTCCAGCCGTTACAGTTTCCGACATCAGTTTAATCAGGCCAGTCAGAGGGTATATGCAGGACTGAAATCAAATAATAAATGGTTTATAAGATGGAAATGTAGGCAGATTGGAATTTGAATGATTTTCTGGAAGAAAAATTTTTCAAATGTGACTTCTTTTTTTCTGGTGCAGGAGGAGCCATAACCATCCAAAGCAGCTCTTTCCCAGATCAAACCATGTGAGCTTGGTCCCACAGTGTAAGCAAATATTCACATCGTCACCTTCCAGCTGGCAAGTCCTGCATGGAGAAAAGTCTCTGTCTCTTGTGACAGTGGCAGTTCTGCTGCTGGAGCTCTGAGCAGAACTCTGGTCTAGAGACCGCAATGACATTTTCCTGTAGAAAAAGCATACAGTACATGGGAACTGAATCCATACAGGCACATATCCAGCCTTGAGCAATGGCCTTGGCAGATCTCAGATCTTAAAATACTTGAAGTCTGTGTGAGGGCCTGGGAGAGGAAATTGGTGGGGAAGAAAGGCAAACAGATGTTTCAACTCTGGATGAGCTGTGCCCCACTTGTAGGATGTCACATCAGGCGCCACTCTGCAATGCAGGACACACCATAGTTCCTGCCCTGCGGGACTGTGGCACAGCCGCACATGGGGAGGGTTGTTTGGTGTTTGGCTATTGAGTTGTGACTCGGGAGAAGTGAATTTGATTCCTGGCTTTCCCATGGTTTCCTGGGTGAGTGTTGCTTATGCACTCTGGGCCTTTGAAGGGTAGATCTAGATTTGTGCTGCTCAACTGGAAGTGATGTGTTATCTTGAAATACAAGTTTACTGCTAATTTCTCTCCTATCTGTGGCAATCACAATGACCAGCCCAGAAGTGTTATGTTTGCTAAAGTGGTATTAAATCTGCCAACCACGAATGGGGCCCTAAAAGACTGGGAAAAACACAAAGAGAGATTAAAACTCTGTTCCCCGTGGTATTCCTTGTTTTAAGGGCTTGTCTAAAGCAGAAAGCTATTCTGATGTCAGTTAAGGTGTGAATAAACCCACATAAAGCAGTACAGCTTCATGGGGCTCCTCTGATGCCAGATTAAAAGCAACTTGCCTTTGGTTGTATTTTTTAGTTTGTTTTCAACAACTGCACTTTTATGTATGGTTTCTAGCGAAGGAACATTTTAGAGTATTCGCTTCATCTCCTGAATTTCAGTGTGTTGTGCAGCTGCTTTCTATTTATATATAAGTGTATATGTATATTTATATGCTCTGCATCCTTCCAGAGCTGGTTGTGAAAAAATTATTCAATAAAATAGAGTCTGTAAAGAATCTGGGATCGTGGAAATTATACATGTTCTTTAAATGTGAGGCCAGTTGCCACAGTGGGGTTTTTTGATGTGTGAGAACAACAAGTTGAATATCTCAATTGTGCTGGAAGGTGGAGATGGAATGTAGGGAATGACAGGAAGTAGGTGGTAAAGAAATGGGATGAAAGACGAAAGATGTGTCCTGCAAGGATGTAGAATCAGCTTCATTAAAGAGTTTCTCCAGTTAAAGAAGTCCAGAAGGTATACTCATGCCATGATTGATGTAGAAACTATTTGCTGAACTTGTCTTACAAATCTTCTTTATGATCAGTGGCTGGAGATCCGTCTGTTTTAATATACTTACGATACGATTAAAAACATGAATTTAATGAATAGGGAGAAAATACTTTCTTACTTTATTAGCATAAAGACGCTATGTCTGACCTAGTTCTGCAAATATTAGGAAGGAAATAAGTAGGGAGGAGGAAAACGCAGCAGCTGATTTTTAATATACTGTGAACCGCTTATAGGGTGAGAACCATTCGTCCCAGTGATTATTTTCTCATCATTTACATATTCAGCTGCCTGTGCTCCTAAACAAACGTCACAAACTGACTTGGTTGTATCTAAGCCTATAACTATAAGGTGTGTATTTTAAAAAGCAAACCCATTAATAGACTAAATAACAACTTTTCAATTAACTCAGAAATACTTTCCCTTATTTATTGTGATTTATTTTTCCCCTCTTACCTAGCTCTTAAGAGAAGAAACTTATGGGTTCTCTATGGAATTCTGTTGCTATAGTGAAGTTGTTCATTGAAATTTGAACAGACAAAGCCTTGAGGGTATTGGAAAGTTTCTTGCCAAAATTTAGTATTTCCAAAAATTAATGGAAACAACTATTCCAGTGGGCTGTTAACTGCTGTTCACTATGGTTTTAATCCCTCAACAACTCGATTCAGATTCTCAAGAGTCTGTAAAGTTGTGTTTAATCTGCTGCTGATATGCTTCTGTATTTTCACAAAGTAAATATAGTCAAATGATCCATAAGCACAGTTAAGGAGCTTTATTCCTCTCTCTGAGCTACAGCTGAAAGCCATAATCTTGAGGGAAGCGAAATTCTCAGCTCCCACTGACTTATGGTGTTTCCAGGTAGCAGAGGCACAGGAGCATCTGCCATTAAGACAGAGAAAAAGAAAATTATTCAGGAGGGTGGAGTATAAATAATTCTCAAATTCGACCAAATAGTCAAGTTATTCAATAAAGCACCAGGAAAGACTTGGGTTTATGACCGTCACATGGGAGGAGGAGATCAGAAGAAAATAGTGACATCTGTGTGGTTCCACAGGGCAAATTCTCAGTGCTTCATTAATGGGGTATTAATGAGCAGAAGACCCATTGTCCTGGCTGATCTGTGCTTCTGGATCCTGCATGTCAGGAGTTTATGATGGTCTTGATCTTCTTCCTCCTGTAGTCAATGGCACTGGAAGTATCAATTATTTGTTACACTCCTCATCTATAAAATATCTCTGTATTTCACACAACAATTAAGGGCTTATGAAATATCCCAGGCTGACAGCCTTAGAGACTAAATTCTGTTTATTTGTGGAGCAGGTTGAGTTCAACTGAGAGTGCTTCTGGCACTCCATCTCCACGCTGTTGTCCCTGGAAAATCTTTATAAGCAAGAAGTTCCCTCATCAGCAATTTTCTTTAATTTATGGTACCCCAGAAATGCTCAGCCAGACATCTAACCACTGAGCATTGCTCTTTTACCTGAGCTAAAAGCAAGAGCAGGTATAAATGATTGTCTAAATTTCATTCATGACTAAATGCATTCTACTTAGTAGCAAGAAAAGTGCTTTACTTCTGTTTATATTTCATCCTGTTTGGAGGAATTTCCTCTTCCAGGCCCAATCTGACGGCAGCAGAAGTTGAATTTTAAAGATCCAGGTTTGCAGACAACTGAAGAGCCCTCAAATGTTAATGACTTTCAGTGGTGGCCAGCCAAAGGGCACTTTAGAATCCAACGCCTCTGGGTGAAATGCTCAATACCCTCTTACCAAACCTCTTAGACCTCCAGTCATTTTGATGGATTTTTTTCATGTTTCTTAGCTTATTAACTCTGCATACTAGGGAAGAAAAACATAAGGCATAGTCTGAGAGGGAAAAAAACTGTTGTAAAAAAGTACGAGAATATTAATAATTTTTAATATGATTTCTAAATAATAATAGTATTTATATAGAACTCTAGAAGAGGCCATATACAAAATATTAAAAATCATAGATATTTTAAATTGAGATTATGTCCTTGGGGAAATCAACAAGAATTTATTGCTATGTATTTAACTTGTATTGTTTCATATGAGGCTATTGGTTCAAAAAAAATTCGAAGCCAGATGCAGTATGCCTCAGACCAAAAAATCATTCATCCTCTGCTAATTTGCCGTGTGAGAGAGAGCACAATGTAGGAAAAGTTTTAATGAGATTAATATCATATTTAGGAAAGAATTCATCTGGGCCTTTATGATCTGCAAAAAGTGCAGTTGAAGCTGTGACATTCACTTGGAAGCAAGGAAATAGAACTCATCTAGGGGACAGGATTTGGTAAGCATCAATTTATACTTACAATCTATACAGAAAATCATCTTCATTAAGCCTCCTTCTGTTAACAGGATGTTTGGAAGGGATTTTTTCCCCCATAATGTAATTGAATCCAAAGAGTTGAGCAGTTTTGAGGGTTAAATATCGGGCACTGCCAGTTCCAACATGTGCCAGCATTTACTCACAGGAGAGAGCCTGATCCAAAGAAACGCATTTCTCCCCCAGAAGTCAAACGGAAACATTGTCTGAAATGGAGCTGCTGCTCCTCCTTAATTTTATAAATATTCTGAGGCATTACATGAACAATATGAATAAATAAGCGCCCTTCTCCTACGATTCTCCAAATACACTGAATAAATGACCATATCTCTTTCTAGAAGTTGAGCCTAAAAGAAATAAGATCCTGCTACCACTCAGGTAATGGAGTCCTTTTTTCACTGTTAGTGAAACTAGGCTGGTGTTCCTGGCATGCTGATAGGCCATAATAAAGGTCATCACACTTGCTGTCTCCAAACTCCCAGCGCCTTGAACAGGAGTTTCAAGTTCACGGCATGGAGCCTAAGAATTATGGCTTAGGAGAAACGTGTCTGCTAATAGTAATTTCTGATAAACACCAGGTGAAACCACCCCTAGTACTGCACGTGGGAGGGGGAGCAGGGGGAAGCTGTGTGCGATTTCTTCATTTCTGCTAATAAAATTAATCCTTGTGCTGTGTGTATTTTATCTGTGGACTTCTGATAAAAAAGATCCAAGTGCCACAGAAATAATTTTAGGCACAGGGAAATTAGTTGATTAATTCAAGTACTTTGATAGAAAGAAGTTGTTCTCCAGCTTCTAAAATCCTGCGTACCCCTGAGAAAGAGCCTGGGATTTCATTGCTTCCTGTGCTAATTTCTACAGAGTCAAACGGAAACATTTTGTGACAATATAAATTTGTTTTTGAAAAATTTTTTGTAGAGATTTTCAGTATAGAAAGGAAAACTCTTATTTTTTAATGTATATTTATATTCATATGTATATGCATCTCTGTATGAGTTGCCACTTTTCAGGCTTGTTTTTACTGAACTGTGTTTTTTTCTGAGTTGTTTAAGGCAATCAATAATTCATTATAAGTATGTTAATCCTGTGAGATGTATTTAAGGCAGGATCAGGGTGATAGTGGAGCTAGCATCACACAATTAATTATATTCAACAAAAGTCCTTCGGACTCACAGGCTTTGTGGACGATAATGACTCGAAGATCTGCATGAGTTTATTCCTACACAAACCATGATGGATATAAAAGCTATCACTTTGCTGATTTGATCACATGTGGCTTGTTTTGTACTCTACCAATGTACTTTTCAAAGTTTGCTGTCAATGTTCTCTCTGATTCTCATTGTTTGTCGCTGAATGTCATTTATTGCAGAAAAACTGATTTTTTTCTCAGAATGCTGATGGGAATTGTAACAGAGTTGGGAGTAAAACTGCTAATACATTTCCGTTTTACAACTGAGTCTGTAACAGAGCCAAAGATTGATTCTGATTGTGTCCTCCCTCCTTCACTCTGTCAGGCCCCACATCAGATCCAAGGTCCTGGACAGACAGGAATCAGCAAAGTTCGGCTAAATTTAGGATGGAAAACTAAAGAATGAAAAGGGAACAAGAATTTCTTCCAAAATGTGAGAGAAAATTTGTCCCAACTCTCTCTGAGAGGTCAGCAGCAGAGACAAGGCAGGGTGGAGTAAAGGAAAACCTGTGGTTTCAAGCCACATTTATCCACTGAGCATAGAGAACAAATTAAATGGGAACATTATTGTGGCCATGCAGTCCCTGGGTGAGTGTTCAGGAGTCTCTGTTCTGAGTTTATTAAAGGCTATGATGTGCCCCGCAGTGTTTATTTCCGACATTAATAGTTACCTACCCACACTGCTCTTGAGTGAGTGCAGGATTCAAAGCCCTTGCATTCACGCAAAGAACCAAGAGGTTAGCGCCCAGGAAGAGGGACAATGAGCTTAAAGTAATCACCAGAAGCCAGCCAGGTAAATTTGTACATTTGTTGCTGTCAAAATGGGTGGTAGTGGGGAGCCTTTTAAAACCAATCTATTTTCTCTTGCATGCAGAGTAATAGGGACTTTTTTTCCCAGAGAAGAGAATTCCTCAAAAAAATCAGTAATTTTCTCTTTTGTGACATTATTATATATTATATTATATTATATTATATTATATTATATTATATTATATTATATTATATTATATTATATTATATTATATTATATTATATTACATTACATTACATTATATTATATTATTATTATATGGCATACTTTATGATGGCTGTACGAAATCTGCCTACGTGGTTCTTCCTCTGTCTTCAAGCAATGTACAAAATCAATTTTTCTGGTTTTTGGGTGCTTCTGAGGGTGACCAGGATTCACCACTCCTGTAGTGTGAGGTCCTAAAGGGAGAATTAGCCTTTCCAGAATGCGACAGATAATTCATAGGAGCCCCAGGGGAGGGAGGATGCTGGAGACTAAATTATTGCATCTCTGTTGGCTTTTCCTAGCTGAGAGTACAATTAAAACATATTATTTTTAGAAAGTTATTGTTAACTGTTCTTTTCAGAAATCACGGTTTCCATTTCCATATTTTTGTGACATCTCCTCTCTGGGCATGGCAGTTGCATGAATTAAGTTAAGTGCTGTTCTGCTTGATTACAAGGAAAGTGAAATATGCCCCTCATGGGCATTATCTGTCATGTTGCTGAAAACAAAACCATCATAACGCTCTGCTTGTTGCTGGAAAACCTCGCAGCACATCCATCTTTGTGAGGTACCAAATATCTGCCACTCCTGCCAGAGGCCTCTTGGAGTTACCCTGCTATCCTATGACATGGGAATTTTGCTCTGTTCCAGCCTTCTGAGACTACTGAAATCTTTCCTCAAATTCTCTAATCCAGCCTGCTCCAAAATGAGAAATTTTTTTTTTGTGCTTCGTCTGAGGAAGAAGGCACAAAGCATGGTTCATATACCCTTTACTTCTATAGCGACATGTTACTCTTGGTTGTAAAGCATGAAAAATTCACAATCCAATTTCTAGAGTAAAATGAAACACTTCCTGAAATCAATAATTCCATTTATGCCTCGAAGTCGTCACATTTGTGAAACACACAGAGGTAAAAACCGAGATGTAATATTGTGGTTAATTCTTCAATGTACTGTGTCTTTTCAAAACTTCTGTGCCATTATTTCCTTTCTGGCCTCCTTGTGTCATCCTGAACGTGGCCCATGTGCTCCTGCTTTCTGTGCATTGCTTATTTAATACCTCTCTCACTTTTACAACTGCAGCGCCTATTTTAGGCTTTCATCCAAGTGGTTTGAGCCGTGTTATTTTCATGCCCTACTGTGGAAACATATGATTCAAGAATTGCTAAGGGTCTTAAGGCATTAAAACATGAAATAATAATATTCTCTTAGATTTAATGAGAAAATTGGCTGCTATCAACTGTAGGAGCATGCTTTTTTTTTTCAGCTTGTACAGAATGCATATGCAAGCATCAGCTTATTTTATACTTTATCAAAAAAATTGCACTTTCTTTATGTTTAGCTCTTTGTTTAATTAACTCCATCTGTTTTATAAAAGATCTTTTTGATAAAGAGCACACAAGACTAAAACAACAGGTTAATTATTCTTTTTGTCTTATATCTCAGTTTTGAATATACCTTTTTTCTTTGTCCTCAATTAGTAACCCGTTATTTCATCCCATCCCCAGTCAGGCACTCCTGGTATCACAGATATCATCTGGTTTTCAGAGTAGAACTGAAATCTGAACTGAGCGGCTTTTTTTTTAAATGATAGCTAAAACTTCATTTAAATGTTTACTAAGTCGGTTGACCCAGACTGCCCTGAAGAACACATCTAAGGTGCTCCCAAAACATGTCAGCGTATGTAATACACATAATGAAAAGAGATTTTTGTTTCCTAAATACTAGGATTCTAGGAAATTAGTATTTCTCTGTGACCTGATTAGAAACCAACTCTTTCATTTAAGGAAATTGCATTTGAAATAAGCTTTGAAATTCTTTATTCATTTCATACTTTGACTTTTCTGTGTGAAGTGCTTTCATTTTTGACTGTGTGTGGTTAATAATAGCTGCAGAGACAGCAGCTATGCAGTCCTATTCAGGAACTAATGAATAGTTCACAATCTAATATTTAGCAAAGTTGTTGCTTTGTTTGTAAATCAGCCCCTGAAAAAGTCTGTACTGAGTGAAGTCACTAGCTCCTCTCATATTCCTGCTTTCCATCTAGAAAAGGAGTAGCAACAAGTTGCTTCTTTTATCTTTGTGTGTGTTTGTGTGTGCCGCCTGTTGGTCAGAGGCTGGAGCAGGGAAATTCAAGATGTCCCTGAGAGCATCTCAGCATGTTTATCTCCAAGCTGTCCCCTGGTTGGGGGCTAATGGGTTTGTGATATGTTTGTTCCCTCTTCCCACGCAGAGAGGGATGCCCTGAGCAGTGCTGGGCTCTGGAGTGGTGCTTGTTGGAGCTCTGTCAGCACAGTGACTCAGCCCTGATTGTGAGGAGCAGGGCGTGCTGACATGCCAGGCTCCTGCAGCAGTGCTGGGAATACTCTTCAGGGTCTCCAGTGGCCCTGCGTGTTCTGTCACTTGTCCCAAATCGGACTGCCAGGCTGTGCTTCGTCCGGCTGCTCTCCCGATCTCCTGTTCACTGTGCTCATGCAGCCTGGGAACACTGCTGTGCAGCCTTGTGTCTTTCTCCAGGCAGGAAAACGTGTCTCAGTCCCTCTGCTTCTATCAAAACACTCTTCATGCAGTGGCAGTAGCACGTCTGTTTTTGACAGAATTTGGGTTCATAACAGCTGGAGCACCTGCATAGAGAATTAAGCACGGAGCCCATGGCCGTGTCTTTTGAATAGATAAAGTAAATATTGGTATTATTCTGAGCTCCTTTTAAAATTTGTCATGCATTTAATGCCTAATGACCTATAATTTTAGGGCTGACTAGTCCTTTTACAGGGCTAATTAACATCTTTAAAGATCTTTCAGAAACAGACAAGTTCTCTGTAAATCAGAATCCAAAACAGCTTAGGTTGGACGCTTCTATCATTTCAAACATATTTTCAGATGACTGTCCTCAGAAACTTGGGATTTTTTCTAAAGAAGATTGGCTCCTTTGCGCTTACCTAGACAATGCTGTAAAAAGATTTTATCAAGTTAAAAAAAACACCTATGGAAAGGTACATTTTATAGCCATTAGGTATTTTCAAAGAGCATTTAAAAAGATGAAATAAAGCACTAAGTGTTTTATAATACACGGCGTAGTTTCTTGTCCAGTCATGGTTATTTACTTTAGGAAAGATGTCCTTGATGTGGCAAAGAAACGAATACAGTGATTTATATATTTTTAGACTGTACTTTGTCCTTTAGCAGTTTTAAAAGTAACAAGTAAGAAAGACATGGTGAGTAAAATGTTGAGCCAAAAATGGACCTGGTGTACTAGGGTAATATTATGCCTAGAGGCATCCTTTTTCTCACAGGCGTCGGTAATCAAAATACTCTTCTATGTAAATTTGCTTTGATTTAAAGAGGAAAACAACAAGAAAAAATCAGTTTAGGGAGAACATTAGGGAGCACATTTTACACACCATTATGCAACAACGTAAGAGCAGGGTATATAGTTTTTCTGAAAGCTTGTCTATCCACTCTTTGCATTTTTTATTCCTTTTATGCTCTGCTCCTGGACATAAAAGTGCAGCCTATTCCCTTTATAGTTGTGTAAATACTGAAGGTTAAATTGTACAATTGATATATGTCTAAACATTTGATATCAAATCTGCACAGCTTATTGATGAGAATGAACCGAAGAAATAAGTAAAGATCTGAGAGTGTTGATACAAATCTAGCCTGTCCTTGTGTGCTGTGCATGGACAGGACCTGCTCTGCCCAACCCTGGGCGTGTTGGCTTAGGGAGGACACAAGGGTTCAAGCAGCAAAGCAGAAGTGCTCTGTGACAAATCAAAAATATCCTGAGCTCATCTTTCAATGAGTAGAAAAAATCTGTTTTCTCTAGTAACAAACTCGTTTCACGAAATGACAGGAAATTGAGATTCCTGGAATCTTGACTTTCTCATCAATGCACTTTGTTCACAGTTTGCACAGTTGTTTTTAGAAAACACCTTTCATTACATTGTGGGAAAGAGAGCTCGCTGTGACAAGTATAGAATGACCGCAATATAAAATGCGGGAGATGTCCACTACATTCAAGAAAGAAATTTTAAAAATTACTCTTATCTGAGTTAAAAAGTGTTCCTTGAAACTTTCTCTCTGTGGGAAATAACATGGGGAATACATTCTTTAACTTTTCTATGCATTGATTTAGTATTGGTTTTAAATGACAGGTTCTCTTCAGGGTACAAATATATAATAATTTGATTAGTTAATAGTTTTATCAGTGATTGATATGTTTTTCTATGTAAAATCCCTTTGACATATCCTCCTAGGAGGTATTTACATTAAGGAAAATATAAGCTACTGCAGGGTGGCTTTTTGTCGGCATTTTTTTAAAACCAACTGCACATGCAAACATTAAAATAATTAAAATGCCTCATTTAGAGTGGGACTGCTGCTAACAATTTTCATCTATAAGCCTCAAAAATTTCAATGCTGTTAATGAATTTTGGGTAAAACATAACTGCTTTCACTTTTTTGCGGAGTAATTTATATACTCTGGTTGAAACAAGCAACTTTTGCAAGGAGAATCTGACTTTTTAATGATTTATTTTACTCTACTAAGCCATGAGGTTCAGTCCAACAGCAGATGACAACCACCTAATGATATCATTTATATGCACTTTATAGAAAGTTGCTTTTTAATTTGGTGTTAATCAGGAGCAAAACAGAGCCTAGAAGTTAACAGCTCTTGGAAATATGAAGCAGTGAAATTCCCAGCTCCAGCAGCAGCTCCCGGGGGGATTCATTTTGATCTCATTCAGATCTAGGTTAAGGGTGTGGATGTGCAATCAGAGTTCTTGGAAATTATGTGATGCTCAAAATGCAAATCCTGCTGCAAGCCATTCGTAAATAAATCAATCAATTTATTTCCTCTTAAGGTAAAATATGTGGTGTCCATGCCCTGCAATTCAGGATTTGGCCTGATATTTAATATTTTAAAAAGGAGGACCAAACTGCACTGATTGTGAGCAGCACTTTTCTACAGGTGCTGGGCACTTCAGTATCCGTTACATTTCAGCGCTGTTGATTCAATATTTATAAATGAGCCCAGGAACTGAGTTTGGAGCAGTACGAAAAAGTACAAAAGCATTTCAGATACATCAAACAGGAAAGAGTTTTCGAACCTTGGCTCATGAGGGGCCCTCGCAGCTCTTCGATTCAGCCTCTGTCTTCTCTCCAAAAGTTACAGAAGTGCAGTTGCTGAATTGTGGTACTGCTCTTTGAAAAAGAGGGGAAAAAAGGAAAAAAATATTTTACCCAATTTCAAATAGAGGTATGGGGATAAAGGTAGATGTTGTTCAGTGCTCTAGTTTACGCCTGTGAAGTTTCAGAGGGACTTAACTTCTCCTTCCCTTCTTTTAACAATGCAGATCCAAACACATTCTGTTCCATAAGTGAGTTTAGCGTGGCACATAATCCAACCAAAAAACCACAACGCATCTATGATTTATTTAGCTGAGATCAAAGACATAGAGCTGCAAAGAACCTAATGAAACTTTGATGATGCAGCAGGCAGGCTACATTTATTATTTAATTTGGAGGCTGTGATCTTATAAAAAATTATCTTCCAGACCTCTTGCACTTGGGCTGCAAATATACTTGTACTCCATCATTTTGATATGCAGTTGAATCACCAAGATTTCACAGCAGATCCTTAGATGTCCTATGCTGAATTTGATGTCAGGAAAAGAGAGTAAGAAATTCCCTCTTTGGATCAACATGTATTTCTGGCCACCTGGTGCTCAGCACTAGGATAGTTCTGCTTGTTTTATTTACAGGACCAAGGCTGACATATTTTAAAAACATGATTGATTATTGAGGTGTGCCCAGGCTGGGCACAGACCCAGCTCTTGGCCTGCTGAAAATACCAATGAAGAAGAAAGCTTTAGAAAATTTTGCAAAAAAAGTTATCAAGTTTTTTAAATAGTATAGTTCTTTGTTTTATGAAACAAAGCAGCACAGAACTAAGTCTAATTAAAGTAGTTTTTTTAAAATTTCTAGTTTAAAATAAGAGAAACAATGTCCTTTCTGTTATCTTGTTGGTAGAAGGTTGGGTAAGCAATTACTAAAGTAATTTTATTTGAATTTTTTTACAAATCGGACAGGTTATCTTTATTAAAATGAGACTGCTTTAAGTCGATATTTTTGTCTGAAAGTTTACCTCAGGACAAGTTCTGAAAATTGAACATACTGTCATCAATAACTCTGATTTCCACATGTGAGTACAAATGCATTAGTACAAGCAATATTTGGCTGTACTTTTATAGTAGCAATCCCAGCCAATTTATCTAACTTGAATGTCTGAAGTAAAAGATGAGTAAGGTAGGTCGAAAAAGCCTGACTGAAGCACAGGGAGCTCTTTGGAAAGGGACCTTCCATACTCCCTTAGCTTCGCACTCCAAGTCAAGCACATGCGAATTGTCTCCCCACTCTCTGTGTTTGTTGCCCACCTTCAAAATTATTACAGTTTTCATGTCAACAGTGCCACTCTGCACCCTTCAGGGAGTGAGAATAAGAAAACCTTCCCAGAACTACTTCAAACAGAGGACTTCTCTTGTTCTGCAGCCAGGAGAGTGATAGGACGACTGCAGAGAAAGGGAGCAGACTCTTGAGCGTTGGGGAGGGGAATGAATGTAACCTGAGAAGTAGAGATCCCACTTTAATGCCTTTACACTTTGGTCTGGAAATCCGGTGTAAAATACAAATTCACAGTTCCAGAATCCACAGGGTTTACATGAGATTTGGTACCTTTGCTGAGTGCATCAAGGGAGTCTGGAGAACTATCTGTCCTTGGCTGTGTTCTGAGGTACTCCTCTGTATATCTCGTTTCTTTTATGTCCACTGAATGTGTTGGCACCTCCTTTTTGAAATATCCAGTGGTCGAATTCTGGCTTTCTTCCGATGAATAAAACACTGAAATCAAACCCAGAAGCTAAGTGATAGATTTTTTTTTTTCTTTTTCTAATAAATAAAGCAGAAAAAAAGACTTTTGGGTTGCTATTTTTCTTTCACTACTGAGAATTTACCTAAAATGTACCACAAACAGGTTAACAGACTAATTAATTGTAACACGAAGTTTCAGATTTCAGATTCACCTGCTTTGGGTTTGGATATTCTTGGATGGTCATCTAGTTCTTAGGGTTAAATATCTCAAAGTATAGCAGAAGGCAGAAATAGCCTTAACGTGACTACAAAAAGCTGTGGGTTTGAGAAGAATTTTGCTAATTGGCAAATTGATTATTTCTGAGTCTGCTGCTGGTGAAATATCATGTAAATTATTGAAATGAGAGGTTTTAATAATGCAGAGTGGGCATAGGATGATACATACCTTTGATTATCACTCTGGGTTTTTTAATATAAACTTTAATCAAAGAAAAAACAAATTTCAGTAAATGAAAGGAAGAAGAACGTGATCCAAATCTCTGGGGAGATATAACGGTTAATTGGATTTCATGTACTGTAGTTTCATTCCCAATAGTTTTCATTTTCTTTGCAGGATTACAGTTGTTTAGTTTCATTAGCCTTAATGTACAGGGTCAGGTTTTAAATTACTCTGCATTAGGCTGCTGCTCTCTTTTACCTCATTCCTTCCCTTTTTGCTTCGTGGCCTCTCTCACGGCCATGACCCTGCCTTGGCAGAGGTCACTTGTCACTGCCACCAGAGAGCTGCCATTGGAACTGCCAGTCCTCTTCCTAATGATTCCTGCCTTCCTGCTGAGACTCCAGTATGTCTCTAAGAAGGCAGAGCTCTACTTGTGACTCTCAAAACGATGAACGGAAACTCCCCTTTGCTTGTTAAAATCAGTGTTTACCAATAAACTGAGCCTTGCCAAAAAGAGCCCCACACTTGAAGGACTTCAGTTGGCAGCACTCACTGTGACTGCAGAAAAGAATTCCGTAGCCCTCCAGGGTTTATTTTAAATTCCAGATTAAAAAAATAATTTTTTTTGTGTGATGCTGGGATAAATTTACATTCTAAGGGAAATATTTTCCACGTTGGGAAGGAGAGGTTCTTGAGCAGGGCAGGCTGTTAAGTCTTATTTGCATAGGATGAATTCCTTTCTTTCTCAATGACTGAAATTACTGCTTGCAAATATTGGTGCTGTTTGTTTCTAGAAAAGCAAATGTTAATGAATTTACTTTAAAAACAGATTTGCTAAATGTAGGTGGAATTGAGTGACAAACACGGGTGCTTGTTATGGCTTCCTGCATAGGGGGATTGGTTAAAAGCTTTGACTTTCCTCCTTTGAAATTCACTAGTATTTGATTTTAATGGGTTCAGAGAGAAAAACACCAAGTACCTTGCCAAATTCTGAGTTTCAAATCTGGTGCATTCACTGGATTTGAAATGTGAATGCATCTTCCTGATGGAAATAATCTCTTTTTACAGTGGAAAATGAGCAGTGTATGAGCTTGGTCGTCACATTTTTATGTCTGGGTTAACTACAAAACAATATGATAAGATGCATAGCAGGTTTTTTCACTCAATTCCATGCTTAAATTTCCGTATCCTTGAAAGAAGCAAAGCATTCCAGCAGTATAACTGAGAGTAAACACAGGCAGTGATAGGGAAAAATTAAAGAAGTGCTATGGAAATGCCAGCCTCTAGAGATATTTAGTTTACCCTAAGTTTTAAAAATGTGTCAACGTTATTTCAAAGAAGCACAAAATGCTTCAGTGAACCTGACATCTCTTGGAGCTGACCTTATTAATTATTTTTGTCTTACTGTGTGCTCGACATCCACTGGGATTTGCAGAGAATCAAGTACACCCTTGTCAAGGGCTTTTATTCCTTTTTTATATTTCCTGGTGTGTGTTAGAGAATATATATATAAGGCTAATAGCGGGTGCTGTGTGATAGGATTGGAGATATAAATGCATCTGTCTTGAGGGGGGAAACCATTTTAAAGAGGATTAGGAAATTGCACTCTAAATTTTTTATCTGCACAGCTCAAAAATTCAGACATCTTATAGACAGCTAAGCACAATACCTAATTTTCCTGCAGACATTAAAATAATGATTCCTAGGGACAAGTTCCAAGCCTAGAATACACTCCCCAACAGGAAGGACGAAATTTTTATCTCAACTACACAAATATTGCATTTGAATTCTTACAGTAAATGTGCAAGGATTGCTGTGCATCAACATGGCATAACTGAAAGCAGGTTCCTTCCCCTGCGCATTTGCTCTTTGGGGATTACAGCCAATTGAGAAGGTGGGGAAGGGAACGGCTTGTTTAAGCTCAGGTGAAGAGAGAGATGGGAACAGTTGATGAAAGTAATGAGATGAGGAGAAACTAACACAGATGCCGAGGAAATTCATTCTTTTTCCCATTCTTTTGCTGTCATACATGGGAGAAAAAATGCTAACTATAGGAAAAAAAGACAAAAAGAAGAACGTAAAATAATAAAAATATGGCTTTGTGCAGTGAAAAGTAATTTCCTCTTTGCCTACACAGGCACAGGTTTCAAGTACAGAATGTATTGTTTCATATAGTAAAAAAATATAACAGGATAGAGAAAAAATAAGGGGTTAGTTTTTCGTGTTTTTTTCTTTGGGGTTTTTGTTTGGTTGGTTTTGTTTTATTTGGGGAGTTGGTTTTGGTTGGTATTTTTCTTTGTTTTTTTTTTTCTTTTCAGTGGTTTTTGCTTGCTTGGTTGGTTCTGTGGTTTTCTTGGGATAAATCCATAACTTTTCAATTTTGTTTTTTCAGAAATCGAGCTGACCTCTGTGGCTCCATGAAAAAGACAGCTGTATCCAGGATGGTTCTGACTCCAAGGCAGGACCAAATCCTGCTTGCGTGGGAAGACTTGGTATAGAAGGTGAGAAAAAATTATTGATAACTCAGACATGAGTGATTTGCCTTATCACTGTCTGATAGCATGGATTTCTCTTGCAACACTGAATTTAAGAAAGGGTAAGGGAACACCATTTCCCTGATTGATCAATATCTACCACTGCAACATCTGCACTTTTTTTAAACATATTTTTTAAATTCAGTTGGCATGATACACGTTTGTGACTATTGTCAGGTGTCAGAAATGTGGGAGTATAAAAAGGAGTGTCAGTATAAATGTGCTGGAGCAAGACTGACTCCTAGAGCAACATAATCCTGAAATACAGGCTGCAATTTGACACTCTGCTCTCTGTGGATAATCTCTAATAAGACTTTTCATGTTTGAATCTGATTTCAGTGTTGGATCACTATTATTTAATTGTTCTTTTTTCCTGAAAAATACCATTTCCACCTCTAACCATGACACAATCCAACATTTTTAAGCAACTGACTGCTCTAAGCAAAGCTGCTACCTCTGCTCTGGGCTACCTGTAGGGTTATTTTGCTGTGTCAGGTTTTGACCTCCTGAAAGCAGAAGCGATCAATGAAAATTGAGTGAAACTGGAAGGAAAACAGATTTTCAGTGGGCTCTTTCTAGCCAACTAGAAAAGAGAAATTTGCATTGGAGTCACTGCATTGTTGGATGTGATTCCTGTGTGATGAGATGCAGGAGGGGACACCACTGTGCAGGATGGTCTCACAGTGGATCCGCTAATCCATGCTGCTTCCAGAGACACCGGGGGGCAAACTGAAGCACAGCTGAGTAAATCAAAATCTCTTCCATGGATTTATTTTTGCTAAGCGCCACAGAAAAGCCCAGCATTCAGCCAGTTTTGTCAACATCTGCAAGCTGTTAGACTGTTGTGGACAAGGATGAAGCTGATCTTGAGTATGGAGCAGGGAGGAGTTGCAGACAAATGACTACATCCGGGTTGTGGTTCTTCTCTTGCCTACCTTTTTTTTTTTTTTTTGCTAAGCTTTGAAGTAAAGATGTCACAAAAAACTTTTCACCAAAAAAATGATGGTAAAATATAGAACGAGAAATATAAAGAGACGCATTTGAAATGTTTGAATTAGTGGAGAGATCCTCTCTGGATCCTGATAAATCTATACAACAGCCACTCAGAAAACCTAGCCATAAGGAACATGGTAGAGCTAGTTATCAAACAGCTTCCAGCTTGAAAAGAGATCTCAGCCAGATTATAAATTTCTTTGATATACCAGAGACTTTTTGCTAGCACTTGTCTTAAATGTTGATTCTTTTTAAACCAAGAAGGAAATACCAGCAAAATATTGTCAATAATACCGTTTGAATAATTGTTTTTGTTTGAGTTCAGTATCTTATTTTAAATTAAATTAGTTTGGCAGAAAAACAGTTCTTTGTTATTTTTTCTTTGCATTTTCCTGTTGGAATATAACAATCCCCTCTTACTTTATATCGAATATTTCGCTATGATATGTGGTATTGTGCTTGGGATTTATTTAATAATTTATTTAAGTACATTATAAAATATAAAAATATTTTTTAATGCAGTGGGGTTTCTAAAAATGTTTTTAATGATGCTTCAGCTGCAGGAGTTTGAAGAAAAATCTGGTACATTCTGAGACTGTGAAACATACGTTTTTCAGTTGGAGGTGTGCGTGCAATTTTTCACTTTAGCCACAGCTCTGCTCTCTGTTAATGGAATTTTGGTAGGCTTGACATTTTTGTCTTCCAGGAGTGGTTCTAATTGCAACGAAACACACCAAACTTTTAGCAGCATGTGTTGGTGGGTTAACACAAGGGGATTGTTGTTTTCATCCCAGAGTCCTGAAAGGAGGGGTGTCATCCTGAACACCTCACCAGGAATAGAAAGAGGGGACAGCAAGCGCTTGTATTCTTATTCCCTGCACAAAGAGACAAAACAGACCAATCCAAAATTCAGCCTTATGCAAAATTTTTCTGCCTTCCTCCCTGAGAATAACTGCTTGGGGATGGGCTATATCTCATAAAAGAAGAATGCACTGGCCTCTGGTGATTTCCACCGTGGGGCAGGTCTCTTCTTGGAAATCCTTCCATGCCTCTGCCCTCATGATTTCCGCAATAATGAAATAAATTCTCCTTACATCTGTTGAGACCAGTGCTTTGAATGCAGGAGACTTAAAATATATAAACAATGAACATTTTTGAAAGGTAGAAAATGCTGCCTTCTTTCACCCTCTACCAAATTTCCCACTTTAATTCAGATAAATAGCACAAAATTAATAATCACCACTAAAGAATATGATGGCTTAGTTATTTGATTTCATTGATTTTTGCCTGCTTAATTTAATTTGCTTGCTATTTCTTTTTGGTAAGGAAAGGGAAACTGAGCCAGAGGGAGGAGTTCTCCTAGTATCATCAGACTCTGGATCAGTTCTTTCCTCACTGAAAGAGTAATTTTTCCTGCTGTCATGGGTTGCAAAAATTTTAATTTTGCTGATTCGTTATTCATCCATTTATATTATTTTTGCTCCCTAAGTTTACCTCGAATGAGAGTTCACTTTCAACAAGGCAATACCAGGTCACCAGTTTTCCCTGTGGTGGACTTATTCTTCCTGATACAGATAAAATGGGCTCCACCTGCATGTTAAAAAAATAATATGTAGATTTTTCTCAATAGTTTTTCTACTGGCGTATTCCTGTGTATGTTTTGGTATTGGAATGCCACCAAGCCAGATAAAGTTTGATGGAAAATACAGAAACACCATCCACTCCCAAACTCCAGCCAAATGAAATCCTGGTGTCAGGAAGGTATAGATAAAAATTGTTGGCCTATTATATGAAGCTGAAAGGACTGGGCTGACTGGTAACTCCTGGTGCTCTGGGAGCTGCTAATTTGTCTGAACCTGAACTTTCCCCTCGTTTCCTGACAAAATGGAAGCAGTTCGGGAGCCAGTGTCTGTTTGCGCAGCTCTTCCACAGCAGTGTTTTAGATCAGTTGAAGAAAAAATATGTTGTTAAATATAAGCTCGTCTTTTGTGGGAATTTTTAGCCAATTAGGTCATTCTTTTATTTGCATAAATAAGCTAATAGAAGATCTTAATTGAAGGAATGCTAGATATCAATAGAAACACTTTTATTAATTTGTGGGCAGACAGCGGAACCCCATGTTGAGTCATTTTTCTACTGGAATCCTAAATCAAAGCTATAAATAATCTCATTTCTAGGGGAAAAGGAAACTTCTTTATGACTTTATTTTAAAAAATTCGCTTAGAAACAACATTTAAAATAAGAGTAAAAATTTCTAAATTTAGAGCAAATGGAATGAGAGTATAATTGGAAGATGGTAGGAAAGTATCTTGTCTGTGCCATTGCTTAACAAGTTCTCAAATTTTAGCTCTTGAAATCAGTAGACTTCAAACTATCCGCTAATTAATTGACATTTTCATTAGTCTTGGTGGGTTTTTTTGAAATATTTCCTGCCCATACTTTGTTTCTCATGGGACAAACACATGAAAAGATAAGCAGCTAGAACGTTAAGAAAAATTTCAGTTCTGAATATCTTCAAAAAATATTGAAAGCACCTATGTATTCAGAACACAGTTCTGGTCACCATTCCTCTTTTTCAGTCCTTATTTTCTCACAAAATTCTGCTTTGTTGTTTTAAATCAACTGAGGTATAAAATTTTTTTTTTAAGTTGAGGGGAAATTTGGGTCTTTTTTGTTGTTGCTGTGTTTTGGGGTTTTTTATTTTAAATTTATAAAGGGAATCCCTTATGGATGGTAATTTTTCTCCATATTAGAGCCTACAAATTCTGGTTAAAATCCTTGACTTCCTTTATTTTGCTTTATTTTATCACCTCAGAGAGCACCTAGTGAATTCTTGCAGCCCTGTGGTGGCCATTCTGTGTTTATGAAAACCAGCTATGAGATAGCTCAGACACGTTGACCACTGTCGTCACACACAAAACCACAGAAATCTGACAAACACATCCATGAATAAAGACTTTTGCAGGACCAGTCCCTCAGCACTATGGAAAGTCTGAACATGGTTACAACTTCAGGCTGTACCTTGGACTTAAAGGCAGCCTAATAATGCTTTTTCATTACCCAGGAAGGAAAATAGGTGCAATGAATATGTAAAATGCAAACACTATGACATCTGCAAGCAGGAGCTGTGCGAGTTCTTCAAATAAGTTTAGACTTCACATATTCTGCCCCCACCTTCTGTTTAACAAATGTATACATAGATGACAGAAAAAAATGAAGTCTAAAGGAAAAAATCCCAAACCATGGGAATCAACTAATTCTCCTGTCATTCAAGTAGTTATAAAACAAGCCAAGCACATACTGAAGGTGAACGTTAATGACTGACGCAGACAGATGATCTGACTTTTCTTTACGTGGTTCATCATCCTTTATTATTCACAGAAAATTGCCTTTGCTAAATGCATTTACTGATAAAAATATATTCGGCCTTTTGATTATGGTCAAGCACAGAATATTTGGTAGAGTTCTTCCACTTTATGATTTTATTGCAGATACAGGGTGGGGGGTTGATATTTTAGTGTGGAATGTGTGTGTTTTGTTTTATCAGAATTTATCACCATTAAACTCTATATTTTTCTCCTGCACTTAAAAACAATCTGTTTTGGTATTGAAGTCTCATGTTCCCTCCACAGTGCTGACCTTTCCTCACAACGTAGTTACTGAGGGCTCCAGATCCCTGCTGCAGGACCTGGCACCTTGGGCAAATTCAGTGTGTTCTGGGACTTTCAGGAAACCCTCAGTGTCTCCAAGGGCTCAGCCAGCCCCAGTCACATTTCGAGGAGGTGGAATTTATTTTTTCTCTGTTGACTAACGATTAGGAAATGGTTGTGCATCACTGACTGAAGGGAACTGAAAATTAGCTGGCTAGACACCAGCTGCTGATGCTGATATGACCAAGGCTTTTCTTCGCTCTGCAGAAAAGAATAGATATTTGTCTCAGGAAAGGAACGCAACTTGTCCCATGAAATGCAGGTTTGGACAGGCAGTTATTCCATGCCATTATTTCTCTTTACACAAATTTCGGGGTGCAGAGGTTAACAGTGACCGACTTGGTAGACGTTTCCCTCTCTGTAATCAGACACAAGTCCCTTCATTGTTGCAACCGTGTGGAAATCAGCCTTCCGAGCAGAGCAACACTTCCAGGAGTAAGCTTTGCATATTTTGTGAGTTTCAAAATACAGAAGCAAAAATTGCACGGAGGAATTTCACGCAGGGGGAAACTAAGCCAGCTTTTCAACAAACCCCTGTCAACACATCCTCTGACTACTGCACACTTGATTTGGAAAATACCCTACAGCCTCAACTCTGTTGACTTCAGTTTTGCAGTGATGCAACTCAGTATGTCCTCAGCAGTTTTGTGTTATTTACCAAAAATATTAAAATAGTGCTGCTGCATAGTGTGTAACTTGTATTAGATTTCCCTTTAAGATGTAATGGTGAATCAGGCAGCTGTACCTGGTGTTCTTTTCCACCAGTGTGTCCTGGGTATACCGAGAGAGTATTTCAGACGAAATTAACTCCACCAAGCTGGACAGGGAGATAGTTCTGGCCCGTGAAAATATGCAAAAGGGAATTCAGTTTCTCTGGAGTATATTACCAGTATTACTTCAAAGAATTTGCACAGAATTGTCGCCCATGATTTTTTAATGTGTTCATTTTCTTTGTTGTACAAGTGAAATTAAAATATAAAAATACACTGCGAAAATTAAGAGAAAATAATTGCGCCCAGATCCATTTGCAAATGCTGCTGTTGCACTTGAAAAAAGGTTAGCCATAAGTAAGGAGATAAAAATTTTGTTCTTTTTCCTCTCCTGTCTCACAACCATATTTTTTCAGAATTTTCTGTGGAAGTCAACTGAAAACAGCATGACATATGCTTTCAGTCACATCAAATAATGTAATAGAATGTCTAGGTGGTACCATTCTAATATGTATATAAAAAACTATTGTAAAAGGAAATCATCTCATAAAATACTTCATTTGGAAAAAAATATTTTTAGCACTTTAAAGGAGTCTACGTAAAAGTGTAAGGATAACACAGCTCAATTACGTCATTCCTTTCAAATTCTGCCATATGAAATTAGCCTGGAAATTGAAGAATGGCACTTTGCACTCTCCTTAGAATCTTGGAAATTGTATCCTAATGCAAGTAAAGTTCAAGGCACATGAATGATTCTCCCTTCCCATATGAAAATAAGTCTAATTGAAGACATCAGCCACTTGGAGTCTCTCTAATGTAATGAAATTAAATAAATGAAGTTGTTTAGATTTTTAAATTTTTTATTTTATTTTTTAATATTTATTTTAACACTGAGGAACTATTCTTCCTTTTTCCCTTTTCAGCCAGTTGGTGTTTATCTTGGGTTCATTGGTATTGACTTGATAGCAGCTCTTGAGTGCAGGAATACTTGATGTACTGGGGCTGAAGGAATTTCCCTACAGACTGCTCAATGCAGAGTGACTCTTTCTCTCCATTAGTATTAGACAGTTGCAATGTCTGCTAACTTATCTCTGGGACCAATTTTTAATTTTTAGCCTTTTATTTAAGTAGTGCATAATTTCCTTATGAAAGTGAATTATTTGTGGTAATTTCCAATATCTCATGGAAGCGGACAGATTTATAACTTCTGGTCTCATTCCCAAAGAGTGATGACATTTATATTTGTGAATGCTTGTCAAAGCTTATAAAACTTCCTAATAGTTTTGTGTGTTAAAAAGTCATAAAGTAGCGTCACATTTCCATTTTATTGTATGAGAAAAATCTTTCTGCAGTGCAGGACAGCTTTTGGCAATAAACCTGTCTCATGATCTTAGTCCAGGAGTGGACTTCTGAACATTTCTTAAGGGCAGGACCAAATGTTAACTCAGGGCAAAAACAGTGTTTTGCTGCCATGAGGAATAATGGAATTGTCCTGCCATTGAGCTGAGTGAAGCCTCTTTCTTGCTTTCTGTTTTGGTAACCTATTTTTGACTAATATAGCTCTGCATTGAAGTAAACCATTAAGAGTAAAATTAATTTTCTCTATTTTTAATGACGTAAAAAAATTTATTTTTAAAAAATGCTTAAATTCCCTCTTTAGTCAAACGGGAATTATTCACACCTCCAGAGCATGAATCATCTCACCTAGAAAAACATCTATGCAAGTGCTCTCCATTAATTCCATAGAGATACTAGACGTATAATGGGGAAGAGGATGCTGCATTTAGGTGAAGGGAACCATTCCTAAATTAACAGATCTTTGCTTTGGATTATGCCATAGAAAAGCTGCTAAAGATAATTACCATGTTGACTCTCTACAAGGATTGTATTCAGACCACCTTCAACTTGATACACTGGCATTTTATTGTGGTTTAGAACCAAGCAAGAAGAAGAGATGTGATAGCAGTTTCTAGCCTGAGGTATTTAAAAATAAGAGTGAGTCAGGAAGAAGTTATTTAACTTGAACATAAGATTAGTTACTATGCCAATAGCTTCTGAGTTCTCTTTCTTCCTTGCCGTAGGTTGCCTTTTTCTTCCTGCACACCTTTTTGTCTTTTGTCTACAAATCATGAGATTTTCAGCACAGTGAATCATCTGGAGTATTTAGGCTCTTGGCCTTTAATCAAGCATCCCATTTTTTTTAGTCCAGGTTCCACTGACACTGCATAGCATAAGGCGTTCCCCAATGACATTGTAATAGAACCAGGCGAAACTGTAGGTAATAAGTCGTTGTTCAAGAGGCAGTCACTGCATCCAGGAATTGTGCTAAAAAAGTAATTTTAGCCCAAAATCTGAATCTTTCAAAGGTTTTTTGAACATCTTATTCTGCGTGCACCTTTCAATTTACAAGGTTCATTTGAATCAGTGGCTGAAAGAACAATGCATAACATGGGTGACAGAAAACCAATAATCCATGTTTACACATTCAGTTAATTCTTTAAAACCGATGTTCACTAACACCATCCATTGCTTTGTTGTCTAATTCACTGGTATCATATTTTTGACTGAAAGACATTTTGACACTCTTGCTTTTGCCCTGCATGAGATTTTCTTTCTGTCTCATCTTCCCTGTTTCAATTTCACACCAATACACAGTGCAAAGCTGAGAAAAGCACAAAACTCAAGCTTTTTAAATACATGATTGGAAATTCTTTCAATGTTTGACATCCAGTAACTGATGGCAAAAGCTTTGTGGTGGGCTGCTCTGTAACACTGCAAACACAGCCTTTGCCATATATATTATATGTAAAAAAATCACTACATTGCCGGCAATGAATCCTCTTTACCACTGTTTGTATGCTGAAACAAGATTAGAAGCCAAAACCTGCCTACCATTTAAAGAAAACTGCATGTACCACTTAAAGTAAACAACATGGTAAATCGCATTGCTGCCAATCTTTAAACTGGCAAACATCCCCAGCCAGACTCTGTTAAATATCTTTTAAAACTGTGGTCAATGGAAACTATGCCTATTAGTACTTTTTGATAGCACCTAGGAATGCCTGACATCAACATGAATATGATTGGCCCAGGCAGTCTAAGCACAAACTAGAGAGAAATAGCTGTCTAGAAGGGCTTATAGACTGCAGGGAAACCAACAACGCAGACAGGGAGCAGAGTGAGATCCAGAAAATAACGTCGGTCAGCAGAATGAGTGATGACCTGGGCACAGTAACTTTCTGACCTCTGAGTTTGGTGGCTTTAAGATTCAAGATGGGAAGATTTGCTCAATATATTGCTTATCAGTCCTCGCTTTAGAAGTGGACATTCTCCAATTTGAGCTGTCCGTAATTATCTCCTCCAGCATCAGTATGCCCAAAAGTGGGGTTAAGGAGGTGAATGGAGAATAACAAGGAGAGCAGTGACCGCCAGGTGCCTAAGAGGCAGCAGAGACTAAGAAATGTTTCAGGAGGCTGGCTAAGAAAGGAACGGCTGGTAATTGTAAATTGAGGCAAAGCAATCTGCCAGTGGAAAGAATTGTCACCCTGTACATACTGGAGTATTTAAGGCTCCTTCTTTTTTTAAAATATGTTTTTAAATTGTTTTTTCAGTACTATCTCAAGTACCATTCAGTTGCATTCGCAATGTCTACTTTAAACCCCTTTAAAGAAGAACACAGAATCCAAGATAAAGCAATACTTGCTGTGCTGCCCCGGCCCAGCTGAGATGCTTCTGTTGTTCCAGAGACAGGCTGCACACAGGAGAAAGCAATCCATCTTCCAGCAGTTGCCTCCTGTAAAAACATCGACAGCACTAGGAGTTTAGGTAAGAGAATGGCCTGAAATTCAGTAGTAATTACTAAAAAGAATTTAATACTTGAGGTCGCATTTTGCAAGATGCAGTGTGATATATTAATGTCTTTTTTTCCATCGCCAGTGCATCTTTAGATTAATATGGAGTATAAGTGTTGAGCAAAACCTTGGTACTCATTTCAATCGCTCCCTACTGGTCATGGTTGTGGTGAGTACGCTAAATACCACAGGAAGATAATTTATCTTTTTTAGGATATATCCTGCGTTGACTTAAAAATATCACTTTTGAGGCAAAAACAGACCAGTGTGAGAGGAATGGAAATAGCAAGAGGGGAGACAGCAATATTGTATCAGTTTAAAATGAGGTGGAGTTTTTCCTGTGATAGTGCCAGAGACTGACACCAAGATCCGTGTTTTTGTGACAGCTATTGGTAAGGGCAGAGATCAAGAGATTTTCCCCACCCTGCCAAACTTACTAATTCAAATAACAAAACAGAACAAAAGCCAGGGACAATTCATCACAGAAGGGACAAGCTTCAATGCAGAGATATAATTACCTGCCATTTACTCTCTAGAAAAAAATGGAGCATTTCCACTGCAAACTGCTGCCAGATGCTGCGAACCTTGGGTCTAAGCGGTGAAACATCCAAACCATATCCACAAGCACTTCTCAGACAGAAGGAAATCTCAACACTGGTGTAATGATTCAAAATTTATTTTAGGAGGAAACATAAAAGATAATTTAATTGTACTCCTATAGATTAATACTGCGAACCAGTGGAACACGACATAATTACTTTTCTTGCTTTAAAGCTTTTCTGGTAATTTTTACACACATTTCAGCAGCACCCATTGGCCTCAACTGTCATCAGGGCACGCTCAACACAGACACTGCATAGTAGCTATTAGGTCCCTATAATGAAGACTCTGTAGAGAAGATATGTCCTAGCTGAGGGCGGGTGAAGAACCAGAAGCCGATTAAGGACCACATGGTTGAAATACAGTGGAGGAGTATTGGTGTAGAAATTATTTTCTTCATATGGGATTTTGTATTAGGCTCTTTGGTATAATATGATTCTAGTGCACTTCTGGAAAGCTTAAAAATATGTGTATAATTAATAAAATAATTTATTATTGCACTGAGCTCAGTTATATATGTTACCACGTGAAAATTGAATTGACTAATGTTTACATGTTTTCTGGTAGGATTAAATAATACGAGAAGTAAATTCACCATTTATATTAAGAAAAAGTGATAACGAATCAAGTTCTGTATAATAAAAAAAGCCAGCTCTAGTTTTTGAGATCATTAAAGATTTCCCACATTTATTTTAATATAAAAGGAGAAAGAAATATTATAGAAAGATTTTTCAATGACCAAGAAAAAGAAACATTTAGAAAAGACCCCTAAGAGCAATGATACACCAGCCCAAGCAGCAATTGAATGTTTACTCTGGATTGCCCATATTTGCTTTTGAAAATGCATAACACGAGGAGGAACTGAACACTGAAAGAGAAAAACCAAGCATGTAAAATCAATTGATATTCTGACTAGCTCCCAGAACACCTTTATTTTCTATAGCCGCTTTCCACTGTGTTTTTTACCCATTTATGACTGAACTCCTGCGGCACAACCAAAATTGGGCTAAGGTTACTGACTCAGGACTATGCACAGGATGTGTCCCTTTTTGCTTAACTATCAAAGTTTTTTACTATCTCTTTCTTTTTTCTGTGTTTAATAGGAAGGGCAGATAGTAGGTGCTCTAAGCTAAGACTCTTCACTAACACTATTCTCTTAGATATTTTTGAAAGTTAACTTCAAAATAGTTGTGAGAATAATGTAGACCCTGTATTTAGTTTTTATACATTAAACATTTCTGAAACTGGGACTATCCTCAGAAACGCCACAAAATTTTTGAAAGCAGACCATCGTTTTTTGTGGAGAAACATCTGCTGAGGAAAATTAAGCTGCAGAAATCCTGGCTGACACTCAGAGGACGAGCTAGAAGCCTCAGGTGTGTATTTCCACCAAACTGAGGCACTTGCTCTGGCCGAATACAGTCCATCACCATCAAACCAACACAGCAGAAGCATGTGTTTCGTGCCACCAAAATAATTTAGTGTGGAATGTCTTATGAACATGTGGAAAAGTTATGGATTTCCTTTTGGTTTAAAAGACAAAGGAGCAGACAGAAAACTTAAAATGATTTGACGAATTAAAACAACTCCATCATCAGAGTTTTATATTTGTTGAATATCACTGAGTTTGTCATCATCTTATAGAATCATATGTGTCTGGCTATACCTGTAAATATTTCATGCCAAATCTGATATTTGGGTTTTTTCCTGAGTATTTTGTGTTGTTCCAGTATAACAGCTACAAAGCTTTTTACTGTCCCCTCCATGTGCAGAAAACTTCCAGCAGTTCTGTGGAATCTGAAAAGTCTTAAAGCCTTGTGTGTTCCATCACTGGAAAAGTGTCATGTCTTGGTATAAATGCTTGAAAAACTTTTTCTGAAATGAGGATATTGTCAGAGGGGACAAGTGGCTTGCAAAGTCCTTTTCGGGACGTGATGTTATATAGAAAGAAACTCATTACCTGATTTTGCCTTCAACCAGCTTTATGGGAATCTCTTTAGTGTTGTTAGGTGTGAAATGCCTGTTAATCTGCTTTATCTCCGTTTCACTTCTTTCCTCGAGCAGTTCGTGGAGGAATAATGAAAGAAAATTTTTGCTTGTAAAATCTCTGTGTATCCCAAGGTCCTTAATAATTTGGTTTGTCCCAGGAAGTGCAGTAGAATTTTTAGTGAGCACATTTTAATCTTTCGTAGTAGTTGTATACTCCAAACTTATTTTCAAAACCAGAATGTGCATTTAGGACTAACACCGGTTTGCTGTGTGTCTTATAGCTACCCTCTGGCAAAACCAGTGTTCTCCTGAAAAAGGAGAAAAACAAATACGAGAAAGTTGTCCTTACTGGAGCAAGCCTTGATTTTATGAGTTCAGAACTGAACGTAGCAGATGGTCCTCTGATAAAAGTACAGTTACAATTAATAGACAACTTTTTCTTTTCCAAAATTACAAACTTATACAATTAAAATTACTTGAGAGAAAAAGATTGGAAGACTTCATGTTGTTTCTGCCTAAAGCACACACATTTTTTCCAGGAATTATTGCTCTCCCCTTTCCTAATCTTTTTAATAGAAAGAAAAACTTGATTCTTAAAATGTGTGGGTTTGTATTGGTTAAATCCTGTTGTGTTCTTGCATCTGTTGTACAGTCTGTTAGTTCATATGAAGGTCTTTAAACGCAATCACAAATGGCATTGTGTTTCTTTCTTGAGTAACCTAAGTCTTGCTTGGTATTAAGAGTATTCATTTCTGATATATTGGATAAAAAAACCAAGGAAACTTAGAAAACTATATAAAGCACTCAGAACAAGGCCAATCAAAATTTCCTCAAGGTGATAAGAAGTGTTGCCTATTTTAACAGGCAGCCATATATCAGGATATATTCAGATATCAACATTCAGAAATTCTCGTATTCCCAGGCCGCTGTGTTCGCTTTCTTTTGCAAAGATCGTCACATTCTCCAGAGGATGAATTTTAATGTTCTCATTCTCTGAGAAAAAAAGGGATTAGTATTTGACAGTCTAGCATCAACCTTGACACTGGAGAAGAGAAGAAATAGTGACTAGCTGACAGCCCAAATGCTGGGGGTTTGCCAGCAGATTCCGAGACTCATCTGCATGGAACCACCAACACTAGGAGCTGAAATATTTTTTTCTAGAAAATGCAGCCAAATGGACAAGGTAGAAAGAGCATTTGCAGCTAGGGAAGGAAATTTTAACATTATGAAGTTCTTACGGAGTATATCAGCTTGAGGCTACCATGAGTTTGGAAGTTAGTGATGGAGAAGGGATGAGGAGATTACTTTCAAAAGGGAGTTCAAACTATTTACCTCCATATTCTTTCTTTACTCCCTGTTCCACTTTCTTCGCCTTGCAGCTCCAAGTAGGTAAATAAAACTTTGTCATCCAAACACAAGGGGAAGGGATCATTGGTGAAACTCTTAAATTTAGAGTAGAAGGTTACATAAAAAATGAAAAAGTACCATTACAGGGGGGAAGGTACCATGACAAAAACATCCTGCAATAACCAAGTATTTTCCTGCCTGAGGATGCAATACTAAGTGGGTTTTCATCTAATGTGCAATCAACATACTGTGTGAAAAGAAATACTCCCTGATGATCCAGAGATGGAGGAAGCAGGGACGTTAACATGTTCTACGAGAAATAATGTGAAATGGTCCTGCAGATGTCACTGCTTCTTTATGTGCTCCATTGTGCTGATAAGATAGAGTGATGAATCATCTGTTATGTCAGTGTGTGACAAAATATATTTGTGATGAGAGGCAGGTGATAGTTTACCACAACACAGAGATCGGGCAATGCTGGGGTGGAAATCTGACCAGAGGCAGAGAGACTTGAAACAAAAGAGCTGTTTCTTGTTAACGCCCCGATTTTGGAAGGGTAAAACCCGAGGCTGCCTAAGGGAACTCTGGACAGGAAGAGAGCAGGAGCTTTGAGTCGTGACAAGGGCTAAAAAGGGGAGAAAATACTAGTGAGGGGCTAAGAGGAGCCTGGGAATTGCACCCCATGCAGAAAGACGTGGGTGACAGAGTTACAGACGTTATGGTTATGGGCAGCATGGTATTAGAAATTCCTTCTGCGGATAGACGTCAGCTCTCTGTAGGCACCAAGGTCAGTTGTTTTTGTCTATGTCTAATCCTAGGGAGTCTTGTTATTCCAACCAAAATTTTGCACTTTAATTTTTACTTGATTGTGGAAAGCACAGTTTAGGACAGGCAGCGCCCATAGCATTGTATATGGCTGCGTTCTGTGTGAGGAAAATATTTGCCGTCCCTTAGATGAAGTCAGGTAACAAACAAGTGAACTAGAGCGTGTCTTTGGGGAAAGGCTGCATTTTTTAATAGTATTTTTCTTAAGTGGCTTCCTAGAGCTGCTCGGAGGCGTGGGCTGCCTATTTTTAAACAGATATTATGGTCCTGGGTCTCCTGCCTGTTCCTAGCAGCCATGGCAGATGGCCTTTTTGTCTCACTTATAAGACTGTGCTGGAGTGGAATAACAACATCTGAGCAAGTGGCCACTCTTCTCTCTAGGCCATGAAAAGCTTATGTGAAGGATTTTAAGAGGAAAGAGACCCCTTAGTTTTCTTCTTTTGACCCTTTCATCTGCTCACACACACAAAAGAGCTGCAGAGAAAAAAGGTAAATGTAGGAACTAGGAGATTAAGATGGCTCTTTGCACAATTTACCATTGTGCCAGGTGCTGTTCAAAAGGCTAGGTGTTTTTATTCCAATAGCTCAGGGCTATGCCGGAAGACACCTTTTAGGATTATCCATTTGTACTAAGGCTGCACACCTGAGACCACGCAAAAGATTTGAGAAGTTTTCAGAGAGGAAAATACCAGTGTGCCTGTGGACCTCTAATAACAAAAAACAAAACACACCTGGCTTTTTTTAAATATGGAATGTATTTTAAATGATGAATATTAAAAAATAGTTACTGCCAGTCTGGATTAAAACACATTTACAAAAGTGATCCTTCTTGATAGTGCTAATTTCTCTTAATGAAGATACAAAAGATAACTCTACTCAATGAGAAAAGCTGTCTTAGTACACCACTTTACAGCTGAGTCATATTACAAAATCGTCTGACTTATGGGAAAGGCCAAAGTGCATCAAACTTCAGCTGCCACCAACCAGTTTGCGGGAAGTAGCATTTCAGCTGCATACTCCGAGCTCAAATTTGTAGGCAATTTCTCTTTCAATGTCCCTCACGTTTCTTCGGAAACTAGATTGCTAGTTAATACCTTTTTTGTCCAGAAATAACCAGTGATATAAAATTAGTGAACGATGGCTGATAGAACTGAAAAATTATTGGTATGCAAAAAAATGGTTTCCCAGAATACAAGTAGGGATCTTTTTTTCTGAGTGAAATAAATTTGAGTAGATTCCTCCCCAGCTATGCTAGCTTTTGTGTTTTATTAGTGTTTCCACCTGTGCTGTGATGAGCTTTAGCCATGGCTTTGTGCTCCTCCAGGTACAGAAGATTTAAGGTAGGACAAGAATAAGGGGAGAGAGAAGCACCTCCTGTGAGGAGCACAGCTGGGTTTTGACCAGAAAAAATATATCGAGTTTTACTCTAAAAGCCATCATGAACATAAGAAACTTAAAAATTTGTTTCCTCAGCTGTGTGTTTTTCACCCCTGCATGTTTCTGCTGCTAAACTTGCTCTTTACACTGTTAATTTTAGCACGTGTGCCTCTCCAGATGTGAATTTCACAGACCTGATGTTGCACTCTTTCCCTTCCTGAAGCACAGATGCTGCTTTACCTTTTGAGTGACGAGCAGAAGAAGAAAAATCTTTTTGTGGACCGTAAATAGCTTGTGCGGTGTTGTAACAGGGTTCTTTTGATAGAAGGGAGGTGCTGGTAAGGAACTAATACTCTTCAACCCAAAGCAAGTTTTATTTTGTTATTACTAAAGAACTGTATTTCTTTTGTTTTAGGGGTGCCTAAAGCAATTTTTCAGCTTTAATGCAGTTTTCATGCGGATTTTTGCTACCAATACCCCGAAACCAAAGAGAAAATGTGAAAAAAATCCAGATATAACCAAAGAAGTAAAAAACACAAATGATCTAGAAAACCCCATTCTCTTAAGTCACTATATGGAATTAAAAGGACTTTATCACCTCTCTGACAAGCAATTTTAGTTATATTTTTACCCCCAAAAGAGTGTTTCACGGAAAAGTAACCTTACCGAACAAAATATTTGTACTTATTTCTGCACAGAACTACTTAGGGATGCCATACGGTACACATGTGGAGGCTCACACGTCACATTCTTCCTGGGTAATTTTGAGGACGCCATACACCAAATAGGACAGGTGGCCACTTGAGCTGGGGTATGAGAAATATAGATGTGTGTAAAATGTTCTACTCCAGAGAACTCGAAAGGTAGAACGACAGAAAATGAAGAGGAACACAAGAACAGGCAGAGTGAATGACATATTTTCAGACTGTTCAGTGCCAAGATTTTTTTGGGTGGAATGGAAAGAGTTGGCAAGCTGTATTTTATATTTCCGGTGGTGTTGAGAGCATCTAGGAAAATCGATTCTATAAAAAGTATTTTTTGCAAGTCTCTGTTTCAGATCTGGAGCAGTCCAAACTGACTACTTTTGCAAAAGATTCATAGTGAAACACATCTTCCTTTCACCTTATCTCTTTGTATGTACAGTTTATTTTACTGAGCAAGGTAACTACAGTGTCATATTAAATCCCACATGAAATTGAATATCTGATCAGGCGCCTATTGGCTGCTAAAACAACAGGCTTTGAACAAAGCTCTCTGAAAATTTTTTCATCCCCTATAAGAAAAACTACTGACTGCTAAGGAAGAGGTTCAGAAAAACGTGTCCTAATGTTGTGATTATAGTTTCTATAGAACTAATTCAAAGCACCTAGTGTCAGGTGTCACTGCTACTCAATGGGTTTTTTTGTCCCCGAGGCAGAGGTCTACAATTAATTGGTAAGCGCAAAACCTTTGCAACTCCACTTCGAATGTACAACTGCTCTCCGATTCATCTAGGATTTAAAGAGAGAAATCACTGAGCTTTTACTGAGTTTTAAAACTCTGCTTTGAAATTATCAGATTTTTTCTGGTTTTATTTCTGCCAAGTACGTAGATAAGAGCTTTCACTATTAGGGTTCAAAATGAGATATTTTTGATTTAAGTGACTAAAAGAATCTCAGTGTCCTAAAACTGACTCCTTTGCTTGAACCAGTGTTGGTATATTGACAGAAAGGAAAGTGAAAAGACCCATGGGCTGAAACTGCTGAGCCTCTGCTTTTGTAAAAATTTCCCGCTTTCATTCTGGAGGGTTGGGTCAGAGAATGCTCAGAAAGAGCTCTGAGTAGAGAAGTGATAAAATCTGTTCTGGTGCCTTCTCATCAAGATATTTTAGAACTTTTTAGAAACACCAAAAGGAAGGAAAGATATTACACAATGGCACATATTGTCATGACTGTGGGACCTCATATTTATCATGAAAAATAATGGGTGGAAACCCAGAAATATATTGTTTGAACTTCCATCGCAGTGGGCAGTGGAGGTGGCCGTGTTGAAGCCATCAGAGATTGGTGCAATAGGCAAGAAAAGTTGGCAATTTTTGCCTTACTGCTAATTGAGAATTAATTTAAAATAATATGTTGAATTTCTGATCCCGGACTTCACCAGATCCAGCTCCTCTCCCACTGGTTTTTTTACCCCCTCAATGAACCTGAGTATTAAATCGGCTCTGTCGTTATTCAAGGCATTCCCTTCAATATTTTATAAGCAAAAATGCTCGTCAATCTACAGCAGCGGTTTATGTGTTATTTATTGGTCACTGGACATATTCTCTGTGTTTTTCTAAGTGGATTTTTTAAACTTACCTGTTGAAGGTTTCCTCCTAGAATAAAGGCAATAGAAGCTGGTCTATTATGGCTCTTTCTCGATCTACTAATCAGGCAAGAGAGTTGCATACTTTTTAAAAAACGTTAGCACAGCATTCTGTAGGATGTGCATGTGTGCCACAAACACAGCTTCTGTTTCCCCATTTGGGTTAAAATTTTCTTTTTGAATACTGTCCCTTTAATTGTCTTCTAATTCAAGCTCACCTTTTTGCCTCTTTCCTTTTGTGCCGTCTAGTTATGTGTCTGCATTCCATTTATTGGCCAAGAGCCTGATGTCAATTTCTGGTGACTTGTCTACCTAAAATTCTCTGGGTTATGAATACCGCAGCCCTTAAGGAAGAACTTGTTGGTATTATTTTGCCTTCAGAAGTTTGGTTTACATAACACTGCTGTCAAGGACTATCCAATTCTCTGTGTGTTACGCTCCACTTTAGGACTTTGCACTGAACACAAACCTATTGTCATATCTATACTGTGCTTCACGTGCAGGATCCTAGACTTTCATGAGTGTTAGGCTGTCGTTCTTGGGAAATGCAAAATATCTTTCTGAAGCACTTCTGGCTTTCTAGAAATTCCATCTGCCGCTGCTGTGTGTGCCGTGGATTTAAGGAAGTAATTCTGCGTCATTTTCTGCTGCGATGGACACCAGGAGCAGGAAAGCCCTGTTTCTTTTAATTTGTTGACTTATGTCCCTTTCTGCAGCGGAAAAATTTTAGAAGGAGCATTCTTTTCCCTCTCTCAAGTCCTCCAATTTCAAGTGTCCATTTCCCAGTTTTAGTTGGAGCTTTGTGTCAATTGGGAACTAGACTGAAACTGAGTTTTAGGGGAAAGGTATAGATCAGAAAATTCTTGGCAAGAAAATATTCCAAATATACTTAAGTAGTTGCTCACTGATACATTTTCAAGGTGATTTCAGCCTATCTGTTTAGACCCTTGTTTGGTTGAGCAGAAGTTATGGGATTTTAAGGAAGAGTGGAAAATATTTCTGAAAAATACTTTTTTTACATTGATATGTGTAGATTTCCAGAAGAGAGAAAAAGTGCCAAGCAGGCTTGGCGCTCGGTGCAGGAGGATCAGAGAAGTGGAATAAATGTCCAAATATCACCTTTTGCAAGAAGGTGAGGTTAAAGAGAAAAATACTAGGAAAATGCTGCCAAGATATTGTGGGCTACGGACCTCGTATCATTTGTCATTGTGCCTTTTTGTTGTTTCTAAATGAGAGCATGGAAAAAAGATGAAAAACAGTGCGTTCCTAAATTTGCAAAAATGGATTATTTCTTTCATGAAAAGGAGATGGTGATGTGGTGCAGAAATATTTACTTCAAAGCACCTGCAGGTGCCCGCTCTATGCTAGTGGGTTTTGAGTTTTTTGGACAAACATTATAGGAAGTGAAGAAGCCAGGTGCATTTTTAGGCAGTTTGACCGAATCCTAAAATAGGTGGAAATTACTACTGATTAAATAGTTCTTATGAAAATGACAAAAACTTATAGAAAAATCTTTCATTAAACTCAGGCAGAACATCAGCAAAGGAGTGATCACTAGGAAATAATTTATTTAGCAAATCCTCTGTCATGTATTTGTAAAATTGTAAACGTCTTTTTTGTAGTGGTCCTTCTAGTAGTTTTGTAGACTTGGTTATTCTGCCTTGATTAAGACATTTATAAATGAAGAAAACTTTAGCTCATCTGCTGCTTGAGAGATCAGAAGTAAAACAGGCATTGGATTTGACTTTCTTAAGAAGGCTTTATCTGAAAGAGAACTCCAGATAACAGGCCCTCTAACCCAAAGTAGAGAAAAGCTCCACTCCCTTCCTTTGTTGTGCTCACCCTATTGATTAAGTCCTAAGGAGAGCTTGCTTTGCTTTTTTACCAGATCAATTATAAGACTGAAAATTAACTGGTTACTCATTTTTAAAATTTTTTTATGATTTAAAAAAGTTTGATTCAAGAAGGAAGAGAAGAAATCACTCTTTACTTTTCTTCCACACAGATTAACATAACACCCCAAATGCCAGAAGGTCAGTTTCTGCTTTGGACTTCTGGATCTAGGGCAGACATCCTGTCTTGATAAAAGACAAGGTCAGCTCCTTTTTAAAACAAGGTTCTTATCTAAATACAAATCTATGTGGAGCAAAAAATGATTTTTCCTGATTTATGGTGCGACCCAAGTCCTTCAGTTCTGATTTATTGCTGGCAGAAATTCTGACTTTGACTTCCCAGTTACTGGCTGTTCATCAAGGAAATCGATGAATTTGAGCTAATTTTTCTTCAGGTGGGCCACTGCTCTTTTTGTGAGAGTCACAAAAAATTCAGAGCAATTGAAGGCCAGAAGGATTTTGTTTTAATTCCTTACGTCCCTAGCCAATACCGTAGAATTTTGAATGTGGGGAGTAGAAGAAAACGTCAGGAGAAAAAAAAGTCTTTAAATACGGAGTTATTTTCAGCAAAGATCAGGCTGAAGATGTGCTGAACCACAAACACGCTTGACAAATCCGTACACTTCTGGAAAGAACCAGTAGAAAGTGGTGGAAGAAAAATATTTACAGAAATGTAGAGGTGTTTTAGAAATATTTTCTTCTGTTTGAGTACAAAAGAGATGGTATCTGGATAATGTGGAAGATATGGAATGTCTGATTCTGGTGGTGAGGGTAAGAGGCCCAGGAGTCAGGCAGTGAAGTGATTTCACACTATAGTCTTCAAAGAATTCATTAAGACCTTGGTAAATATCCAACAATGTGGAATCTACTTAAATTTAACAATTAAGTTGAATGGCTTGGGAAATTACCTGCTTGCTCTCCCTGGTTTTAATTATCCCTTAAATTATTAGGAAGCTCACTTCACTTGAGAGAGGGTAAAGGACAGTTGAACGAACCTGTTGATGAAATTATGGCTGCTCCTCCAAGAGCTGGATTTGACTACTCACCTGGGATTATTCTAAATACAGAACAGTAGTGAAAGTGAGAAGATTTCCTCTACTAGACCATGATTAAAATATACTGTAGATTCCACTGCTGGTGTGCTGCTTTCTGAGGCAGGGATGTGGCATGGGGAGAGAGAGGAAAACTAGTTGAACACAATTTCAACCTCATCCAGGAGAAACCTTCTACAACTGCATCCAGGAGGTCTCGCTTAACTCCTGATTCAAAGTTATCATATGCATTGTCACAGCTCCCTGAATGGATGGCCCAACCGTAGCTGAGTTTTTTGACTTGCCTAGTTCTAACTGTGGGCCAAACTCTACTTCCTTTGCATCTATAAATGATCCCATCGGTTCCACCTCATTTAAGTTGCTGGAGTATTACTTGCCTTTGAAGAGGTAATTAAAAAAAATGCATCCATTTTTTATAGTTTAATGTGAAGTATAAAAGCTATTCAGGACGCCACAGGAGACTTTCGAGCTAGACGCTAAATACTCTCTAGTTACAGATGCCATGATGCCATGAAAGACAATTTTGGAAAGGAAATCTCCTTTTAAAAGAGCAGGGACAAAGAGGAGCTTTTGAGTGAGCCTAATGGATCCTGAGCTTTCTGAGGTGTGGCGGGAGACACGGGGAGATCTGGCTCCTGCTTAGCATGACTCTGGAGTGCAGAATAGGCCTGAAGTGGCCAGTGTCACTGGGGGTGACAGGGCAGGGAACCAGGCAGCGTTTTCGCTTGGGATGAGTGTCTGCTTCTGCCTATTGTGTGCTAAGCATGAATTGAGACCCCGCTGTCTGTACGTCAGGCTGGCAAAACTGAGCTGAGGGGTGGAGTTTTTGTTTGGCTCTACAGGTGAATGGGATTTCTTCCATTATTGCCGCTCCTTTAGCAGCCAGTTTAGAAAATTTTCCATTCACTTAACCCTTGAGGCTCTATTTAGCACTCTCTAAGATTCAGCATTAAAGAAACATGGCAGATGTCCATATGGTAGGATGGGTTTCTTGGAGCCAAAAAGCAGAAAATAATTAGGATAGAAATTGCACCTGAAGCAAGTAATTGCTCTGTCTGAAACTTGCCGGAAATGATACTTCAACATTTTCTGCTGCTTTTAAAGCGGTGTTAGTATATGATCTGTTATAGTTACTGCTGTGATTCTCCTTCAGTAGGCGGGTAAAAGAGATTACAACCTTAGAAAGCCTCTTTGCCAGGTGAGTAGAGAAAGTATCACCTGCTGAGTCAGAGGTTTACAGTTCGTAATCAAATTCTGTAATAAAGAACAAGCTCCACACAGAGAGCAGAAGTTAACAGTCTGATCCTGTCATCAGGACACATAAAAGAAATTATCATCCAGAGAATTTTTTGGTTCTGTTTTACCATTGTTGGGGAAGATGAAACAGGAAAGACTTATAAGTATGATTGCCTGGCAAAAGATGCTGAGTATATGGAAACTATGAACCAGATAGAAATGAAAGCATACTTTGAGATACCAGGCCTTGGTTACTGAACAACTGGAAAACAATGGTATGGCCACTGAAGGTAATCCCCTCTTGATTGAACAATACCCTCTGCTTGAAAGCAGGTCCAAGGGTCAGAGCAGACCCTGCTAACTTGGCAGAGGGGGTCCAAAGAGTAGTTTTAGAGTTTAAAATGTAACACAGTATGGTAATGCAATGATTCTTATACGCTGTATGTAAATGCTATAGGATTTGTATCTCGTACTAGGTTGGTTGATGAAAATTAGAATATTCAACACAGAAGATGATTTATTGTATTGTAAAGGACTTCTAGGATCATCTCTTCTTAAGCTTCCACACTCTCTTCATCATCCTTCTCACCCTTCTTCTTCAGCTCTCTCTCTCTCTTGCACTCCTTTACTTATCTGGCCTGCTCCGAGCTGCGACTGGCAGCTCTAAGCAGGCCCCCTGTACCCATGCCCTTCGTAATAAACCTCATGCTCTAAAACCGGACTTCAGAGATCTCTTGTCTCTATCCGTCCCGACCGTCCAAACACCACCAGAAACATCTTACAACCATGAGTGGAAATCGCTCTGAATTACTTCCCCCTAAGAATTTCTGGCAGAGGAGGAGTTTTTTCATTTACCTGCTTGTTCATGCAAAAATGGAACTTTGAATTATGGAATTGCATGTTTGATCAAGTCACCTGATTCTGGTATAATATTTTTCCCGCTCCAGTTCCGTAATGGTTTTTAATGTTGTTCCTTTGAAATGAGTATTTAGAACAAGGAGAGCCATTGAAAAAGATGGTCACACTTACATTAAAGCCAAGTAAGTCTTTGGGTCAGATAGCCATTATAGGCTATTCCTTCTAGGCTGACTCTATGGTGATAAAACACGATTTAAAATTATCATCTGATATGGGTATCAGATTACTCTTACATCAAAATTAAGGATGGACATTATATTTCTTCCCTCATTTTAGGCAATGTGCACTCCTTTTACACCTGTTTTTCCAACAGTCCTTTTCAAACATGGACTGCTGATCATAATCATTTAAATACGTATTCTCCTTCCTCGTCTGGGAACTTGAAAATACTTTAAACTGAAGGTATAGGCTGCCAAAGACCAAGCTAAATGCAGAATCTAAATAAATTCCTGTCAGAAGGATACACAGGTCTCCAGAATAAGTAAGTGCTGTAAATAGAATTACCTATGTATCTGGGAAGCTGTGGAAAAAAAACATAGAAAAGGAAGACTTAAGAGCAAGAATAGGCTGAAAACTTACTGGGTACCTAGCCTATGAAGTTAGGGATAGTTTCTGGGAAGAAGTACAGGGATGAATTGGTGAAAGAGATTTGGCGTTAGAAAAATCAGCAGAAAATCAAGATTTCTAGCTGTACAGGTGGGGATATACTCACTCTTTCTTCGGAGCATACCTCTCTGCTGCCAAGCCAGGCTGTGTTCTTCGCCGTAGTTATGCGTGTCAGGCCATATTAGCAGAGATACTGGGCAGCTAAACAGATGTTCCCTGATAAATAACACTCCTCAGCTTGAGCTTCTTATTGGAAACATTTACTTTCCTGATACTTGGAATGCAGTGAAACATCTATTGTTCTTGTTTCAATTTTTAGCTCCCTCCTTTCCACCCCGCTGCTTTACAGAGCAGTTTTTCTTGTAATCGCCTCCTTATTGCTAGAAAATTGTCCATTTCAAGCCCTGATTCTGCTATCAGCTATGCCAGGTCAAATTCAGAACAGCAGCCGCGGGGACAGACAGTACAATCGGAGCGCTGCTCTTGTCATGTCAGGGTTTTGTCCTTTTTATCAGCACTACTTACCAGGAATAAGTTAATAAACATCATTTCAAGGCATTTCTTTTCTCCTACTAGTTTCGTTCATTATATTCACTCAGCAGTTTTTCCGGAAACCATTCCTGACAACGGCTTAGAGACGTCTGCTCTAGTCATTCCACAAATCTTGTGGAATCCCAGCCTGAACAATTCCCATGGCGTTAACAGCAGTACAAAGTACAGATAATTAAAGCAGTCTGATCTCTTTTTGCAGGAATTATTTTTCAGAATAAATATCTCACATAGAAAACTCATATACACACGGAATCACATGATAATTTGTGTAGCTGCAGGAAGGAAAACAGGCTCGAAAATGTTATTCATTTAAATTGAAAGAGTCCGACTTCTCTGTTTTCAAGTCCTACCGGTATACTATGACCCTGTCTCTCTTTTTAATTCAGCAATGCAATTTACAGGTAAGTTTAAATGCGGATATTGGTTAAATGAGTGTAAAATTAGCTTTACCTTTTGCAGACCTGCCGGAAATAAGGATCTGAGGATTACTTAACTTCCCAAATTGTGGAAAAAATAAATTCTGTTTTAAATAAAAAATATATTGCAGAAAATCACACTCCATTCAATTTCAATGAAAAGGCAGAATGCTCTCATTTCTGAAAGAAAATAATCATGATAGGTAATTTGTTTGGCTGTCAAGCAATTAAATGGCAACATCATTTACTGTATGCTGTGAGAAAAATTATTTTAGAAATGTGTATTTTTCAGTATGCTATAAAGGTATTTCTGTTAATGAGTTTTAGTCACATTGTAGTTGTAGTAATCATAGAGCTTTTGAGTTACAGACATGAGATGGGATACCCTGGGAATAATCTCCAGTTATCCTCAGCTCTTTGTGAAAACAAACACTCTCCTATATTGGAAACACTTAAATGCAAATTACATTGCTGTCTTGTAGGAAATGCTCGGACGTATTAATGTCCAGTTAGTTCAGTGTAATCATCTTAATGCCTCCGTCTTGAATTCCAAGTGTGAGGAAAATCTTGTTGCTGTCACACTCCTAGTAATTTTTATTTTCTGAATTTTCACTGAAAACACTCAATTGGATCAGAAAAGCAAAGTTAGGCTTCAGTTTTGATGAAAAACTGAATATTCCAGGTCTTTAAAAATTATTTTAAACCCACTTTTTCATAATCTAAGTTATTTGTCCTTGGCTCACTGAAATGCTAAGCCTCTGCTAAAGTTAGTTTGTAGGTGGGCTGTTAGTTTTGTTTAAAGACTGGTAACAGCAGGTATTCAGAACACATCCCAGCTGAATGCTCACCCATGGGACAAAACACTTCGAAAAGCATGGGACCAGGAGAAGACTTAGGAAAACATGGAAAATTCATGAGGAAACCAGACCCGCTTATACTGGAGCAGGAAAGGCAGAATGAATGTTATCTCCTGAATGAATATGAATAGCTCTTCAGATAATGAACATTCTGATTCACAGTCACAGGAAGATGAAGCGTTGCAGAGCAATATATCAAGTGAAGAGAAACAGGAACACAAAGGCAGGAATCCTGAAGGGAGTGGTTTTTAAATTCTGGAATCTGGTGGGATACACAATTATCCTGAAGTCAAAGATCTATTTTAGTCACGCTGACAATTTTACACTTTAATTTATGAAATTTTTTTATAAAACTTTAAAAAAAGTCTATGAAATGGACTCAAATCAACACAACCTGCTTGGACTGTCAGAGGGTCTTTTCCATCTCTGGTAGACTGCATAATTAAACCGTTATGCTTTCAGGTGAAGCATCATTTGGGATTACAGACACTTTTTGTATTGTTTGAAAGATATATTAGTTTTTTCAAAATAATTTTAAAGCTTGTCTTCAATTTTATCTCTTTGACAAAGCTCTCATACATTTTTTTTCTCCTGTATTGTGGGTGTTTTTACAACTTTAATGGTCCTGTTGATGGTAGGAAAAAAGCTCGTATTTATACAGGAATGCTAATGGATGGAAGGAGTTCCCTGAGATAGGCAGCTAATTAGGAGCTTTGCTTTTTTGGGGGGGGGCTTGGAATCTGGAAAAGAGGATGTAAAATTACTTGCTTTTGACAGAGAGATTTTTATTGTGGCTCTCTTAATTAAGGAATAGAGATTGTGGCCTCATGTTTAATAGAATAGATATGATAGCCAGATAATTTCCCCTGAATGTGCATTGCGTGAATACTGAGATTGTTTTGGCACACGTTGATAAGAAACCTTCCCAGCTAAAATGTAGTAACATTGTAACCATAGTGATGCTGATGAATTAAGATTGATGTAATGTTAAGGACTAAAGTTGAAGTTGGTTATTCTATTCATAATTTTTCTCCCGAGCACAGTAACATCTCTGGTCATTGTTGGAAGCTCTGATGTATGATGGGGCAAATATCCTGTTTTTATAGCTTCTGTTTGCTTGTGTGCAATGGAAAATTGGCAGCACAAGCCTTTTTTCTTCTGTCTTTGCACGTGTGGGATAGGATCAGCGGCAGAATATTTGGGGCTCTTTTATCCTTCCCCTAATATGGGTAGGAAAGTCTTCCCAGACTTCGGAGCCATAAAAACTGAAATAATTTACAGCCGTGCGTGTTGCTTGAGGAAATGGGTCAAGTCCTTTCTTAATTACAGGTTTTGCCGAGTTGTCTCCTTCACTCCCAGGTATCTCATTTCTGTGCAGTATCGGTGTCTTCTCGTTAGTTAATGTCAATTTCTTCCCCTCCTCCCCGAAGTAAGCTGGAACAAGTTCAGCAGTACTGTCTGAAAAAACGAAAATTGTAGTCCAATTTATATTAAGCTACTCTGCATTAGTACTTGGCATTTTTTTATTCCTGCTTACCCTTAGAAAAATAAACAAAGTCATGGATTTTTCCTCATTTCCTTCTGCATTATATATTCTGCCTCTCGTTCAGGGTACATCACCACAATTACTCCTGTCTTTAATTAGATCTCCATCATTAATCTATGTTGTTCTCAGGCTGACCAATCCTTAGAGTAAGCGTTTGCACTTCTGGGAAAGCAGAAGACGCTGCTGGAGCTCTCCTGACGTCTCATAGTTGATGTTTTATGTTGTGTTTAGATGTCAGTGCAGTTGAATCCAAGTTGAATTAAAGGGAGTATATTTCATTCTAAGGAATGACTTTACTATCTAAAAGGATGATTTTGCAGTCATTTTCAGGCATATACTGATGTGCTCTCTCTTTGAAGTTCCATGCAATCCATTTTTGTCTGCCAAATTTCGTGTTGGTGCAAAGCTGAGACACCGAAAACACTGGAAAAGTCTGGAGTTCCAGTCTCCATGAAGTTTAGCAGTTTTTGGACATCTGCTGCTGCAAGATATTCAGTAATGGCCCCATCCTCGGAGTTTTGCTGTTTGAGGTTAAGACTATGTTTAACTCTCTGCACATATACACAGCAACTTCTTCCACTAACTGCAGTTAGTTTTAAGGGATCACTTCATGCACATTAATATGTATAGCCGGAACCCTTCTCCCCAGCTAGACTGTGAAGTCCAGAACATCCACTGTGGGCCTAAACCTCCTTCTCTCCTTTTTCCTAGGGCTGCCCTTCCTCAGCCAGCCTTATCCTAGCGATTTGGGGGAACTTGCCACTGACAAGAATGTTACAGATTTCCTGCCTCTGTGAGGAAAGGTGTCATCAGAATTGATTCCTTATTCTTCAGCTCATCTTGTTTTCAGGGTTGGGGTAAGAAGCGTCTCTCAAGGTTTTTTACTTCATGAGCTTTGTACTCATCTTTTTCCTTGTGACTTCGAAATAGGGGGAGTAGACTGCTCAGTTGTCCATTTCAAGTTTTTTAAGACTAAATATTCCTTTAAGGATTCCAGACATCCAGCTTAGTTCCCACCGAGCTTGGTTAACATGTAACTGCAGTTTTATGCAGTAACTGGGAATAAGAGGCTTATGGGCACAAATTTAATGAGTGTGACAAAATTCCCTTCTTTATACAGGGGCATGCTCCTGGGGAAGAGCTTGGTTCTACCTACAGCAGAAGAATGAGAAATGCAAAGATATAATAATTAGTTTCTCCATACCTATGGCTCCAACTTCTGTTCATAAAACTCCTTTGTGCCCTCTTCTTTCCTCTAGTACTTTTTCTTACTTGGGCTCTGCTTTCCTTTTCCTGTGGTTTATACTACTTGGAACTGAATTGGCAGAGACACTGAAGTGGTTCTTTTAGCTTCCTGTAAAAGGACACCGCCCTAATTTTGCTGATAGCTCGGGACAGTAAAGAACTCAATTTTTTCCTGGAGAGATCTGTACTTGGATATCCCTCACAGAAGCCAGGCAAGCTGCCTAAGTAAATGAAAGTGAAACTAGAAAGGGTGTAGGAGATTCTGACTGGAGCAAATTCCGTATTATCAGCTGTTCTAGCTTTTAAAGCCACGTTCCCTTCTTATAAAATAGTAATTTTTAAAATTTATATAGAAAAAAGATGATTGTTAAATGACATTCTGTACTATGCACACAGCTGTCTCTGCCACACATGGACCACAGGGCAATTCTTGAGGCATACATTGAAGGACTTGAGTAATTTGGTAAATACTGCCTTTTTTCCAGATAAAATGAACACTTTTAGTCGAGAAGGGCATTTTAACTACTCCTCTTTTTGCTTATTTTGTTTAAAATTTCTTGTTTCTCTTACTCCTCTAAAAGGAGTTCTGTGTTTACCCATTTTTTCTTTTTGATGTGCTCGTGAGCAATTCTGTGACTGATTGCCATTAAGATCTTCTATGAAGTTGGGCATAAGAAAGCTCATTCCAAGGTGGAATTGTACAAGGATGTTAGTTTAAAAGAGGAGGTCAGTGAAAGACCTCATTAAACATTGTACAATACAGGTCCTCCCTAGGACTGTATGCTTTTGGCACCTGTGCTGTTCACCTTAGAAATGGAGCAATTTCTCACACGCGTTTTCCCCCAAAGCTTTTTTTCTAGTCTTACTTGAAAAGTCCATGTGTGAAGCTGCTGACGCATTATAAAAAAGACCCAAAGTCCTACCTCCTGCACATCCACATCAACATAGGAAGACTGGACTGCGTACCTTCAGTTTCCTTGTTTTACACAACTCCAGTAATAACGTGGAGAATGTGGATCACAGTCCTTCTACCATCTTCTCATTTTAGCTTTCAACTCCTCAATATTATCTTTTCCAAAGGGAATGAGTACTGCCATATTTTGTATGTGTATTGTCGAAACTTTCCAGTAAAACTAAAGCATTCTTTGAGGATAAGTTGATAAGCCATTGACTGTTCTGCCCTGTTTCCTTTACTCAGACCACCCTAAACGCAGATGTAGCCAGGCATTTAGTGATCATCACTGAATGGGTGAACAGCCTGTCTTGATTTTAAAGCATACCATACCCAGTTCCAGCTACTGTCTTGTGTTTTAGGAACAGAAATCCATGCTCTCAGGGTAATTCTAGCTGGCCAGGTCCAGAGGGCTTTACCGAGGACAGCGATCCTCAAAATATTTTTTCCTTAAAGAAGCCAGCTGAGATTTCCTTCCTGAGCTAGGAAGGAAAAGATTTGTGTCACATTATTTAGTATCTCTCCAGGAATTCGTGAATGCCCAGCAGCTTTCATTACTTGCAGTAATCATTGAGCTCCGTGTGTTGGTCAATGTGAGAGTGCCATGGATTTCCTACATCTCCTGCTCTCTGGAAAGGACTACATAACCTGCTGTACTGCACAGAATTGCATAGCAGGAAAGAACACTTTTCCTTTTATATTGACTTTCTTCTTCTGTTTTTCTCTTGTTGCTGAACACTACTTTCGCGATAAGAGTAGAGTTGTCACCGCTTCCCTAATAGCTTGCAGAGAGGGGCAGACAGGGAAGACAAGAGACAAGGGAACTGGTGCAGAAATTTGTGCACCTGATTAGCCTTTCTCTTTTAATATTGTGCAGATCATAATTTCTGCTTGCTTCTTCACTATACTTTATCACCTTCAGGACCCAGCCTTGCTTCATCCCAGCCTGCATCAATCAGTGATCCCTCTTCTCTTGTGCTTCTTTTCCTTATGTTCATCTTTTTGTTGTTTTCAGAACCTCTTTTGGTCCCTGCTGGCAAATGTTTTTGAAGAGAGGCTGTGGTGCAGCTTGTCAGATCTGTTCATAAGCAGAGGGCTGGATGTCTTTCCTAAATAAAAGAAACAGGATTGCCATCCTTCTGTAGCCGCCTCTTTGTAGAGCAAATCATGGCTTGGAAGTACTTTAACTTTGAACTAAATAGGGTGATTTTTGTGAAATTGATTATTTTCTTGTATAGAGTGCTATGAAATTATAAACATCTGCATGTTTTTGTAAAATTATATTTGCTGCGAGTGTGACACGAGGGAACTGTGAAGTAGTGCCCCCACCAGTCGTGTAATGTCCAGTCTCTAAAATGGTGCTCTTTTTTATATGTTTTTCTGAGGACAAAAGTAACGCTTGCCTTTTTGAATTTAAGGGCTGATTGCTCTGCTGAATTCTGTCCACATTAATTCCTTGTGTGCTCTGCAATTTGTTTAATTACCTTTTCAGTCTCGACTGAGTTCTCTTGCTAATCTTTCATTTGATGTAAAACAGTGAGACACAGATATTAGCAGTGAGTTCTCAATATAGAAAAACAAGTTAATAAATGCGTTCCTCTTTCACTTCCCTTCAATTTTTGTCCACTGGCAGCTGCTCAGTCAGTGATAGCTTTATCTGACTCTTCACACCATCCTTTAATCTTCACTTTCATGTTATGATCTTTGCTGGTTTTCACTGGTGAGTTTAAATCTTACTGTTGTGAATATCAGACAGTCTCCAGGTGCTGACTTCCTCTAATAAGACAACTTGAGAGTAGGATGAATGAAACTCTTCATTTGAAATATTTCGTATTTCACTTTATTCATTTCTGGCTGTCTGCTCTCTCCCAGGATTGAGATGCCTGGATCGCTGAATGTGGAAACTCATCAGTCCCTTTTGCACATAGGCTATAAAAGTTGCTCGAAGTCTTTTTTACTTTTAAATACTTTTCATTGTCTTTCTTGTCACAGTTGATTTTGGTCTCAACAAAATATGCCTTAGATTTCCTTCCTGCTGAAGTTGTCTTACCACCGTGTTCTTTATGGTTACGGAGGTGAATACTCTTTTTTGCTTTTCACGTCATTGGTTGTTTTGTATGGCTGTTTATGAAATGGCTTATCATAGAAAAGATAATTGCGATTGGCAACCTGTTTTTTTAAAAAGAGTCCCCCAAATCAACCTCAAACTCAGGAGAATTCCAAAAATATACCTCAGGGAAAAAACCTGGAATTTGTTTTTCTTATCAGGTAAAATACACTAATATAATCAGCAACCTGCAAAGCTCTTTACCTTTTTAAATCTCTGACTTATATGTATGAAACTTAAATTTCCAGGGATATTATCCTGCTTTGACATCTGCTTGTAGAGGAGTCTTCTGCTGAGATCTGACAAAAGTACACAACCTGGTACCATGAAGAAGCTTTAGCTTGGAATTTCTCTTAGTTTTGTACTCTTGTTCTATGTGAGGTTACTTGTCTATTACACTTCAGATACCTGAACATCAGCAGCATCGCAGGAACATTTTTACTATTCCTCTGTGCGTTCCAAACTGATGTATGAATGAATTTCACGTCTTTGGAGTAGTTGAGACCACACACTGGAGTTGTACCAATGTTCAAAAAGGCGTTAAGAGTTTCTGATTTAAAAAAATAATGCCAAAAAAAAGTCATCCTTTATAATGTGATATTTTTTCTTTTATCTGTGCAGAGCTGAAATATCATCGGTAATTCCTTGAATCCCTGAAACCAGGAAGGGTGTTACATTTTTTTCACTGGGTGACTGGAGTGGGATATAAAATACAGGCTGTAGTGGCAAGTTTGGATTGTTTGTCTGGTTTTGGACATAATGAAAACATAAAATTAATTATAAGGACTTTGTCTGGAGAGCAGTACATTGAGGCATGTTCTGTATCAGAGTCTATCGGAAGAGAGAAGCTTCCCTGATTCACCTTTTTGTGTAACTTCGAAATTTTTCCAAGTCTAGGGACCCTTAAGGCAAACATTTTTGTGTGACTGGCTTTTCTTCTGAAATTACTCTTGTAACACATATGGCAATTCCAGTTGTTGTGAGAGTCAAAATGGCCCGACCTCTGCACCCAAAGTGCCTTGCCAATCCGGAGCTGGAGTTCATTCAGGTGTAATATCTGGTTATTTTTAAAATGTTTTATTCCTCATTTGTTACTTCTGTTAAATTCTTTTTTAGAAAAACAAAAGCACTTGTTTTTTAAATGCAAAGTCTTGGATTCATCTCAGGAAATTGATTTTGCATTTCGTTATGTGGAGCCCAGAGTAAGGTATTTTTTTGTGTCCATTTGCGTGGAAAAACTTTCAGGACTGGGCATTAGTGTAGTTCATTAATCCATAAATAAATTACAGATAAGTTCTCAAGTAAGATCAATCAGTGGTCCTATTCACCAGGAAAAATGTTTCTCAATGGCTCTAATTATTCACATTAGGGGCCTTGGTCTGGGTACCAATTGGCTTTCAAAAAAAAAGGGAAACAAAAGAATTTTCCTCTTGCTGCCTGTGCCAGTGGTGTGTTCTGAATCTGCTTTTCAGATTGATTGCCTTGCTTGCTGTTGTGAAACTTGAGGTTCTCTCATTTATCTTGTAGTTGAAAAAGCAGCCATTGATTTCTGTTATACTTTTCCTTTAAAGCATCACCAGCTGGCCTTGCACCCCAATGCGAGCCATTCTGCTTTGTGAGGTAGCCAGCTTAAAATTGCAAAACACTCCAGAAACTGTAAACAGCTCTTTCTATGGGATTGAGTCTCTTAATAGGGAAAATGAACAAATCCGAAGAGACCGGTGAAGCTATTAATGCAGACCTGCTCTGGGAAATGTGAATTGGGAAATTAAATGTATAATGACTGTGACTTAAATATAAGGTAACAATAACCTTAGAGCAAGAAAGCGGTTAAGCCTGTAAGGATGTGTGTTTGTTATTTCTTTCATTGGACTATAATGAACTGCAAGACTTCTAGTGCCAATATTGGGTCAATGTGCAGAATTTGAGTCTTCGTAAAATATGCTCTCTGTTTCCAGAAATATAAAAATTAGAGTAGATTTTTCAATTTTGGATTTTTTTATTTTTTATATCCTTAATAATTCGTGTCTCCCTTATCATTTGGCTTGTTTTCTTCCATTTTTGGTGTTTGTTCATTGACTTAATTATGTGCCTGCCTGTTCAGAATGCCTGACCTTACACCTGTGATGCATTGTAATAGTACTGGGAGACTTCTATCTCGTCCTGCTTTTTATATTTGATACTTGCACATATTTAAGAAAATACAAACTTAATTTCTTGTAATGTCGCTGACATAAAAGACCAGCTGTGGCCAAAGGATATTTAACTGAGAAACTGAAGGCAGAGGAAAGCACTGATTTTGGCTGTGATTTTTGTACTCAGGCTGAACTCATTATTATAATTTTTAATTTTTGAAGGTGTCTCTAGTAAATGAAATATCAGTACTGAAAAAAAATTCTGCTTCACGATGAGATTACCTCAAGTGCTAAGGTGAAGTCGAGTTTGCCTTCAGAAAAAGTTCACTTAGCATTTTGGGCTGAATTGTCCATCAATGAATGTGCAAAACCTTCCCTGTGCTTCATCTGCAAGTGGAGATGCTGGTGTGAGACAGCAGTGTGACAATATATTTAGTGCCAGCAATAAAAGTTACTTTCAGTCTATTAACCTGAAGTTAGTTCCCAAGTATTTGCTAGTCATCCTCAAAATACCTATCCCCACATCATTCTGGGAGCACAGGGACTTCCTAGATATGTTTAGGGGTTGCTTTTCTTTCTGTAGTCCACACTTCAAATGATGAAGAAGGTTATGCCATTTTCCATAGCTTGCCCTGGGCCATAAGGGAAAATATTTCCTTGATAAAAGAGCTACTCAGTGTTCCTGAGGTGACAAAACATAATTAAGGCATGGGGAGATTGGAAGCAGCTCTGTCAAAGGTATGCAGAGTCATACTACTCTTCCGTTAAAAAGTGGGCTGAATTTTTCCTTAAACATGCACAGAATAAGAGATGGTTGTTGATTAATCTCTTGCATCTAGAGGAAGGGTAAAAATTTTTCCAATTTCGAATCTGTGGAAATCAGCTAAGGTCATTAAAACCAGTCTGATTTGCAGCACCAAAGATTAAATAGCAATTTTTCTCTGCTTTGCATAGCATTGCATATTTTTTGGTTATAAAAACTCATTCTAAGATATTTGGAGCATTCTACCAACTCTTGTCACCTACGTGCTGCCTAAGCTTTTTAGCCTTTGAATGATTCTCACTTGATCAACGCTATCCTTATGTGGATGTTCATCAAAGTCTGTACTTTGCCTTACACGTGTGTGGACACAGTAAACTGCCTTGAACAATCTTGTTTAAGTTCACTGGTGTTTTTCAGGCCGGAAATTTTTAACTTGAACTGCAAGAGATGTAAGCCTCGGCCCTTAACATGGATTATATCCTTCTATGAACAGAGTAGTCTTAGTTCAATCTGTGAGTGCATATCTGTACAGAATCACCTGCCTCATGCAAAGATTGTAATTTCAAATACTTCAAAATAGCAAGTTAACTCATAGCTGTATCTTCTAAAATTGTTTCTGCTATGGAATTCATAGGCCAACAGATTTTTAAGGCAACGTTAAGAGAGAGGGGGAGGGTGAGGAATACCTGGTTTGAATCTGAAACAAACCTTTAAAGAAAACCACGAAATTTTACTAAAAACTCTCCTTAAACTTACTATTGAGAAAAATGCCAACACATTTCTTTTTAAAATCTTGCTGCAGACTAAGAAGATTCAGCAGTATTTAACAGCATTAGGGCATTATGCTTTTTGGCTCATCTTCCAGGCCTATCAGTGACTGACCATCAAAAATTGTTGCTCTCACAATGTTAAGTAACACCCGAGGACACCTATTTGTGCCCCTTGCTCCTTAGCAATTAAAAGCTGAAGTTTAATTCTCTGTATTCTGCAGACACCATCTCTCTTGCAATTAGAGGTCCTGATTATGTCAGCGAAGTTCAGGGTGCTCGCCAGGACTGATGAGAATGGTGCGTTTACATTTACCTCCTGGGCTTGTCATTTAGTTGGATCTAAAATCATTTTTCAATTCGTTGTTTTCTGACACCTCATATTAGCTGTAAGAATTGTGAATAAGTGTAAAGAGTAAAGCATGCAAATATACAATTTTACCTTAATGTAATCAGAGCTAACATTGACATGTCCAGAGATGCCAGTCTTTGCCTGCTTGGCCATATATATGGTATTCTTGTATTTATCACACCAACACAGCAAATTGAAATTATTTTGCCTGTGATGGAAAAACAAGACATCCTTACATACCATTGATGTGATTTAGGTTATTTTCCTTGAAAGGGGAGGAAAATCTCCTAGTAGTCCAGCCAATTTGTACATGTTAAATCAATCCTACTGTGTGAAAAACATTAAATGGAAGCCTCAAAATAAATATATCTTAGAGAGATTTGGCAGATCTGAGACAAAACAAAAATGTATCTACAGCATTGTAGATCTGAACATCCTGGAGAATAATATCTACAGTTGTGGTTCCCATTACTAATGGCAGTTAGTTTCTAGGATCTCTAATTTTCCAGTCAATGGTTGGTATCTATCTTCTACCGTAAGAGCCCTTGGCCCCTTTGCTGTCAGTGCATCTGTATTTCCTCACAGTGGAGAACTGGTCAGTAACTGCATTCTGTTCCATCCTGCCAGTCTATTCCAGAGTGACCATTAGTTTGCAACCATTGCCTTTTAGGCTATTCGTTTTAAATTTTTGCAACACAAAATCAATGCAATAGAGAAGGGCTCAAATAGCAAATACTGAAAATGGGAATTCAGTTTCTCTTGCTCACCCTCCACACCTGTGTTTTCGTTATTTTTAGCACGGATGATTATATGTTTCTCTTTCCCCAATTTACAGCCCAGATGATTTTCTTCTAAGTATTTCTTTAGAAAGTCTGTGGTGGTCTTCCATAAGAATGAGTTTAATGACAAACAGGGTAGAAGTAGTTGGAATGTTGTAAGGAAAACTGGACGGTCTTCATACTCCGTCACATGAACTATATTTTTAAAGGACACGTGTGAAGCATAAAAAAAGAAAACCAACAAAATCTCATCCCCAAAACTATGAAATTTTTCTTAATAAGTCACCAGTTAGAAAAGTAATTTCATAGTGTGTGTGATAGCTGAAGTAAGAATTAATAAAATCTTCTCTTCAAGAAGGTGATTCTAACAACACCTGATGTTTACTTTGCTCCTCGGAATATCTGTGATCTGAGGCTACCCTGATTCGTTCTGACTACTGCAGGCCTTTGGACGCTCCTGGGAAAGAGCTTTGAAGGAGTCACTGCAGATTCCACTTATTACCTTTGCTCTCGGCTCTTTCCCTTTTTCCTGTTGTCCCTCTACTGATCCCTGATTGCGAGAAAGGCCCCTGGATGATGGCGTGCGGCTGCTACCAGGCTGATATATCACTGTCTTTTTCTCTTCTTACTCCCAGTCAAGTAAAGGAAGTAATGGGAACTTGCAGGAGGATTTGACTGCTGCTACGGATTTTCTTTATGTATTCGGATATACTATGGCTACAGGTGGCCAGGGTTTAGCATTCTTATTTTTCCGGTTATATCCATGCTCTCTTCTGGTCTCAGTTTTCTGGCCCAGTCGAAGTTCTACCACTTGTAGAATTAACTAGAGTAATTCACAGGAAAAAGACAATCTCACCTTACAATTGTTTTCTGCAAATGCTTCCAAGAATGTATTGAACAGTATATTGTCTGGATTGTTTAAGAATTTTTTTTCAAAGAAATTCTAAAGTTAAAATAGTGTTTATTTTTAACTTAGGCCTGCTTGAAGATGAGACTTCCTTTGGAGTCATTGTGTTTTCACTACTACAATGCTATTTAAGCGTGTTGGAAGAGTAGAACGCGGTGGCCATTGAACTGCTATATTAATTTTGCGTAGTTGCTGCTCTAGTTTTTTTTCCTTTTCTGCTCCAGAGACCCTGGTTTTACACAAACTTTTGCTAATTTCCCTGTTAGTATGACAAAGAGTGGGATATTTGGCCCTACTTTATGGATTTGGACAGATTCTGTGTGACATCCGTAGTGCTGTGGTGAAAAACATGTCAGAGAGGTGGCAGTGGTGAATAGAAAGTGGCTTGGTTTGGAATGACCCTCAAAGATCACCTGGTTCCATGCCGTGGGCAGGGACACCTTCCACTAAACAACCTTTTTCAGAGCTCCATCCAGCCTGAGCTTTACACTTGGTCTTACTAGTTTTACTTAAATACTCAGTTACCTAACGTCTGTTGCCTAACTACTATTACCTAACTCTTAATCTAAATCTTCCGAGATTTTCATGGGACACTTCTGAGCTTGTCTGGGTCTGTCTGGATGACACTTCACTATGGGATTTTTTTTTGCTCCTCTCTGGAGAAAAGCAGCTGCTGTAGTGGTGCAATCACTTGAAGAAGACTTCAGCACAGTTTTATAGGCATAGATCTGAAAAATATCGACTTGAAGACACTGGTCATATATGAAACTTTTTTGTCATGTAGTGTCTTGACTCTCTGTTTTTCAATGTTAACACTTCTGTGTTGATGCTGTGGATTTTTAAAGCAAGAAAAACCTGTCAAGTGCTGAAAATAGAGCAGAATATACAGCTGTAATAGGGAAGTAGGGAAAAGTATAAACCCCGAAATCCCCTGAATCTTTACGATAGGGAATTATATAAAACCGCGAAATACCTTGGATCTTTAAAAAAACTAGAATTATCTGTGCTAAAATGAGAGTTTGTAATTTTTCCTATAATGGTCTGGACTTTTATGGACACATTAAACATATGTTGTGTGAGAAGCCATTGCCAACCATAATTAAAATGTCTGCAAATATTTATTATTATGGCAGAGTTATTCTGTCTAGTAAGTAAAAATTTAAAGGCTTTAGTGTCTTTAGATGAACAGCAGCTCTAACCCTCTATGACTTCTTCAGTACTTCAGCTGTCTTTAATGACTTTTTCTAAAAGAAGAATTTTTTGAAGAATTCTAAAGCTTTTTCCACTCTCTAATTAGTAGAGTTATTTCAAAATTAGAACATTTCCAAGTACTTTAGCTCAAGATCTCTTACCCTTTTCTCATTTTCTAAATTTCCTAAATGTATTTCCTCATGCCAGTGTTGACTGCTGCAACTGAAACCAAACATGTCCCTAATTTGACTCTCAGACAAACAAAAGTAGCTGTTAATGCTGTTTGGAAAAATCGCCACAAGTAATGCAATGCTGAGAAGTCCACATAATTGCTTTCAAACATCCTGTCAGCCAGTGGTGGGGGATTGATGAAGTTTGTGGTCCTAGCGAGGAAGGTGGTGCAGGGCATATATGAAAATCAGACCCCAGATGGAAGTTGTGCTTTTCCTGCTGACTCAGGAAACAGCAGCTTTCTGCTGAGCCCAGGGCTCTTTTAGCACTTGCTGGGTCTCATCCATCTACTCCTAGGAAATGCCAGAGTTTCCAAAATACTTTAGAGAGCGCAGCTTATATGACTGATGCCTTTGTTCTCTCAGAAATTTCCAAGATTAAGTAGGTAGTGTTCTGCTTTCCGGGACACAAAATATTTCTTTACGTGTGCAGAAAATCTCAGAAGAGGTTGCCAGAGTGCTGGGAGTTGTATGTAACTGGAATTCTTGCTTTCACTATGTCACTAAATCCGTATTACATAACTCTTTTTTTTCAATGAGTTCTTTGAGAGCATTGTTATTCTTGGAACCTTCAGCTGCCTGTGCTAACTCCACTGAAGAAGAATCAGTCTGGACATAATTTGCAACCCGTCTTTTTTTCAGCTCTGCGTATTGAATATTTCTACTTAATATTTAAAGATAAATTAATGCTGTGGTAGACAAAGATTAGCATAATAAATAGGGAGATTGCAAGCGTTTATTCACATTAAGGAAGAACCAGCCTGTGTGCAAACCCTGCCATTTGTGCAACGTGGGCAAAAACATAACTTGAAAATACAAACTAAGCATCTTTATACTCTTCTGGCTAATTCAGTGTTACAGAATTTTTAGTCACTACGGACAGTATGTCTTGGATCATCTAATTCTGCGTTTCAACCTGACATTAGTTTACAAGCAAGGACTGCTCAGCAGTGACTATTAAGTTGTAAAAATAAGGAAATGATTTTCAAAGGCCATAATACCCTGGTAATATCATGTCTTATAACCTATGAACTTTAGTTGTAATAAATACTTGAAGAGCTGTCAGACTGCTTAGAAAAAACTTGATGTTTCCAGCAGATAAATCTTTATAATGTGTTGGCCTTCTATTTTTCTTGAGCCAGCTCAGCTATGGAGAAATTACTGTGACCAGGAATGCTCCATCAAGCTGCTGTTTTTTGTGAAAACAAGAGTTTTCACACTTGTATATGTAGCCTTAACTTGGAAATACACAGTGATGCAAGGGAGACTGAAAGCTCTGGAATACTGTGAGTCATCTTTGCAATTTTCTGGATGAGTATCTTCCTTTTTTACTGCTTTCAAATATCACTAATGGTTCTGCATAGAAGAAGTGATGTTTTCCGGTTTTCTGGGAAATCCTCTTTACTTTGCATAATAAGCATTTCATCATTTACTAATTCCAAGCCAGCCAGCCAGGTTAGTTTTGCCGTTTGCAGCCAAAGTAATTAGGCAACGATAGTGAGATGATGAGTACCAGGATGAATAAAATGAATAAAAAATGGACACTGGCTAATTGCTGAATTTAGTTGGTCTGATAAACCCACACCTCATGGGTGGCAAATTGTTTCTAGACAACGTATGGAGGGTGAAGTTTAGGTCTTTGCTCTATGTCAAAACGAATGAATTAGCTCTATCTACAGTTTTGTGGTGAAGGGTTCTATCACTTACCTGTATGTTTTGGGGGGGGGAGAAGCACCTTTTTTGCCTTCAGTCTGCATCATGTCAGTTCATCTGATGCCTCCTCCTTACCTATGTGCCAGCTTTTGTGAAACTCTGTGAACTCGTGCTATGCTGACCAACAATTTATTTTTTCTCTCTGCTCAGTTTTCAGCTTCCTTATATTGACCTCATGGCTACCTAATTTTGCACAGAAAAGTCAAACCCTCTGGGTCAAAAATCTCTGTAGTTCAGCATTTGAGCAGCACTTTAATAACCAATGCAGTGTTCTGGTCTTGCTGTCTGCAGCGGGCTAAAAATAAGTTGTAAGTAAAATTATCTCATGAAATCAAATTTCATGTAAGGAATTTATAGTTTTTACCAGGGAATTTAAAGCTAACTAATCTTTATTTTTATATATTTCTGTTTTGTATAGTAAAGTAACCAAATCTTGCCTTGCAAAAAGAAACAGTGCCAATGCAGGAGAAGCAGTAAGAAGATCTGGAATTTTTCACTCTCTGTGCTTTGTGCTTAGGCCTCTGTAATTGAGAGGTTTACAAAAGATTTTTCCATATATTGAACGCGGCTTGTATGGGCCAAACTGGCTTTTTCTCTGACTTTTTCTTTTCACCTGTTTAGTCATCACCTGGCACGACCAATTTAGTGACTGGGAAAAGAAAGAGGGTGAGAACTTGAATTTCAAAGGAATTATTTTCAGGTAAATGCTTTTGTGCATAGAAGGCATTGATGAGGATTAAAATATGCATCAGCCAAAGCCTTTCTGACAAACACAATTTGGGAAAACGTCAGCTGAATTTATGTATTGATATCTAGTTTGCAATCTTGTGGTCTTGGCTAGGCATCTGCAGGGCAGGTTTAACAGCTGAACAGGAAACCTGAAGATGTCTGAACAGACAGATTGAGGCAGACGAAGAGGCTGGGTCTTCTTTGCCTGGCTGCTGAAGGAAGCTGATTTATGTGGATGCCACGGGAGGGGAAAGTGTTAATATATTTCAGGATCGCAAAATAAGGATGTTTTTCATAGTATTTTAGTATCTGGACAAGGTGCTTCAAGCAGCTTCCTTCCCTTCCCAGAGAGGTGACTCTGAAGCCTGGTTTACCAAAATTATTAAATCCCATCAAAAAAAAATAAAAGGATGTTCTTCGGTGCAGTGTGATATGAAACCCAATGAGACCCAAAGTCTTAGATGATTCTCAGTCTGATTGAGTTGCACAGTGGCTCAGAAATGCAGCATAACAAATATGTGCAGAGCTGCTTGTATACAATAAGGCAATCTATGTACAGCAGCCACATGACAAGGCTGAGAGATGGTTTCTTACGTTACGTTACTTTTTAATTTTCCGTATCTTAGAGTATTTGGCTTTGCAGCCTTGACTGCACTATTTAAAGTAGAGACATCTGTGAAAAGGATGAAGAATAGGGTCTTTTTTCCTGAATTTTGCACACAGTTAAAGAAATAAATTCCAAGAAATATTCTCAAAATTATTGTTTTAGCTCTGTTTGGCTTTAATTGGCAAATTGCTGCTTTTAAGTCTGACAAATGAAGAGTCTTCTTTCCTGGAGTGATTTGATTGGCAATTACAGATGACTTTAAACTGGAAGTGAGTATTTCATAAGATTAAATATAAAGTTGCAGAACTGCTCAAGGCCATAATTTCCCTGCTTTCTTCTAGAAACACTGTTGTGCTGAATATGTATACACCAAACGTGTTCTTGTGACGTTAGTACTGCAAAAGAGACACACTGGTAATTTCCTTGGACCTAAAAGGGATGAATCCACTCTATCTGTTCTCTGCTGCAAAATCCCAAATTTTTCTTGGTAATAAACAAACTTTAAACCATAATCTTAACATATTGGAGCCACTTGGTCTCTGTTGCATCTCTTTAGGTTACCTGATGATAATGCTTTTTCATTTCTTAGCTTGCAAACTGTTTTTCTAATATGTCTAAAATTTGCTTTCTAACAGGGACCAGTTGGTGAAATGAAAAGGTGGATAAAAATTTACTATTAATAATTATAAAGAGGCTCAGTGAGGTTTCCTCCTATACCGAGCAAACTTTAAATAAACTGGGAGGGGCAGGGCACAGAGAGATTACAGATATTTTGACAGCAAGAACAGCAGCTGTACATTGAGTATATTAAACAAACTGACATATACACAAAGATATATATATATATACTGCAAATCGCATAAGGCAAAATATTAATAAAGGCCAGAATGTCTCTAATACTTTATGCTAGAAGTAGTTATTAATAAGCTATGTTGGAGCTCTCTTACATGACTTGATAAGGTGATTCACAAGCTGAGGGGCTGTCAAGTGAATTACACCTTCAGTCCCTGGGCTGTCCAAGTGCAGCATCTTTGCTGGTCTGTTATCACTTTTTGCTTAGGACCTTAACAGGATTAAAATTCCTTTTCAGCATGAGCTTAAATATTGCTGTGGTAGACTGTGGCAGCTGTCTCTGACTTAGGCAGTTAGACAAATAATTGATTTTTCTCTTTCCTTAATCTTTTCAGGTCGTTTACAGTCACAAATCAAGAGCTTTTCTTTCCTTAAATGTTCCATGTTGTAGTAGACCTTCATCAAAATTCCCAGTGATTTTATTGCCAGTAATGAGAGTGATACATCTCAGTTCGTTGTTCTGGCAAAACCTCAAGTACTTGATTCATTGACATACCCTGTCAGACTCCAGTCCTAAAGGCTTTCAAGAAAAGCACATGATCCTTCTTACATCGATAAATATTGAATATTTTGTTCCATAATGACTTTAGGACTTTAGAAAGTTGTAATTATAAATAAGTCCGTATTTTAAATGAAAGCAGTGTAATGTTGGAAAACTGTCACTTTTTTCTAGCATGGCTGGTGTGACAGAGATGAATTGGTTTTAGCATAAAAGGCCGATTCTCTTAAACTTTCCACTGCCTTCGTGTCTTTTGCTAAATCTTATATTTTGCTGTGATTTAAATTAATAAATTCTTTTTGTGCTGTGCATTCGAGACCTATGGAATTTGATAACAGAAGTTAAGAAGCCCTTTCAGGTGTTACATCACCTTCCAGCATCTCTGTGGAACTCTACAGTGCTCGGAAAAAAGAGCAGTAAGTGCAGCATTTCCTCTCTCAAGCCACAGACTTTTTTCTGCAAAGAACCCAGGCCTGGGATGAATCAGCAGCCCAACCATGGTAATACTTCTAGGAAGTGAAAAAATGCCTGTTTCTTGTGGTTATATTGAACAGCGGTGGTTGTAATACTAGAATGGCCCTTCCAAATAATCTGGTTTCCTTTACGTGGCTTTGGAAGCTGGCAAGGTAAGTGCGCATTCCTGCAGAGGCAGGGAAAAGTTTGCTGAGAGTGCTTTTCGTAGCAGGCTTTGCTCTGATAGCAACAACCACTCTGGAACGAGTGCCAGTCCCTAAGTGCATCTCTTTCCCTAAACCAGAGAGAGTTAGATAGTCAAACACTTCAGTAATTTAGAAGTTTCTCAGAAATTTTACCCCAAGGTCAAAACAATACTTGTGTGTCACCATTTGGGATTTTCTTCGAGCAAGTTATATGCCTTTGTTTTTGCAAAATTATCTAGTGCTTGTATATGCTATTTATAGCTTGGGGGATTTGAGTCTTGAAAGACACCCTGGAAAAGAAGGACTTTTTTGTGTGTGTCCGGTGTCCTGGCTGAAATTTAGAGCTTATACGTACTTAAGTCTCCTTGCATTACAAGAATTCTGCGTCTCAGAAGAAAATTCAGTTTGGGATTCTCGTGGGTTTCCATTCCACCCCAATCAGAGTCCATATTTTAATACTTAGTGTTATCAAACTAGAAGTTTTTTCTCTGTATCCAGCATGGGAATTGCATTTTCTTGATCTGTTTGGAGATCTGTAGACAGCTTTTTCATTAGTGAAATTGTTTATACCTGAAGGTTGCTCAAAGCTACTACTGTACAGCACAAGAGACTTCGATAAGAATACATTTCCCACGTAAGTTTTGTAGAGACAGGAGTCCTAATTCACAACCGAGACACTTTTTCCATGTTAGTGCATCCAGGCTGAAATGGAAGTAGGCAGAGGGGAATGTGCCAGGCTATCTCAAACCTTTTAAAGGCTTTCTACTTCCCAGTGCTGAGATTTCTTTCTGTTGAATTGGTTTTCCTACAGAAACGGTGAGTGTTACCAGTATTTCTGAAAAAATACAAAGTATTTTGTGCATTTAAGCAACGGGTTTGATCAATCCTGGAAGGCAACTCACAGCATCTGAGACAACATGTTAGATATAAAATGTGTGAGAGGATCTTCGTGGAGCTGAATATAAGGAGAGAGTATATAGGTGCTGCAGATAGTGGGAAATAAAGCCTTGAGGGCTCAGCTGGCACGGCACTCAGGAAGAAAACGCCATCTTCTTGCCTTTAACACTGAATTTTCATTGTATACGGGATACTTTCTGTAAGTGCTGAAAAAGAGCTATTATATTTCAGCTAGCTCAAGGGTCTGGCTGTTTTGTAAGGACTTAAAAAAAACCTGGAAAATGTGGTATGAACAGGAAACTTTTTGTCTTATGTGTCCTAATTTGGTCCAGAAGCCACAAATTTCCTTGCAATTATTAGTGAAGTCCCAGTGGATCTGATAAATAATTGATTTAATGGGGCTGTTGGTGCAGCAGAGGGCAGTGGAATAGCAGTGAGGTCAGCAGCAGGTTTGCACAAATACTTGGGCAGTGACAACATCAATACTGTATTGATGTGTACTGCTGAAAGGGAGAGAATTGTGGGGGTCGGGGAGTGACTTATGGAGAGTGTAAAACCCTCATTCTCTTTAGCCCTGTGAGATATGGAAAGAAAACAAACATTTAGGTTTGAGGTATGACAAAAATTTGTGGAAATGTGGGCCTTGGCATTTTATCCAGAAGAGAACACTTTTTTCTAGTACATGATGAAGGGAAAGAAGGGAGGATGAAGCGCTTAGAAAGAACTGCTGTGGAGCCACGTAAATGAGTGGAAAAGAAGCTTTTCAACCCTAAGCCGTTGTGGTACTTTGCTTTGTGATCTAGAAATATTTGTCTACTCTTGGCCTGTGTCCAATATTCTAAGGACATACAGGACAAGCTGGGTGTTCAGTTGTCAGTGCCAAGAAAATACACATTGAAAATATGTCTGTAGAGGATGATGGCACCTCGTATATCAGTGCTATCCATGGCAAGATTTTCTTCTCTTTATGAGTTAATAAGTTACAGAATAGGCAAGCAAGTGGGCTTTAGTATCTAGAAAATAAAATCTTGAGGTGTTAGTCTATTAGCAGCCATGATATATATTTATTGAGGGACTATTCTATTATATTAACATTAAACACTGCCTAGTGTTTCCTAGCCTCTAAGTTCTGCTCATAGAGAGGCACTGCCTTGCTGACTTTTGCTTTCATGGAGTGAGAACAGAAGAATAAACTCTACTGTGAAACATTTGTTTGGTTCAGGCTTATAATAAGTAATTACAGCTCTTTGTTCTCTACGGGAGTATGAAATTTCTTGCGGCAGGTAGCCTTGGGTGGCCAGGGGTCTTGCTTGGATGATCCCCCAGACACCTGGAGCACCCCTGGATATTCTCAAGCACATGGAGGAATCACACAGTGCAATTTTTTTTCGTGGCATCTGCATAGTTACATTGGATTTCTGTGCTCCTACGAGCTAAAATAATTGGCTATGAATAAAACTCAGAGCAGGATAGAAGTTATCAAAGTCTGCAGATATGAAAGGTTCATTTTAAGTCTAATTTGAAGCAAATGCTCAGAACCTCTGCACTGCTGGTTAAAAATATGAAGCAGAAGACAATTTCATAATCATTTTGGTTTTTGACAAAAATTATACTATTTTTCAGCTAGTTCTGATAATTGTGGAAAAAACAGATGCTCTAGCTGGAGAAAGCAAGAACTGAATTGGAGAGATTAAAGTATAACACTAGTATAAATTGGCGCAAGTTCAGTGTATATGCACAAAGACTTACTGTAGCAGCAAAGGTACAGTGGCAATCCAGGACTGTACAGAATAAATACTTATTCACTGCAGGAACGAAGGGGTCTCTGCATTACTTTTCTTCTCCTTGGATGACCTAGACTTGAAAACTGGAGTGAAATGAAGCTAAAAACCAGGGTGCCTCTTGGTGTTTCAAGACCTCGTTGCATCTTGAGTTTCCTTTCTCCCTACTTTACACTGTCCTGTCCATGCTCTCCCTTTCCATTCCTGCCTTGTGTCCTGCAATCAACACCCAGGACATGAAATTTACTCCCTTTTCTATCTTCCCATTCTCTCCCTTTATCTGAGGTGCTCCTTTTAATCCTTCGCTATTCTTGAGAGCAAAAACTGTACAAGATACTCTACGCCATGTGGGATATTTGTGTATTTTGTCACTTCAGACCCAGGTTGTGTGCCTACACTGTGGTTTAAAAATCCTCTGGGGTCAGGACTTCTCCCTGCTGTGTGTGTGCAACTCCTGACAAAATTTCCTGTTGACGTGGCTTAGTCTGTAGTACCACCAAAGAAATATGAGTAATAAAACTAATAGCAAAAGAATGTCCTCATCAGCCTTGAAGTATGAGTATCAGCTTCAATAAATTGGCATGAAGTCTCTAGTTTATAAAATTTAACTGAGATGAATGGTGACGTAATAAAAAAAATATGTGCGCTAGTATCAGAAGGTTTTTGATCCTGAAACAGAGACTGTGCAATTAATCGCGTTTCCAAGAAGCTAGCAGAAAGTTGCAAATGTGAAATTACTCCTGTTTTGCAGAAATGAAGGATTCGAAAAATCAATCTCAGCAGTTTCTTCCAGGGTATATAATTTATTTTCCATTTTTTTTCATTTAGACTATTGTTTCTCTTTCAAATATGAGGATGTCCGTCTCTTTAATATAATCTAGTTCATTTATTTTTCTTATCCTGCTGAGCTTGTCACTGCAAATTCAATAGTGCTTTTATAGCACAGACCTTGGGAGACCTCCAGGGAAATTTTACACTACTCTTCCAGTAGCAAAGCTTACTGGGGTCAAGATCTTTATTTTGGTTGCAATGTACAGTATATTTCCAGCCTTCTGTTATTAGCTGGGGAAGATCTGGGTGGAAGACAGGGTGACAAATGCAGCTAAAGTTTTCAGAACTGAGGAGCATTTATGGGAAGATTTCTTGAAAGTCATCGTCATCTGTTCTCTAGCCATTTAGTTCCATAGCTAGATGTTTTGTGTACTTTTTTTGGTGGAAACTGCCATGTTTCTAGGTTTGCTGGGGTGATCTCTGCCGCTTGTTCAGGCTGTACTTTGTCTTGAACGCTCTCTAATACTGGTATAACTGAATAGACAACAAAATATACCAACAAAATATATCAACAAAAGATATATCATTGCTCACTATATGCATATGGATTTTTAATGACGATCACTGAAACTACAGCACACTGTGATCCTTTTTTATTGTGTGTTGTAGCAAAGAAGTAAACTGAAGAAAAATCCAGACCCTGTGAAAAGAAGCTGAAAGATTTCTGTTAGCTCCTGTGAAAAGTGGATGAGTTTTCCGGAGACAAGCTGAAACAGCCCTTGAAAACACGACTGACCTCCAGATCAGAGAATAACTTAAATCTTCTGTGCAACTTTATCACCATCTGCTTTCAGTTTTTTTCACGCTGCAGAAGGTCACACACACAAACTTGCAGTAGACTTGTGAAGTGCCTCTGTGTCCTTAAAGTAAGCGTGAGAAATGGAAAAATGAAGGTAGCTGTAATGCCAACTGTGTTTCTATAAGAGAGGAGTTACTCATCAATATGTGCTCCTGGAGCTGCCAGGAATATAGTTTTAAAGTCACTGTGCTTGGATGTCTACATTCTTTTCCTCCTGGTTATTAGAAGCAAATGATTCCCTGTTTTAATCAGATGGACAGTGAAACATGCAATAGATGTTTACTGAAACTAGTCAGAAATCCTTGTACCATTTCTGGAATTATGAATGCAACAAGCAGTAATGTTGTTTACTGCTTTCTAATTTTCAAATAAAATGTGCAGTACAAGAGGATCACTGTGTTTAATAACAAACCATAAAAAATCATATGTATTTTGCCTGATGCTCTCAAAAAACACAAAAAAATGACAAAGTGGAACTTTGGTCTGCTTTTAAATTAGGGAGAGGTTTGTGACACTCAAGTCCCTGATCACAGACTCTTCCTGATGGGCTTATTCATTGTAGGACGCAAATCATAAATATGGGAGCACTACCTTTGATTCCTCAGCAATCTGCTGATGTGTTTGAGGTGCTGAAAAATCACAGAAGTCTATTAAAAAAAATACAGTCAGATACATTACCAGTCCAAATACCATACCATTTTTGTAGGTTTTTTTCTTTCAGGAGAAAGCAACTCAAATTCTCATAATCGTTGCTTTTATGAAAAGGCTACTGTGGGCAACTGCTGAATAGATATGGCAGTGCCCTGACAGGGTAAACCTAAACCCCAATATCTGCTGGCAGAAATCTTTATTTTCCTTACTCCTAGGGATCTGGAATTCGCTTGTGTTGTCCTGCCCAGGAGTTGCTCAGTGCCACAATCTGAGGACTGATTATCGATAATTTTATACAGGAAGGTTTCATGCAGCCTAGAGCAGGTACAGGGACAATCAGGAAATAAGTGGCAGGAAACATTTTCATTTTTGAGAAAATAACCTTAATTTCTTAATTTTTGAAAGCATTTCTCTTGTGATATTCAGGTGTAAAATTAAAAACAGAAGGCAAACACATTGTGATGGTCTAAAATTGAGAGATTAATTCTGAGATCCATGATTTTCTATTTTATTCTTAGAGAAAACAGGTGCAAACTGTTCATGTTGTGCCATTCTTCTCCTTTTGATTCTCTATTCCTGTCATTTTTCTGGGCAAGTTTGGTATAAATAGAACATGAATGGAGTTGCCTGCTCTGATCCAGATGGAAGGATACACGGCTGGTATAATTTTAGTGTAGAAGATGCATTAGTTTTCATTTAAATTCTGTAAATACGCATATTCTTCACTGAACAAATGAAGACAAGCTGGGAGGCATCAGTGATAATTGTGTACATGGAAGACAGGAGACCTTGGCATTGGTACCCACACAAGCTTTTCAGTTTTGAACAACTTAATGTCAATGAGTCAGTGACATGATCTTGCAAACAATTACCCATGTGATCAGTTTTATGCACTTCTGCAAAGCTGTTGCAGGCAGCAGGTTAATTGAAATTTGGAGTACGTGCACAGTCGATAGATCAGATTGGAAAGGAATTTTATGCTTGCAAACAATTTCCCTGTTGCTGTATATATTTGAATTCAGTTAATTTAAAGTCTGGTTTCTGAAACTGCTCCAATTATTGCGGAAGTTTTGGCCCCCTCCAGGTAAAAGTGTCGTAAGAGAGGAGGTAGGAAAAGCAGCCTTGAGAATAAATTTACCCCAGGAAATGAATCAAAATTTTACCAAGGCATTGAGGCTCTGGAATTATTTCTTTTTTCTGCTGCTGACGGAGTCCAAACTGAGGTAAACGGATGGGCTTGGCAATTATACACTCATGTTTTGTGGTGTTTGCTAACCATGGAATACAGACATGAGCTTTACAGAGGGCAATAAAAAATTATTTTGAAGGAGTCAAATGAGTGCAGTGTTGTGCCTAGGCAGGAGTTATGTTGTAAAATACGACCTATGAGCCATAAAGGAACCCAGGATTTTTGAACAGCAAGTACATTTGTTGGGAGGGCTGGGAGAGAGCTCTGCACAGGTGTTCATGTTCCTCATTGGAGAAATAAAATATTTTCCCTTATTCTTAGCGCATTTGTCTTTAATTTTTCAGAGCAGTAATACTCCCTAAACAGAAAAAATTCTGGTCTCCGTGTGAGCAGTAGTAACTGCTCTGTGTTCCTCAGCTGGCTAGGCCAGGAATAATGAACACTGGGTATTTCCACAGCCTAAAATATTAGAATATCAAGTGATTCATTGACTAGAAAGAGATTGTATGTTGTTTCTTTTTAACCAGTTGTCTCACTTTTGCATAAAGTGTTGCCTTAATTACTGGTGGTGAACTGGAGAACAGCTGCAGCTGGGAGGATCTTGATTTCTCTCCTTTACTGACACCTAAAAAGGGAAATATTTGAGTACTTTGGACTTGAGTACCTTTTACATATTGATGTATTTTCTTTATAAAGAGCCACCTGTATCAACCAAAGACCCTCATAACCAATGATAATGTAGAGATTTTCATTTATGAGAAAGACGTTTGTAATTGGAACAGGCTTTTACTGATCCCTGCACACTGGGAAGAAAACGTGATATTACCCTAAAAAAATGCTGCAAAAATCATTATGTTGCCTTTCATTAAAATGTATTTTTCTTAAGTACTTTTCTTTAAGAATAGAAGTTTGGAATTAAGAAGTTACTCAGCAGCTGACAACAATTAGAAAGCTTCTCCTCTTTGTTCTCCAAACACAGTATTTGTTGTAGTTAGTGTCTCCAGGCAGCTTAGAAAGACTCATTAAATAATTACAGTATTGCAGAGACCACTATAACTGTATTCCATGATTTTAAAATTTATTTGTTTAATTAGAAATTGCTTCCCAAATATGTCTGGAAACTTTCATACCCCTGGCCATTTTGTTATTAATTTTTTTTTTAGTTACAGCAGATGTTTAGCAAATATCTGAAAATATTTTGCATATTTTTTATGGCATAGCCACCCATTTATTATTTCTAACACATGTTGCTAAAACATTTATTAATCATTCATAGCTAGTTTCATGTTACTACTACTGTATATTACGAATACAATAAAATCACTCAAATGTTCCGACATTTCATCAACACTCACTTATTGTTAAAACCTATAGTAGTGTAAAAATGGCTGTAATGATCATAAATGATTTATGAAGTTATGTCTACATTCTCATTTTTCATTTATGCCATACATGAAATGCGATGATTTTCAAGCAAAACTTGCTGGTAACCAAGTCAGTCACTAAGATGACCTGGACTTGAGCACAGCAAAAGTGGGTTCAGCAAAGAGGTCTCCAACTCCTCTTACCCTGCTACTCAAGGGTTTTCTGCTGGGTTGGAAACCTCGCTCTGCCCTTTTGCTCTGGGTCTCTGCTCTTTTTTCCCTGCTTTCTTTGTGATGTCACCGCCGTCGTCTCCTCCCTGGCAGATTTGGGAGCAACTGGAATGGAGGGAAGGCTGTTGGGAGGCTTTGAGTGTGAGTGGGCTTGGACAAAGGCTGTGGGACAGGAATCCTTGTTCCTCTATGAGGAGTGTTCTGGGCAGAGTCACAGGAGTAAAGACTGCTGATCTCTCCTGACCAGTACTTGAAAAACCTATTTAGTACAAGATGTTTAAGCATTTCTTGAGCGCGATGTAGAGTTTAGGGCTGTACCTTTCTGATGTGCCTGGACAGTGACTCTTAACTCTTATTTGTTGGCGTGAATCAGAACCACTTGCACTTCTCCAGCCTGGCAGGTGAAAGATTAATGATCTTCCTTACTTGGCAAATCGCTTCAAATACCTCTCTTGGATGCTCTGACATTCTCTTGGATACTCACTCTATATTAATTTGCGGCCTTTGCCCTTGTCCATAAATCTTGATTTTTGACTAACAGCCTTTGAGGTTTGCTTTAATGTGCATTTGCAAGTTTAAGTTGTCTTGCTGCACTTGTGATTTCAATGCCTGTAGAGGAGAGAGCCTTTCTGAGGCCTGGGGAAGAATTTGGGGAATGCTGGATGGCAGGCCTTGGTTAAGTGGCAGCAGAAAACTTCCCTTGTATCCAGTTGTTCATTATTGTCACATCCCTGCTGTGATCTCTTTGCAATGTGAATGGGTGTTTTGCAAATGAGGTGCCTGGACCAGGGGATGGTCTTCCTTCTTTTTGAGTATTTAAATTGTGCCACTGAATCAGTGCCAGCCATTTTGTGATGTAAGCTTTCAAAGTATTCTGCTGGAATTCCTTGAGATACACATGGCACATTATTATTATTTTAATTGTATTTCTATTTATGCCTTGATTAATTTTTTTAATATAACTAACAGTTGTGTGCAATTTAATCTCTTCCAGTTCAGGTATTCCTAACCCAGCTAAGTTTCGCTCTCTGTGAAAAAATTTTCAGCCCTTACATTTATATTAGAGCTGGAATTTAATGCAAATTCTTTGCATTCTGAGATATTGCTGTGCAATTGTGTAAGTTACTCTAGTTTTGCTGCTACAATAATAACCAGAATTAGTAAACACCCCAAATGGTGTCTGAGATACAAAGAGAACCATTTCATGCTATGGCTTCTCCCTAGCTAAATGTAATTGCTCCATTGTTTGCGATCTGTAATTTGCCATTCTGAAAGATTTTTTTAATAAAGGAGGAAACTTTAAAATCCCGTTAAAGACATGATGAATTTTGCAAATAGGGGTTCCTGTGACTTTTGTTTTCCTGTGCAGATCTACAAAGCCATTGATCCTTAGTGTTCGTGCTGTGCTGCAAAGTAGCATCCACCGTTGTCCAGTGTTACCCTGGAGAGCTCCAACGGCTGCAGTAATGATATTTGTTTTATTCTGTGTGCAGCTGATGCTACCAGGTTTTATTACTTCATTGTTGCTTTGTGTATCTCGATTACAAATAAAAGTAATGCTGGCCTTAAACACAGGAGTCAGTGTATGTGACTGGAGTTTGTAAACATAAATTATACATAAATCTGTCCTAGGATTAAGAACATTGGATTTTTCAGAATTTTTAAAGAGAAGAATCATAAAGGGCTTTTAAATTCTGTTCCTATCCAGTTCCTTTACAGAAACTCAAGGCTGAGGCAAGCGATGAAAAATCCATAAAAGCAAAACTTCAGAACCAGAGAGTGGTGTGATGAAAACATCCTGAGGCAGTATTCATTCTGAAACAGTCTTTTTTAAAGTGTTTGGAGTTTTCCCAGTGCATTCAGACATGTATTTTTTGCCATCTTTCCTTTCTTTGATGGAGTTTTAAGTGCTCACACCTTACTCTTTCTAGGAGGAAATCACTGCCAATGACGTTTTAGCATTAACTTTCAAACTACTTTTCTTGTATGAGGGAAGATAAATCAAAAGATGACCCAGCAAGGTCTGTGCTGATCTGATATGAATTCCTCAGCCTAAAGAACAGACAATTTTTAACACTTCTTAATAGGAACCTTAGAGATATTCAAAGCTCTCTGAACATGATCTGGCTAATTGCTTTAAGTGCCCCAGCATGAGCAGGGCTTTTGGACAAGGTAACCTCTAGAGATCCCTTCCAAACTCAAAAATTCTGTGGTATTTTATTCCCTCATTCTAATATGGGTTTTTTTCCTACCCTTTTCCATTGAAAACTTTGCTTAATTAAATGCACTGAAAAATAACGGTCTGTTTTAGAATCAAGACTCTTTTTCCTCTGTGCATCTTTTTAAGAAAATGAAAATGGAGATTTTTGCCATGGCGGTAAATAAATAGAACATGGGTGTGTTAGGATCTGATTATGCCCTTAGAGGGTGACATCTTCAAATCAAAGAAAAGAAAAATGTTTTCAGTGCCTCAATAATGGTAACTGTAGGAGCAGGGGTTTCTGACCCTCTAGTAATGAATTGAAAACACATGGAATACACTGGGCATGAGGAAAAGGAGCAAAGCTTGTGCATGATTGCATTGCTTACTGATCATATGCTGAGAAATGAGTAGCTGAAACAATCAAGAAGATTTAGGTGTTTCTTTTCAGTTGCGGTTATCATCATTTTAGAACACTAAAAAATGAAGTCCGAACCAACACCACAAGGTGTGTCCAGCAGATTAGAAAAGAAAACACAGAAACGCTGTCTGGCAGCCGGGTGTGTTGGTCTTCAACCAACTTCTTTTCATGTTTGTACTTCAGTTTCAAAAACGGTTTTGTGCCTTTCCAGAGAAAGGATGGGATTCAGGTGGACTTCTCCAGGTAGAGAAGAAAGCACTGAGTGTAGTAAAAGGTTTGTGGGGCTTTTTAGTTTTAGGTTTCTTTTCTCTTTTTGTTTGGTTTGTTCTTTTGGATTTTTGTTTTGTTTTGGGTTTGTTTTGTTTTGGGTTTGTTTTGTTTTGAGTTTTTTTTTGTTTTGATGTTTTTTTGTTTTGTTGGGTTTTTTTGTTTGTTTGCTTGTTTGTTTTTGTTGGGCTTTTACCCTGACAAAATCTGGGTAATAATGAGCACAACATAAGGCTCTATAAAGGAGCAGCCCTTGAGCCCCAGCTCTCTCCATACTGGTAACAGCACTGCACTTAAGCTAATGGGAACCACTGCGAATAAACAGCAGCAGCACTTTTGAGACAGAGCCCTGAACTGAGGGCTTTTGCAATCAGTTTGGAGGAGGAATACTGCCAGTTTTCCAAGAGACTATCTCAGATACGTGTGTCCATAATTATGCAGAATTACAGCAGATTCAGTTTGACTAACTTCCACACACACACACACACACACAGCATTCCCTATTCCATGTACAATGTGGGTTCTCAAGCCCTGTTGTTACAATGATCTCCTCTCTGTATACATTTTTCTAAAGCAAGAGTGGCTTCTGATTTAAAAACAAACCCAAAGAACAACAGTTCTGGGAGTGGATGACAGCCCTGTGTTCTCAGTGTGTGGATGTCAGTAAATTAAGTATTCTTGCTCTGCAGAGTTTTTCCCTCAGTATTGAGTGTGTCTCTAAGAAAGCTTCACAGCTTTTGGGAAACTTAACAGCTTTTCAGATGAAAAAGTGTAAACTAATTTACTTGTGTTTTGCATCTTTCAGCAAAGCACTTGGACAGGAGATGAAGTGACAACTGGAGTTTTCTGAGTTAACGATAATGCAACCATCACTATGTTTAAAATAAAGCATCTCCTCAGCAGTGTCTGGGATCCGTGACAGGTCTGGAGGATGGGTAATGCAGCACCACTCAGGGCCCTCATCTTCTATTTCTAATGGAATTTCTGATTGAGAGAATTCTTATTCCATAGAAATTGAGGCTGCTTTTGGGCTTCTGTTACAGTGATTTTTTTTTGTAGAGGTGATGCCAAACAGTTTTTTGCTCTTGAGGGAGTTGGTTCTGATTCTAGTCTTAATGGATGTATTTGAGATCACATTAGGAGATTGTTAACCAAACTCTGTACAGTTTCTTTCTGAAGCTGAAAAGAATGATTTAAATTGCCCAGTAATGTTACTGATGAAGTCAAAGTTATGGTCTCTTTTAAATTAAGGTATTTTTCTTGTTAAAATAATAATGGTAAAATGGAAGCTTGTAAGAACTTACCGTCTTCTGTATCATTCTCTGTTGTACATTTGGTCTGCTAATTAGGCTTTAAATAATAGATCTCCTTATTATGGTGTTTGAATTTCAGATTTCATTTTGAGAGTGTATAAGGAATTCTCTGTAGGCAGTTTCATAATTGCAGAGTCACTTGTTTTTTATTTGATGTTATGACTCATTTTCTGTTATGACTCTTCTGTAGATTAAAGAGGTGAAGAACCTGACTTTATATCTACAAGTAATCAGAGATTTCTTTAAGTATATGGAAGCAATAGTGAGATGTGATGGGTAATAGACAACACAGAATTTCGTGCTAGAATAAGGAATTTTCTTTATAAGGGTTACGGAAAGTTCATCTAGCCCAGCCTTGTAATTTGCTGAACATCCCTAAGTTCTTTATAATGACTGCTCATGTTGGTACAAATTTAGATTTTAAAAAACACACAGAAGTGCCAGTTTACTGAGAATTCTCTGGACAGCAGTGCTGAGGAGTTCTTTGTTGAAGAAGCGCTTTTTTCCAAACTCCACAGGCTCTGTCTCTGTCACAAGACTGAGGACATGAGAAGCCACTGGTGAGAAGTCGTGTGGGTGAAACCAGAAGAATCCTTGTTAAAGAAACACACACTGTGCTCATGTAAAAGGCACTTCCAGAGTGTTCTGTCTGTTGTTGTGACGTTATTAATGTGAGTTAATTGACATATGTAAGATTAAACCTGGTTTAGTTCATAAGTTTCCTGTGTATGGAGAAGAAAGGAATTCTGGGTGATATGGTAGAAAAGGCAGTACTTTCCCTCTAACAGTCCCAGAAATTGGTGTTAGTGGTCTCTCCTCTGTGTGTGGCATCTGTTTTTCCCCCTTGTGCTGCAGAGGCAAAGAAGAAAAAGAAATCCTTCCAACCTAGGATCACCTCATGAAATCCTGTAGTGCTCCTGAGCAAATTTTTGTTTTTAATGTGCCAATAGTGATTATATGGGTGACCAGCATGAGCAGTGTGCTGGGAGAGTGATGGATCCATAGATTGGGAGAGCCTAACCTGGGAAAGATGCAACACTCTCCTTCTCCAGCTATGGGACTACAGGAGGTAGAAGAATTCTGGTGTGGGACATGGATGATCTGCAGCAGAATATGTTTGCTTTAATGGCTGTGGTAGATGGAAAACTAGATGCTAAGTTGGCCTCTTGAAATGGGGGAAAAACGCCAGAGAACTATGTGAAAAACACCAGGAGGGGCAGATGATAATGGAGATTATATGATATGAGTGCAGAACTTTGAGGTGCGATGACCACAGGGTGCCGCAGAGCTGGGCAGGGCTGACCACAAGAAGATTATGACCATCACTGGTGTGTCTGGACATGGCTGTGACCTCACATTGTGATCAATATGTCACTGTCCTGCAGGGATGATTGAATGTTGTAATTTCTTTTGATTAGTCCTGGGTGTTGGACAGTTTCCAAGTGCAAAATTTCTGTATTCAGCAAATTTTAAGTATGTGTTTTATTAATCCTATTTGGCTGGCGCATCAGTTGGTCACTGTGAGTGGTTGTGGGGGAACCAGACTGCACTGATATGGTGTTAAATCTCTTCACCTGCTGGAGCTCCTGATGATTTTTAACTTTGTGACTGTGGCCTTGAACATCTGTTCCCTCCACCTTTGCAAAGCCAATGATCAAAGGGAGCTGCTGGCTTCTGCACTGGGTCTGTGTGTACTGAAGTAGTTCTTTACTCCTACTTTGCCTTTCGTGGATCTGTATTTGTAGAAGAAAAGTGCTTAAATCAACACTGCATTGTAAATGTTTGTTTCCTTCTGTTAGTATTTGACAGGTGATAATTTTGTCAAGGAACTGAAGGAAACTTGCAAGGACAGATCTCGCTTACTCCTTTCCATACTTATGACACACACATATAAATAATATTTAGGTTTATCCACATTTGCAATAACCACTGCTGTAGCTTTTTAGGAGGATTAGCTCTAACTGCTTGGCAGGAGAGTGTGTGTTTATGTAATGGGTAGTATCCATGACAAGAAATATATTTAAACACCAGGATTGAGTTGCTGAGGATACAGAAATGCTGTTGGGATTGAGCTGCTCCGAGGTTTGATGTGTTGGAGCCATCTGGACCTGGCAGCTTTGAGGACCTTTTTCAAGTGCATTGGTGCCTTTCCTCTGGATGATGTGGGTCCCTGGTGTGGTGGGTTTTCACTAGAAAAGGAAATTTTCATTTGGCAAAAGCTGTAGGGATGGAGGACTTAGGCCCAGCAGGATCCACCACCTCCTCTCTTTTTCCCCCAGTACTGGTGGAGCAGTGGAGCCAGCAAGAAAAACATGTACAATTAACCTGCTGCCTCTTCATCTGGAGGGACCTCAGAGTTAACAGCAACAAGAAAAAGTGCAATTGTAAGCTTATTTACTACATTTGTTAACCAGCTGTGATATAAAGCTTCTAAAGTGAAGGAGCTGTCAAATTTCATTCTAGTTAAACTTGTGAAAGCGAAAGAGTCAAGTTTAATTTCTTTCATCTGGCTTTCAGTTCAGTAACAACAGTGCACAAAGAGCCGTGCTAATGGAACTAGGGCTTTTTTTTCTCTCGGTATGTCCAAGAGAAAAAACCCTGATCACTGATTCTGGTTGCTGACAGAGGTCACCAGTGATCAGCAGGGTCTGTGGAGGAGGAGAGGGAAGGAGGTCAGCAAAGAGCGAGAAACTCTTCCTTGACTGGAACTGTCAGGTTCTGTGAGAGGTGATGGAACCATAGTTTGGAGGCTGCTAAGCTGGCAGAGATAAAAACACTCTCCTTCTCCAGCTATGGGCCTACAGCAATCAAATTAGGTCTGGTGGAGGACATGGATGCTGTGCAGCAGAATAAATTTGTTTTAATAGCTGTGGTAGATGGAAAGCAAGGTGCTAATTTGGCCTCTTGAACTGGGGAAAAGTGATGTCTGAGAATTCAGGGAAAACACCAGGAGGACCCAGGTGATCATGAAGGTGCTGTAGCCTGCCCTGCAGAAGGATGTGAGCTGTCTTGCAGTTTGCACAGAAAGAGAACAGGGCAGGATCATTTCCAGAGTTTGCCAAATAATGCAATAAAAAATACAATGCAAAGAAGGATCAGCACAAATTGTGGCAGTTTAAGGTACTAGAAATGTAACAATAAATAATGTAATGGGGATGGTAAGATTTACTATACAATACTGAAAAAACTTGCTTTGCTCTTGGTTTGTGACTGTGAAAACCGAGCCATGAGCAATTCTTTGACAATTTTGGTTTTTACTATTTAACAATTTAGAGCTCTGCTATCGAAGTGGAGAATTGGTGCTGCTCCCTTCCCTGAAGAGTAGTGAACAAAAGTAAAGAAATTAAGGAAGAGAAATTACTTGGAGAGACGGAAAAACAAATAAGAGCAACATCTCAAAGCAGGGAGTCAAAGTTTGCACTGGAGCGACCTTGGTTTCATTGGAGCAAACACAATTTAGGGGAGAAAAGTATTTGTCCCCGGATTTTGAAAGCAGGGGGGAGAAAAATGCTCCAGTTCCGATCAGAGGTGGGGAAAGCCATATCAAGAGTGGGACAGAGAAGGTGTGGTCACATAAAGTAGCCATAGGAATTTCCTGCAAGATAGGCCTGTTATTTTGGTGGGAATCTCTTTTGCAATGCACACAGGTTTAGTATCTGGTCCTGACATACCATGCTAGGTGTTGATTTACCTCTCAGGAACAGTGTATGAGCTAGAAAGAGGTACAGTGCTGCCTCCAGGAAAAATGAACTGGGGAACTGTAGCCGTTTGCAACGTGGGAGTTAAGTGTTCTGCAGTGCTGAGAATCAGGTTGCTTTGCTGCCAAAATATGGATTTAGTTGCTTAAAATTAATTCTGCTTTTGTCCCAATTTTCCCATCTGTAAAATGTATTACAGCAATTTCAGCTAATCCTATTAAATTGTAGTACTAGTGTTTCCCTATTAATATATCCTCCAGGACATGCATCATGGTAACTTTACCCCATGGTGACTAGAATTTCTGCAGGAGCTCAGGATGAAATAATCACAACCTTAGGGACTCTGGAGCTCTCCACTTCTAACTGGCTGACTAGAAAGAAATTATGCGAATTTTCTCCAAGTAAAGGTCTGGTCTGCCCTCTCCATGAAGGAGAGAAAGCAACCTACTTTTCAGACTAGGATTTTTCCCACTTCCTCTCAACCTTGCTTTTTTGGGATAAAAAATGAGCAGAATTTGGTGATGAAGCTTTGCCTTTCCTTGTGAATTTTTTGGTTTCTTTGTTTTATGTATCACTGGTCAAGCAAGAACACAGGTGCCTTCAAAATCTAAAAACTGTGTAATGAAAAGTTTTCCTCCTAGGCAAGGAAAAAGCTTCAGAGGAAATTACAACTTCTTTTCTCTGGCATTTTGTTCCATTTCATGCTTTATTAAACCTCTCACCCGATCTTTGGTGTGTGTATGATAAAAGAAATTTTGTGGTCCAGCCACCTCGTCTAGATTATGTAATCCTTTTAGAAGGCAGGATGCAAAATAGGTCCCATAATGCATCAGGATTTCATCAGAAATCCCTGGTAAGGCTAATTTTTTTTTCCTAGTCACTGAGCAATCACTAACTCTCCTGCAGTTTCAAAGTGCTTCTGACTTTCAGTGTTTCTTCTACACTTGTGTAGAGATTACACCTACAGCCCTCAAGGACATGCACCTGGCTTAGCGTCTCAAATCAGGGCTTGGGAAGGACACAATTTTTGAGAGAAGCAGTGTCTGCTCTCTCAGTGCATCCTCCAAAGGCAGCAGCATAACCTGTGACATTGCCATAAGAAAAATCAAAAGCCTGTTGGCAGGGTTGTAGAGGAAGGTTGTGGCACCTGGTGCTGTCAGCTTTCTGCTGGAATAAATCACAGGACAAAGGCAGGGCGAAGTTCCAAACACGAAGAGAAACTGGGTCCCAAATCCCCGGGGATGTCCCAGGCTGGTAGTGGAGCAGCAGTGAGAGATGCTACTGCTTCCTTCATAACTTTTCTAACCTGAACATGTGAATGCGATTATCTGCCAGTGGTCCTTTTCTCAGAAAGGCTAGGAAATCTATGCAGGGATGCAGGGATTTAGACCAGGCAGCAAGAGCCATCTCACCCCTCTCTCACTCTTCTGCACAGGCACTCCCATTTCCCTCTGATTAGGAGCAAAGATTTAATTAGAGTAAGGCTTTAAGTGTTCACCAATATGTGGTAATATTTTGGATGTGCAGATATTTCCAAGACGTCCTGAATGTATTTTCAGATCTTATCTTCTCGTGGATAGGTCGTAATGCTGAAGATTAGCCCTAAGGTCTCCAGAAATCAGAGCTAATTTCAGGAATATGAAGCTTAGCCTTCTTGAAATATTCATTGTTTGATAAAATCAATAGGCATTTAAATATCTGCTCTGTAATTATGATAAATTATGTAAAAGGGCTCAAATCTAAATTTGATTGTCCGGTGCTGAGAGCATAATTCTCAGGTCATATATAATATAGAAATGAATGCTCTATCTGTTTTTTTAATAAGTTAAATATTACCTGTTGTAGTGCTTTATTTGAAACCATTTTCAGCAGAAGTGAGTTTATAAACATTCCATCTCTGTCCTCTGAACAACAAGCTTCTGCCACTTGAAGTTTGGTCTCTCTGTTTCATGTTCTTTTACTTTAAACACTGATTCCTGACAGCTTCATCCTTCTTTCTCAGCATTCGCAGATGATAGGAATGTCCTAGAGCAAAATGGTTGGGATTTAGAGTCACCAGCACATGGGTCTGTGTACCCTCAGGCTCCTTGTGAGAGCCAAGACTTGGGAAAAACCCTACTCTTTTAGGCATATTTTCTTTTCAAACATAATTGCCAAGTGTGTGACTACCATTTAAATAAATGACCACCAGAGGTATGTTTCCATTCAGCTGACAGCCTATTTCTTATCTATGTAATTTTTATGGTTCCCCAACCAGAGCTCAATACACCACATACACAAAATATTTACAATGAAGCGGAATGTTATACTCTCTTTGATGGGTCCATTTTTCCAGCACTCCTTCTGAGTGAGCTTTACCTCACCCAGGAACTCTCAGCGTTGTAACAGCTGTAACTGGAACCGGAATGATGCAATTAAATATTACATCATCAATCAGATGCTCCCTGTTGCTGTTTAATTAAATCAAGAACAACCAGCCTAAGAGGGAGGAAAAAAAAGGCAAAATCCACGACAGGTCACTGCCTGTTTTCTACAATTGGAAGAGACCTTGGGTGACATTATGAACATGAGAATGAAGAGACACCTCTGAGGAACTGTGGGGAGAATTCCAATTCATCAGCAACCTGCAGTGCTTGGCACAACTGAAGATTGAAAGAAGGCTTCCTCTTCCACGTGGGAAGATTAGAAGTGCTTCCACAAATAAGTGCTTCTATAAAGCCTGTTTATCCTGTAGGGTAAACCATCCTCACAAATGGGAAACTGCAGAACAGACACTGAATGAGTTTCTGAGAACTTGAACACAACTGGGATTCAACCCCAAGTCTTGGAACTCGTAGAGGTTTTCTAGTAACTAATGGATTGTTTTCCTGTTGAGGTGATTATAATATTTTATGTCATACACGACAAAGTCTGATTCTCCTGAAAACTATTCCAAAGTTGTGTCTGGGATCCCTGTAAAAATCATTCTGTAACAGTGATGTAATAAATGCCTCAAATGTATTCCCTCTCTAGCTGTGAAGTTGGCTGATTCATGTAATGAAGATATTTTATGTATTTTGGAATACATCTAGCTGTAACTGGAGGGTTTTTTGCCCTAACTGGGACAGAGCAAAGCTGGAGAAAATTCTTCAAAACATGACACTCTTCCTTACTGCTTTTAAGGCCTTGATATTGCTGGAATAGCACAGTAAACTCCTGCTTAATGAAAACCTGAGTCACTCAACCTACGATATTACTTCTATCAAAGGTAATTTTTCAAAGTGCAGGTATACTTAGCAGGGCATGGTCCTTGTTGCTAATGAGATCTTTCCTTTTCTTTGCATTTACCTGGAGTTTTGCATTTCAGAGGCACCTCTACAGGTTGTCAGCAGAGACCAGCTTTTATACTAGAGCTGCTCTGTTGTTTACCCTTCTATTTCTGACAAATATTTTCTTTCGTTATTATTTGTTGTATATTTTCTTTAAAGCAATTCTTGGATTGAAAGTCCGTGCTCTGCACTTGTTTTTTGGGGTGTTTTTGGTAGCAGTTTAACTGTTGTGACCTGGAAATTTTTCTCATTTTATTTTCCTGAGTGACTGAGCTCCCTCTGCATTAGAAATGAGGAAGGTTGAATGAATGCAGGGTTACTTTTCTCCTCTCTTGTATAGTTTGTATGGAGTAACTGCTTGCAGCTGGATACTCCAGTTGGAAATGTTGCTGCCTTTCAGAGGTTCTTAGGCTCTTTATTTCTATCTGAAAAGCCAGCATTTTGCTGTGACCCCGGGAAAAGTGGGCATATTGTGATATCTGTGATATCAAAATTGCATGTGCTTGAAAGTGTATTCCTCCTGTCTGTTCTTTCTCCACAATGGAACTTATTTCTCTTTACTCCTGTCATATTGTAACTCCATTTTTTAAAACTCTAATAATTTTCCTACTGTGGTAGCTATGTATGTGTGACCCATTCCTGCTTTCAGGGCTTTTGAAGGCTGAACTAGACCATAGAGATCTACCTTAACATGGATCTCTTGAAGTCAGAAAAGCAGTGACAAACTAAACAAATTACAATTTGGCTCAAAAAAGTGATCCAGCCTCTTGGAGGTTTCTGGCTAATAAACAGGAATAGTGTGTGTTTTCCTACTTTGTAGAGTCAGAACAAAGCAATCTCTGCAGGGAAGCTGAAATCGCTTGCAGCAATATTTTCTCTAATATGAATCCAAATAAGTGAACAGACAAAACTTTCCGTGAGGGTGACTGACTCACAGGGGAAGAATCTGTTTCTCAAACACCTTAGAAATGTTTCTATAGCCGAGGAATTTCTGGGCATAAGCAAAGCAGCTGGATGGTGCATTCTCCAGTGCTGTCAGGGGGTTGTTTAGATCCCCCAAATGGCTTTTCCTCAGCCAGAACCCTGCAGTCCACTGACAACGTTCCCAGAGAAGTACCTGGCAGAGGGAAGATGTGGCTGACTCAAGTACCACAATGAGGCAGTAAAGGCTGATCTTCTATTTCCTAATCAGAGTCTATAGGGTTTGCCTCTATTTTCTTCTGTAGTGTGACTCTAAATCCTCTAAGCAGAAGGCTGCAAAAGCTTAAATCTGTGTCTTATTAGCATTTGACTATAGCTTGCTCTTTGAATACTTTAGTATATGTAACGTCAAATCCTGCAGAATATTAAGACTACTCTCATCGGTCAAATCAGTGTTAGATGATACCGCAAATCATTCCAAATCCGTCTTTTTTTTCCAGTGACAACCTTTCTGTGTATCAGTGCAGTATATAACTCTACGCCTAAGGTGGATCTGGGCTTTGTTTTGGACGTAACTGAGAACTAGTGGTAAATAGAACTCACCATATATTAAAACAGCTTCCCATAGACACAGTCACAAACTGCTCTGAGTCCGGAGGACCAGGTTCTGGCCACTAAGAATGAACTGCAAGACTTAAGGAAATTGGAAGCTCATAAGGAGGAGGAAAATTCTCTCAATCCTGGTATCAAAACCCAATTCTTCACATCATCTTTTAGGGTGAGGGGCAAGCCCCCCTCCTGAGTGTTAATGTGGGGCTCCTTCAGCTAAAACCAAGATGTCAGCAGGAAACTGTATTTCTTCATTGGTGTGCCAGGTGTTGCATCCTTCTTTAGTCTTTGTTCTTGCATCTGGTAAAATTGGCTAACTATTTAATTTGCTGCTTACCTCACTGGGTAACCTATGACAGATGTCATCAAGCAAGTGCCATTGAGAAGAGCTGATAATGCACAGCATTTCTCCAATGTGTCTTTATCTTCAAAATGCTTTCAAGCAATAGTTAAAAATTGCAAGGGAATGGAGAAAAAAATCAGTGCAGCAGCTGTGTCGTGACTGACTGTGGGACTGTGTCAACAGATGTCAGCCAAGTGCCACCAAAGGACTGTCCAGAGCAAAACTGCAGATGTGCATTTGTCACCTCCCTTGGAAGGCAGGGGAGGGTTATTTCGGATGGAGAAAATGTCAGCTTTCTGGATACTAATTGAACCTGATAACCGGGCTTCAGTGACATAAAGTCAAGAAAAATGTAGAAAATCTGAGTGCTGCTCTGGAAATTGCTGCAAATAGTGCTCGGGTAGACAGCTGGAGTATGTTAGTCAGGCTCAGCCAGGCTGCCTCACCACCTTCTCTAAAGCTCTCTGCACTTCTGCACTGATGACTGACATGAAGAGGATGGATTTGCTCTCAGGTGACGGCAATGGATTCTTGCACATTTGACTGACCAACTCTCCACAGCTTGAGGTGTGACCCCAACATCTGTGTCTGAGAGATTACTGAGAGTTTGTGCTTCCATGTGTAATAATTGAGCTCGTTTAGTTACCAGTGTTTAGTTACCAGTGTTACCAGTTACCTCCTTAAGCTTCCCATGTATGGATGGGCTGGACAGATGGGCCAAATCCAAAAATATGAGGTTTAACAGGACTTAGTGCCGGGTCCTGTTTTTTGGCCGCAACAATTCCTGCAGAGTTACAGGCTGGGGACAGAGTGGCTGGACAGTGGCCAGGCAGAAAGCGACGTGGGGTGCTGATTGATGGCAGGCTGGACATGAGCCAGCAGTGAGCCCAGGTGGCCAAGAAGGCCAATTGCCGCTTGCCTGGATCAGGAATAATGAGGCCAGCAGGACCAGGACAGTGATTCTTCCCCCTGTACTCAGCACTGGTGAGGCCACACCTTGAGTAGTGTCCAATTCTGGGCCCCCCAATTTAGGAAGGATCTTGAGCTGCTGGAGCGTGTCCAGAGAACAGCAACAAGACTGGTGAAGTGTCTGGAACACAAGTCCTGTGAGGAGGTGCTGAGGGAGCTGGGCTTGTTTATTCCGGAGAAAAGGAGGCATCACACTCTACAACTCCCTGACAGGAGGGTGCAGCCGGATGGGGGGTAGAGCTTTGCTCCTAGGCAAACAGCAACAAGATGAGAACACAGCCTTAAGCTGCACCAGGGGAAGTTCAGGTTGGACATTAGGAAGAAATCCTTCACAGAATGAGTGACTGGGCATTAGAATGGGCTGCCCAGGGAGGTGTCACCATCCCTGGAAGTGTTTAAGGACACACTGGATGTGGCAGCAGTGCCATGGGCTGGGTGACAGGGTGGGGTTGGGTCACAGGTTGGACCGGATGATCTCAAAATTTTTTTCCAACCTCATTGATTCTGTGATTCTGTGAAGGTGGAGGCACTTACCTGTTGCATCAGCGTGGACTGTAATGGATACAAGGGTGTTATCTGTGCACTCAGGTATGGCAAACGACGGCATTGTACTCTGCATACGCATTAGAGACTAAATGTCATCAAGTTTGGGTCAAGCAGCTTGAAAAGCCCGTGCATGTCTGTGCATGATAGTTTTGACATGCACTACACCCCTGGGGAGGAGGGAGTGCATCTGTTTGCTGCTGCTTTCATGGTGACCCCACCATAATGCATAAGAATAGTTCATTGCATAGAAATAATTTGTGCAAAGGACTAGGATGTCTATTTCTTGTAAAATACCCCCAAAGCATTAAAATAATTTCGTTTTGTTTTATGATCAATCGTTATGTATCCATGTGTATAAAGAATACCTGACTACAAAATACTGCCATCTCTGCTGATCCAAAGCTATCTGAAATTCTACCTGAATACATAATTATGAATCTGATATAAATTCAAGGTCAGACTGATTTTCCTGCTGACATTAAAAAAAAAAAAAACCCACAAAATACAGCAGCCAAGCAACAACAAACCTAGACAACCCCAACACCCCAAAAACCCCCACACCTACGAAAAACCCCAAATCAAAAAAACCCAACCACAATCAAAAAAAAGAAACTCTGAATAGTTTTTATCAATGTTGTGTGAGGGTGGAGCATTTGGATTGTTTGGGGGTTTTTTATAGTTTATTTCTGTGTAAAACTATTTTAAATCTTTTCACTAGCAGTTTTTAGAACATAAATGCAAATTACCAGCCAAATAATACGTTTACACACTAAGAGGAAGATTAGAAAATAATGAAAATAAAACTGAGACTTCTGAGTGAGCCTATAAAATATTCCTTAGCCATGTGTAATTCTGAACTGCAATAGAACATGTCTTTCCAGTGTTTAGATATTCAGATCCCTAGTTAAGATTTATGTCTAATCTTCATTTTATGTACCAAAAATCTGAAAAAAGTCCTTTTCTTCTCTATATTTCAATCTGCAGAATAAATGTCCACACACACCCCCTCACCCATCCCTAACCCATTCATTCCTTTCCTGCTCCAGCTCCCAGGGCCACTCCCTTCCTTCAGCACGTCCTGAATAATTCTCCCAATATATCTCTGTAATGGACAGTTATTCTGAGACCTTCAGCACTGGGAAAGAAATACATCCTTTTGCAGGGAGCTGGCTTGAGACTGATGTGCCTCTTAAATTCTGGAAATAGGTCTGAAGTGTGCTATTCTGTCCAGAAGAGAATTGCAATTCCCCAAAGCACAGACTACTTCTCTTTGACACATGGGGGTTACTGAAGAGCAGAACTCCAGCCTAGGGTAGCTCTTCTGTTGCATTTACCCCTCTGTGGGATATGACAGCTTATCCAAGCCTCTAATTAATGTGCCAGCTTGGATGTGGTTTGACATCCAAGTGATCCTGTGATAGTATGCCTGCAGGTTCCATAGATGTCAGGGTGGAGATGGATCACAGAGCCACAAAGTACCTCCTGAAATAGTTTGTGCAGGATGATTTGGGATTTCCCACTGACTAGGATAAGTCCCTGGGGAATCATTTGAGGAAAAAGAAACAGAAAAAAAGGAAGAAGGAAAAAATCCCTACAAAATTTCAACAAAACAAAAAGACTCCAAACAAGCAAAAAAAGAAAAACCAGGAAAAACCCCAGACCTCAAAAATCTGTCATGGCGTTCTCTGGTACTGTCTCAAGGGAGAGCCTGTCATCTGCATTCAAATGTCTTTATGAACAGAATGCTGTAGGTTATTCCAGACTGGAGCACAGCACATGTTTACGTGCAAGGTGGACAACTGGAGGACCTGAGTGCTGCAGTGAAGTGGAGAGAGCACCTGGGTGGATATGCTGAGAGGTTCCTAAAACTGGGACTATATTAAATATTAAGTTCCGTTTATGGCTAACAAATGCAGCACGTTAGAACCACCCACATTCTATGTATGCAATGCTGTTTTTACTGCAGAGTCTAAGTCCAGGAATAAAGAAAATTAGCAGAAAATTCAGTCAAATTATGTCATGTTCATTAATGGTGGCAAACCAACCACATGTATGTAGGCTAGATTAAGATTTGGTGTCATTGGGCTTGTCTGTTTCTCCCTACACCCTGCTATGGTTAAAAACCTGTTCAAAACAGTTTGGGGCTGTTTGGTAGTGGTTTGGTTCATATAGCCATAGAACTCCATTCTTGGAAAGCATTACTTTTCAAATTACCCTATAACTCTCTCCTGTTGATGTAATAACATATTTAGGCACCACAATATTGAATTGTAGCATAACATTTCTTAAATATTGCAAGAGGAATATTACCATGGGCTGAGGCCACCAATTTCTCTCACGGTTGAGCAGCCTGAGAAGTTGTTGCTGAATCAGGATTCCCAGGAGGTGTGAGGACTGGATTTGCCTGTGTTATTGCAGACTCTTAAAAGTCTGCAATTAATTTCTGTTGGTGCCTTATTGCTGCAAGTTATCTTCTGAGCTAAAATATTTGCACCAAATTCTATTGTCTTTGTTCAGAAGTTGTTCTGCCTTTTGCATTTGTCAGGTTTTGCTGGACATTTCTGTGTGTGTTTAAAGGAATAGTTTCAATGTAGATTTCCTCCTGAAGCAGTAAAAACATAACATTTACAAAGCAATCCTTTTGAATGTAAATTGACAATTCCTATTTCCTACCATCTGCCGAATCGTCACTTTTTTCTGGCACAGGAGTATTAGCACAGTGGAGCTGACAAAATGGATGCAACTTCCCAGGATGTCTCCTATCCCTCCACCCCTTTTCCTTTCCAGATAAAAGAGCTACATGAAGTAATCGAATTAAACTGGAGGACTGGTCCTGGTTTATGTTGCAGTTGTGTTCTGACAGCAGCAGTTTCTTTTTACTTTCCCATCTGTGGAGAGGTAAAACTTCACAATTGATCTGGAAGGCTTTTCCTGGTCAAACTGTTCTGTCTGAGGGCTCATGAGGCCATCAGAGCCTTTTTTTGCAGGTCTCTGGCAGGGACATCATTCCTGCCAGAGGACTCCTCAGACAGTCTGTATCCATGGTAGAGACCAGCAGCATTGTCCCTGGTTTAAGCAGTGTCCCCAGTGGCACAGACCGTTTCTGGGTGGCTCATTGGCAAATGAACAACGTATTTTGATGAGTTCTTCCTGATTGTCATCATGTGGGGTTTGCAGTGGGTGTGGGAGCCACGTTATCTGCTGCAATGACAGACTGCAATTATCCTAACCAGGCCTGCTGATAAGTGCTAACATTCTGTCTTCTAGCTCTGCAGCTCTCTGGGCTCTGTGAGAGCCAATATATCTCAGTATTATAGCATCGTGCCATGTCCTGGAAAGGGGCTGTGTGACATAAGTCAGATCAAAGTGCCTAAAAAGAAGAGGGTAAGAGGAATGGAAGCTTGTCAGAGTTTTAGAGCTCAGCAAATAGAGACTGAGGCTTTTCAGTGATTTGGTGATTTAGTTCATGCTGCTTTTTCTTTAATTTGTTTTAGTTGATATGGTATTTGTGCTTTAAGAAGATGTTTTGTCTGTACTCTGCTATTCAAAGTTTTAAACCTAGGCGGTGTGGCTCACATTCACGAATATAATGCTCTTCCTGTCTGAAAAAGCATGACCCCTGCAACTCATTTACAGGAGGAGAAGCTTATGGAAATTTTATTTTAAAATATGCTTTTAGAAAAGTGTAGAATATCTAAAATTTATGCACTTTTTTGAATTCAGTTAGTGCAAAAAAAAAAAAAAAGCAAATGATCCCACAGCATGGTGGAAAGATTGGAGGCAAACAATCATGAGCAGCAGAAATTTGTTTAAAGACTGAAATGATTTGTAATGAAAAGTCCTTTGTGGTAATTTGGCTGTACAAAGTGTAGGGGCGGGAGCCTTGTCTTACTATTCTGACAAAATGCAATAGAGGACTTGTATTATTTTTGCATTCACTATGGGAATAATTGTAATAAAACTCTAGCATGCATTTTGCAAATATTAAATTAGAAATGATCAAAATACTCCATTCAGGAAGGAAAGTAGTAGCGACACAATAAATTTCCACATTAAATAACTTGTTGAAAACAAATAAAGAAAAACAAAGGTCAGACCAGATTTAATACAGCAAAATGAGAAAGCAAATAACATTTGGAGCTGCAGTGCAGCTCCTGACACTGAACTCCCCTTATTCCACTATCAGTGGAGCAAGACTCTTCTGTCTCAGGTCTTACAGGGTCTTGCAAGCAGCCCCTTGCTTTGTGTGTGCCCCTTGTCCAGTGGAGCTTCTGAGGTGTGACAGTTGTAGCAGATTGAGGTACTCTGGGAATTACATCCAGGCTGGGAACATTTTGATGGCTCAATTCATCAGCTGCCCCCTTGGCCAGCACCATCAGTCACACTGGAGCTGGAGGTCAGAATTTCAGTGTGGAAATAATGTTTTGGGTGAATGATGATGGTTATTTGCTAGGGGGGAAGGGTTGTGTGTTTTTACTGCTCATCCTCTGTGGCCTGTGTTTCCAGCTGACTCCATGAGAGCTGTCCTGGTGTGCACCTTCTGGGGTGCTTTGGTTTTAACCCAAATACCGGAGTTTCTTTCTGTCTAGTTAGTCGGCACAAAACACTGCAGGGGATGATTAACATTTCTCTAATCTCTGTGTTTTAGACCATGTCTATGATTTGGTGGTCTCAGTCCATTTCTTTCCAAATATTTAATTGCTGCGTCTTATGTTGAATTTTTTGATTATGAAGAGTTCATTAGAAGGCAGACAGCACATTTCCTAGTACAGAACAGAGTATAATCACAGCTGAAGCCCAGCTGTCAAAATAAAATGAACACAAAGTGCAGCTATTGCTTTAGCTGTGTTTATAGACTCATTAACTTCGAAAACATCACACTCCAGAGTGGTTCTTCCTGCTCATGGTGCAGTAAGAATGGGCTACCATGCTGCTGTGACCAGAGTCCAACTGGATTTTGTCTTGCTGTCCCTAGGCAGAGCCATAGATATTTTGAAGAAAGCATGGAGTTACCTGTGATCTTCCAAGGCAGGGAAATACAAATGTAACAAAGAGAGAAGGACAAGACTACCAAAGGCTACCAGAGTTTAGAGAGATGACTGGATGCCAGGTGGCCTAGGGGTGTAGAGGTGTCCTGGTGACAGTTTTCTGTGGGGGACAGGAGGAGTGGGTGGGGTCTGTTCTCAAGGCAGCCATTGTGTTCAGACTTCATAAGCCATTTAGCAGGAAAGTGCAAGCACATTGTGAAACCAGAGCTGTTTGTACCAGCCAAGCACCTTTCCTGAGGAATAATTTAGCATCTTCTTGTTTTTGAAGATTCTGACAGTTCAGGGTAGGATTGGACCATACCAGCCTTCCATCCTTTGTGTTTCTCCGTATCTCCTGAGACTGTGAGTCACTGGTTTTATTTCTGCAGGAGAGATAAAGGTGTAAAGGCTCTACCAGAGTGCACAGGTGTGGAACTTTCTGGAGCTTTTTGTAAAAGCAATGGAAAGCTGTAAAAGACTGGGAGACACTTTGTTGGCCACATATCTCTGGAAAGGGAAAAGGAGACCCACAATACGTGAAGTTTGTGCCTTGCATGGATGTAATTGGTGTATTCAGCAAATTGCTCTGTCATTTGTTGGTGATTTTGTGGCTATTTATAATCTCCTCTTTTCATTGTCCTTGAACAAATATGAGCTTTTATATCTAATTTATTAACCTTTATCATGCTTAGAGCAAATGACGAAACAGTTCACCTTTCTGCTGTTATGTGTTTATGAATTCTTCTTATCTACAAACAAGAAAATACTTAACTGCATGCATATTATCATGTATGTAAAGGGTTTCTCATTGTTCCTTTCTTATTTTTGCCTTAGATTTCAGAAATTTTCTTCTGTCCAAATTTCCTTACAAGTAACTATATATGTTTCTAGCATTGAATGCCACAAATACTGCTTAAGGAAAACTGGAAATTCCTTAATAAGTGTTTCCATTTGTAATCTGGAGTTGGGCATTTTTGATGCACAGCTGCTCCTGTGTCTGTTCAAGGACTATTATTTGTTATGAATGGAGAGGGGAGAGTTTAGACAAGTCCTGCCTTTAACTTGGATTCCTGGCAGTAGCTCTGTTTGGGGCGGCCTGCACCCCAGATTGCTCTCGCTCACAAGTTCTTAATAATGACCAATCAGGCCTATCACATGAATTATTTATTGCGTAGGCCAAGATAACAGACATAAGACTATAAACAGATTACGTACGACACAGGATAAACAAAAGAAACACTAGTAGTAGATAACATGCAGTGCACAATAAAGGTAGCTATATTACACTAGCAAAGAAATAGTATAGATTGCGATTCAATGTATGTTACCACCAAATTAATGATGGTGTACACAACCAATTCTTCCTCTCAATTCCCTGGGAAAGTATCCACAGAATTCGTGTCCGAAGTCGCAGGAGAAGTCCCTTCACGTTTCCAGGGTGTGTGTAGGGGGCTTCTACCTCAGTGGAATTTTGTGTAGCTTTTTGAGTTATAAAAGTAGTGTCTATTCAGTCAGAAATCACTGGCTTATCTCCCCACATCTGTCCTCATGCCCAGTTGTTTATTGGGAGTTCTACTCCTGGCGCCAGAGGAAGAAATAACTCACTGGCTCCTGACAGCTGGCTGGCCTGGGTTATCACTTCACATGAGGGGAGAGAATGTCTGGAGATGTTGCACTGGCTGCAGATAAGCTCTTCTGTGGTAGCGGGGAAGTTCTGCCAGATTATTTCACAGGCAATGTTATATATGGGAAGAAAGATTTAAATTAAAACCACGAGAGAAATTTTAAAGATGGTGGTACAAAATTTGAAAGCAAAGAATTAAATTCTATCGAGACTTCTTGGTTTGACCTTGTAAATACAGGATTACTGGTCACAAATAATGATAAATCAGGGTCATCAGTCTGAGGGAATCTGAACTGTTACTTGAGAAAATATTAGATGCAACTTTGTTTAGATTTTTTCCAAACATTTGTGGTGTAAAGAGCAAAAAAGGAGTTTGCATCTGGAATGGCACCATCTGTGTCTCATACCATGCTAATTAGGGAGTAACTTGGTTGCTCTCTCTAATAGGTGAGGCTGGGTTTCTAAAACATCCTGCATAAAGAGGTGGGAGAATTACATGGCTGACAAGAACTCACAGCTTTGGTCAAAATCAATATGAATTACCAGATACCAAGAGTTTCCAAAATGTGTAGGTCCTTGGGTAGGAAGCATCTGACTTGATCGTCAGCTGTTGTAGCTCCTTGTGTAAGATATGCTGAATTGACACTAACGAGCAAATTCCAAACTGATCCCCAGCCTCTTGTGCCTCATAGGAGAAACCATCCAGTGCATAGAGGAAGGCCAAGTGTTTTCCTCGAGGCAGAATGGACTGTAGTCACCAAAAACTGATGCTCTTCTCTCCTGTTTCTTTTCCACATGTGATATGTAGAACAGAATTAGAAGTGAGCAAATGAGAAAGTAAATTCCTACTGCTGAGGAACAGTGACCAGACATATTTGACTTCAGTGAGTTAACTGGCATCTGCCTCTGAGCATAGATCTCTTTAGCCAAACACAGAGCGGTCTGCAAAGAAGAGCAGGGGAACAAAAGGTCATTTTCTGAGACTGTCCAGATAACTGCACACTTCAGCTTCAGGCTGGCTACAAGGCTTCATTCCCAACAGCCATTTCTTTCATTTTGGCAATACATGACTGCTAGTATTGCATCAATTGTTTAAAAAATATGTAACAGAGGAAACTCAGGCTTGCTGCATCTGAGAGCAGCAGTAGCAAAGTAAGGCATGAGAGAGTCTCAAATGCTCTTCAGGTGTAAATGCACTGTGCACGTGAGCAAAGCTGAGTCTCCAGTAAGGAAACACCAGAGAATGTTCTGAGAAGGATTTTTCTCTTTTGCTCGTCTCCACATCTGTTTGATGGGTGTTTTCTCTGCTGACTGGAAATTACGTTAAAATAAGCAGCAGATGTACCTCCTGAAATATACTGAGATACTCTGAAGTCAATCTTTTTGCAAAGTCTTTCGGAAAGCTTCCAAAAGCTGAGAGAGAAAAATAGAATATTATTAGCTGAATGAGTTGGTAAACTCTGAAAGCATTTTAGAAGCTCCCTTCAAAGAAAGGATGTGGTAAATTTTAAATTGGTCATGAAGGAGCCACACAGGACCATCACCAAACAGAGCATTTAAATTAAAGTGTGTTAGGAATATATATTTTTGTCCCATCAGCAGGGAAACCTCTTCAGCATTTAGTTAATCATAGCCTTTATGATGTTTATTCCTATTCAAATGGAATAATAAACCAAGATTCATATTAGAGAGAAAATAATACCCTTTGCAACAGAATTTTAATTAAGTATTGGGAAAAAAACCACAGGCTAAACTAATTCTGCTTGCTTGGAATAATCTGGAAGCTGAAATGAATTTATTATTTCTTGTCTCAGTATATTAGGAATAAATGGAGGACTGAAAACAACAGGACTTTTTCATACAAGCATTTCAAAAGCCTCAAAAGGGAGTTTCAGAGGCATATCCTGCTGCAAATTTTACCTTAAGTGTGTTTGCATCTGTTTCAACAGCTGAGTTTTAATTTATGTAAGAGTTCATTTATTAAGCAATAGTTATGAATATTTGTACTTGGCAGACAGTGAAATAAGAAGTTTGACACATTTGTCGTGACTAATTAAATTCTTTCTCCACTTCCATTAGGGTTTTAAATCTCACCTTGAAAATCTCATCCATACCCTTGATGTGATTTTTAAACGACATTTATGGTGTGTGTGTGAAACACAGTAACTTGTGCAAGCTCTGTATTTAATAATGAGCCTGAGAAAGTACTTGCAGGTAGTCCCTGGGAAATGATAATGAATTTTTCAGCAGAATCATCTAACGCTGTCAGGCACTGGTGGTGGGTCTATTCACTTTTCTGTATTCCTGTGAGCAGCAAATCCTATTTCATCAGGATTGTAAAATGGAAAAGACATCTATTCTCAAAGCGATTTCATGGTCACACATTCCTGGGTCAGCCCTTCTGGCCGAGCTGCTGGAGGAAGCAAAAATAATGAAACAAAGACATATATATGTTTACCTGCAAATCCACTCAAAATCAAAGTGAAGTCAAAGTCTGAGACAAGGGACAGGAACACAGCACAACCAGAAAGCAGAGAATCTCTGGGGAAACACTGGGGAGAAGTTGCCAGGATTTTTACACAGACCATGGTGGCAAAGCCTCATCCTTTGTCAGCTGGCAAAGCTCTGCTGGTTTCTGTACAGAATTTGGCCAGATACTTGCTTGTGGAAGGGAGACGGTCTCTGAGTGGCTCTGGCAGGAGGTCTGCATGTCAAAAGTCAGTGTCCTCATCCCTCCAGAATATCTCTCCCTGAAGGCTGCCTCTCAAATTTTTGTTTTAATTAGAACAGATTCCAGTTGTGTGAGAGCCACTGTATTTTCAGCTGCTGGATGCTCCTAGATGTAGGAGAACGGGGCTCATTCTTTCTCTCAGTAAGTGCTGGGTGTACTGGGTCAAAGGCAATGGTTATATGCATTTTTTAAATACAGACATTCTCTCTAATAGCTCCATATGACCTATGAAGTAACTGCAGTGTGCTTATCATCACAGGATCTTGGTGGTGGGTGATGTCTGTTGGTACCAGAACAAAAACTGTAGAATCCAGAGACAAGAATTGGAAATAGAATATCTTTTCATCTATCATTTACCTTTCCCACCCTCTTCTTTTCAGAGATTTTCTAACCAAAACACTGCATTTAATGAGTTCAGGCTTAACTTTCGTATATTTAGCTGGTTTTGAAAAAACTTTTGTTACTGACTCACAGGTCATTTGTTCCTCTCCTGTTCCCTGACAACACATTTGAATAAAAGGTAAACCTCTGCTGGCTGTAAAATTTGAAGTGGGAGAAAATGCTGATGTTGTGTTTATTTCCAGTACTTTTAAACTCCTGTTCAGGGAGACAGGCAAACACAGCATTGTGCAAAATGTGCCTAAAGCTACAGTTCTTTCACTTCCCTGCACGGTGCCCATAAGAAGAATTATTAAACATGGTTTTCACGAGGCAGGCATTTGTTTCTTAAATCAGGATTGGAAGATACGTGGGGGCTTAAGAGATTTATATGCTATTGCTTCTTATAATTGTTTCTGTAAATGGATGTGAGAATTGAATCACTTAGCATCATTTACTTGGCTGGAAAAATGCAAAGCATTTAAATTGAGCTTATTTCCATAGCCAGGCAGATGATCTGTTATTCCTGAGAACACCTTGGTGTTAGGGTTTATTACTGCATGTTTATTGATGCCTTTTCTATAGGAAAGAGGAAAAAATGTACAAAGGGCAGCTCATGCTGTCAAAACTCTGGGATATCTTTGAAAATGTGTATTCTCCATATGTGAGCAAGATTTATTTTCACAGAGGCTGTTCATATCCTCAGATTTTACTAATTTTGTCAGCTCAGTTGATTTCACTGGTTCTGATTTACCTGGCACCAGCTGTGAAAATCAAGATCCTGGATGTTTGTACTCCAAAGACAAGAATTTCTTGTTGAATATTCTGTTATCAAAACTGGGTGTGTGTATGTTCATACTCACTATGAAAGTTTGCAACTCCTATTTTAGCCATTTTATTGTCTTCTTGCAACAATTTTTCCATATGCATGGTATACTATTATAATTTAAAAATGCAATTTTACTTCCAACATAGAGTTAAATCTTATTTTAAGGACACTTAATGGAGTTAATGTCAGGTTTTTTGCAAATAAAGATAAATAGTAATTTAAAATAATTAATATTTGGATTTATTCACATTTCTCCCTGTAAAAGGGAATTAGTTTGAGATACTGAAAAAAATACATTATTCATAATTTCATGTTAGAAACAAGAAAACTGATATGAAGATATTTGGCATGGATCATAAAATCTCATTTAGCAGCAGTGTTCTGGAACAACCTAAGAGGAGAAATATATTTAGACCAGATTATTACATCATAGTGCTACAGAGTAACCTATGTCCTCCTGATTATTTTGTTGGACTTTAAGATATTAGTTTATTTTACTCATTAGTTTTCCCTCTTGAAATTAATATTTAGTGAGAAAAGTTCCAGAATAAGTACCTCTGTCAAGAGTGGTTTGTAAATTGAAGCTATTGAGTAAGCAGTTTTTCTGTATTAGTTTTTGCTCTGCTCTTGTCCTGGACTGAAGGAGAATATTCTGTCTTAGTGCGGCTGTGAGTCTTGACAGGTTTTTCCTCAGTAAAGTTCTTGGAGAAACTTTCCATCCTTGTTCCCAGAAAAAGCAGCTTTTCTTGTAAGCAGGTCTGCAATGTTTGAAGTGTTCCAGTTGCTCTTCTTGGGGCCTGCAGGTTCTTCTTCAGCAGGGAGATAGAGATGAATAAAGATATTAAGATGCAGCATTACTATACTCTTGTAATCTCACAGTAAAATAATTAACTCTGGTAGCTGGATACAGGGCAAAAGGTCTGTTTGAAGAATAGGGTGTCACTAATTACTTTTTGTGATTGAATGTATGGATAGGCCAGTGCAGAGTCAAAAGGCAGTAGTCTGTCAGAGAACTGTGCTCCTGGAGGCAAAACTCTCCTTTATTTCCATAAGCCCAGAATTAACACACTTGGGCAAATACATACTCTCCATTGGCAGGAATCTGTTGCTTTAAAGTTGATTTCTGGGTAAACCCACAAGACTCTAAACTAATAAAAAGCACTGGTAATCCTAGGTGAAAACTAGGAAAAGAGAAGTTGATATTAAAGTGCAATTTCAGTGAAAAACACTGCGTATTCTCAGCTGAGGTGGTTGTAATTCTTGGCCCTTTACCTCCCTGGCTCTTCCCAGCAATGTAAAACAGTACATTTTCAATGCTTTCAGTATTGGTTTATCATCAGTGTTTTCACTAGTGTTCATGCTCCCTAAATTCCCCTGCAAGCTCTGCAGTGATGGTGTCATCCAGGACTCCAGTATTTCAACAGGAATTGCTTCATTGCTGTCTGAACTTGGTTTGACCTCTCAAAGTGCAGTATTGCGAAAGACAGACAACTTCAACTGCATAATAAAGTACTTAAAAAAAATTTATTTTTAGCTGCATCTTGCTTCAGAGGCTTGTTTTTCTGAAGTCAAGCAGCCTCTTGGTTTTGCAAAACACTAAGAGGATGGCCGTGAGTTCAACCAGTGCCATGAAAGGCATTTAAAAGGCTTCATTTACATAGAAATACCTTCAGAAGTTGCTTATGTCTTAATACTTATTTAAAATATTAATATTAGATTACATCAGATAATTTCCATTTCTGTTTTTTGCAATAAACTCTGTTTACTCTAAGGTCATTCTATAGCATGGGGTTCAGGGCAGCAGGGGTGTTTCTGGTGAACTCTTGGAGATTCTGTTCTAAAATAAATCCAACACTCACCAAAGTCTAATGTTTGAACACTACTTCTACCTCGTGTTACCAATTTGTCCTTTTTTCCTGGTTTTTTGTGTTTTCTTTGCTTCTTTCTTTTCTGTATCTTGTAGCTTCTCGTAAAAGGATTCATATAATGGCCATTAAGATCAGCAGTAGACACTGCAGGTAAACATGATAATTTTCATTCATTCTTGAAAATCCAGGTGATTCACCAACCTCATTAGGCTAAAGATGGGGACATTTCACTTGGGGAGATGTGGTTTCACTCCAGTGATGTATGAGACTAATTAAATGTGTTGTCTATAGCACAGCAGGCATATTATCTATTTTATTTGTAACATCCAGCTTAAATATTTTGGGGCCCAATTTGAAGACTCAGAAGTATCTAAGTGGTAGTTTCTCAAATTATGGGAGGAGACACCTCAGAGGTGCAGTTCAGGTTTGATGTGCTCTTATTGTTAAGCTCTTCTCTAGGGCTGCAGAAATAGCTTTGACTCAAATGTTCTGTGCAGGTCAAGATGTGCAGGAGCTGTAAATGAGAGATGAAGGATTTTCAGGTAGGTAAAAGGATTTTATTAAACTGTAGTTATCTAAAGACCAATAGCAGCATCACGGAAGGGGAAAAACTAAAGGTTTTTAAACAAATCTGTTCTTGGTCTCCAGCAAAGGTCCAAAGAAAGCATCAGGTGATATTTCGTGCCATGGAAATGTCAACAAAGGGGGAATTGCAATTTGAGGAAAACAGGATACTGCATTTGTTCCTCAACACAGGTGCATGAAGAGCATCTGATTTCTTAACATTTAGCCTAGCAAGCTTGGTAAAAAAAAAAGAGATAATAATACATATATATCTAGATGCACACGCATAGGTCCAGCTGGAAAATCAGCTGAAATTTACACATTATATTCAGAGAAAAGCACATATTGTCTCTCTTGCAGGACAGTCTAGGTGATGTGAATTATTTTGTACTTATACATTTTGACAGGTTCCCTTTCTCTCTGAGAGAAACAGAAATGCCAGAAACAAGAATACTGTGGGCACTAAAAAAGAAAATAGAAAAAAGAAAAATAAAAAGGTTGAGAGGGTCAAAACAATTTTCTCAATCTGTAGAAATCTGTAACTCAGGGGGAATCCACAGGTAGCTGGTTAAGGCTGTGTTGTGCTTCTGGGCTGTCCTGGGAGTATGATCCATTATTACTACCATATAAATCTGAGACTTGACACCTTGCTTCTGGAAGATGTAGGCATCAGTCTCATTATTCACTCATTCTTATTTTTAAACAGAGGGAACTATTTCATGGGTTGGTGGTTTGTTGGGTTTTTTCCTTCCTTTGCTGCTCTGGTGTTTGTAACCTGTTAAAATTTGTTAAATTTGTAAAATTTAATTGGCAGTGAAATGCATGGCTGTCTAAACCAAAATAACCATTTAGATAACTGTGTCCTCAAAACACTTTTTTCCTTCTACTAAGAAAGCAATTATTTGAATAGTGCTGTGTTCCTACCTGCCACATCCCTTTCAGCAGCTTGTTCAGAGGTACTGCAGACATAGCACAGTAAAACCAGAACAGCTCTTTTGCCATTTTTCATCGCTGACAGCGCGGCTAAACCTTCATGAAAGCTCTGTCTCCAGAAGAGCAGGTGCTTGACAGAGGAGCTGCTCCCAACTGCAAGGAACAGAATTGCTTTCTCAGAGCCAGGGACTTCTATTAGGTTGAAAATTTAATTTCCAGATGTTTGCTGAGGGATCCTTTGTAGCCCTTCCACTGCTCAGTGACCACAAAGAAGCCTGTAACGAAAGGGCAAAAGCAATGCCTGTGATTGACAACCACCATCACCCTTTCTTTTAATTTAGGATGCTGGAATAGGATTCCTGTATGTGCTGTTGCTTAAGAGCTGTTATTTCACAATAAAGGCCTTGTGTGACCATAAACTGGAAGAATTTCTTTTGGGCCAATGTCATCCCAGGTACAATTTACGAGCCAAGGGAGTTAAAAAACAGAAAGGAACTTAAGACATAGTCTGCTCTTTGAATGCAGAAAAGATTTTCCAGCCTTTCAGGAACACAGATGTTGGGTCTGGAAGTGGAGTCAGACAGAAAAGGGAAGCTGTCACAGCAAGGATGCAGTGTGGACCTGGGGCACATCAGCTACCAGTGCTTACAGAAGTTTTGACACATCTTCAAGGATCATAAATCTATTTTATCCCAAAATGAAGGGTTGCAAATCCTTGTTTAATTCTGTAGGGTCACATTGACAGAAGTTGCTTTGCTGGTACATTTGTCAGGTGCTTGGGCTTGTAATCTTAATGTATGAGCTGTGACAGAGGAAGGGACAAGGCTGGACCAGCACAAATCTGGTGGCAGAAGTACCAACACTGCTGCCCATGAATGTGAGGCCAGTGTCTCTTCCGCAGTAAACACACTCAGCACCTGTCAAGAGCAGATCCTTTTCAAGTCACTGGAGTTTATAGGATTTGCCCCATTGAATTATAGAAATAGCTACAAGTTACAGCCCTGCAAAATGCTAAATATCCTTCTGAGGTTGCTGAAGGCGCTTAGTTCCCACTGACCTTCAGATGAACTAAACAAAAGCTGATGTCAAAGGGAGTTAAACACACTCAAAACGTTTTCTTCTCCTTGGGAAAGTGGTGAGCATTAAGAAAAGCTATTATATCAAATATCTAGTCTGGATTTTCTTCTTGTGCTTGTTTCTATTCGTATGTGAATATATGTACATACATGGATCCTACAGGTATGTGTAAAATACAGGAGAAATAATGCTCGCCACAAAAATGAATAAATGTGGAAAAATTATAGTTGATGTAAAGAGGCTGTTTTTATAGGGGAATTGCTCCTTGTAAATTACATATTCCACTCTGAGAAGTTTTAAATTAAGTTATGTGTAGGTATTGATTTTTCTCATGGGTAACAGATCTATAACTTAGAGAGAAATCCTTTTGTATTCAGCAGCATTGTTGGGTTGGGAGTTTCTTGTGTAACTGTGAACTTATAGAGTTCTGTAAAAGCAGCCTGTTGCTGCAGACAGGGACTATTCTGCCTCTGGCTCCTGGGGGTGGCTGATGTCCAGCCTGAATGCAGATGGTGTCCTTGACTTTGTGTGTACACCAGTGAGGATGCTCTGGTGTGCTTTGCTGGGGAATGATTGTGCTGGATAACAGCTGTAATGGATAACGTGCCCAAACCTGCAGAGATTAGCCCTGACAAGATATGTACTTTTCAGGGTTTATAAGATTAAGTTCTCCAGAGGTGACATCGAGCTGTGGTTACCACCCGAAAATTGAAAGCAAAGCAGACTTCGATTAATGAACCTTGCCGGCCACTTTTTTCTCTGTCACTTGAGTTCTATTCCCCAGACAGGCTTGTTTTCTGAGCCCGGGAATTCTGAGGTGCAGTGATATAGGTGCTCAGGAACGTGCTCTGTATGGCCTCATGTTGAAAACTGCTGTGGGAGTACCTTGTGAACAGTTTGTCTCACTATATTTTCACTTTAATGCCTCCCACTGCTGCCCATCACTCAGTTTGATGAGACCAGCTCTCTGCTGGAAAGTCCTCCCTTCCCAAGATGGGTTTTAAGTATTTTGGTTGACTCATAATGTTAGCGTAGAAACACATAACCACGGACGGGTTATATGCAAGGTGCTTTTATTGAGGCGCCGGGGGAGAGGGGTACAAACCCAAATCAATCCCCGACAACGATTTCAGGTGCTTACATTATATACCCTTCTTGTTATATAATCACATGTTGATTATTTACCCGATGCATTAATCTCAAAGCTCCCCAAACAATCATCTATTATGTATTTTTGCTCAAGCATGATTTTCAGCCCCCCCTTGTTCCCAGGCGCAGCTACACAATTAACTCATCCATCTTAGTCCCTTACCCCCCTTAAGTGANTTCCCCCCTTTGAAAGTATTTCACTTTATTTGTGTGTAAATGCTTTCACTTAATAGAGTCTCTTGATTTTCAAGTTTACACTTGATGCTCATCATTAAATCCAGGATTATCATAACCATTGTTGTGGACGCTGCTGTGTTCCGAGGGATTTGGAGATGATGGATGT
>VZTD01006007.1:404-39082 GCA_013397725.1 Rhagologus leucostigma
ATTATCTCTGAGGTCTCCTGTCAAGTTTATGAGGTGAATAAAATAATATAAGCCCAACGGAGTGTCTGTCCTGGCTCCCCCATCCCGTTTCTTTGAGGCGGCAAGTACAAGAGAACAAGTTTCTAACTTAAACGGCAAAATGGGCACAGATGCAGGATTGATCACAAACCTTAAAGTTTACAGTATATCAGCCAAAACAAATTAGAAATTGAAATATACAACAGGGTTGGAAAATGAGGAAAAAATTAACAGAGCAGTGTAGGTTTTATGATATTTAACCAGCTCCTGTGCATGGCATTTTTTAAATATATAATTTAATTTAAATGAGTATTTTGTATTACATTCTAATACAAATTCTAATTTGTATTAGAATTATCCTTTCAGCAATAAAAATCATCAATTAGAAAGTATAAACTAGGAGTTTAGGCATTATAAAATTTTATGTGAAAGGTATGTATTTCTTACTGAGGTGGAATCTATAGCTACGTTTAAAAATATCTGGATATATGTCTAATATTAGTTAAAAGACCTCACCTACAGAAAAATAGAATAAATTATTTTTAAGTAAGCTAATAGTTTCTTAGAAGTCTGCTATCACAGGCGGATTCTTTTGATGACAGATATTTCATGAGGTTTGGGTTAGTGGAGAGTCCTGGACAAAAGTGATGCAACTGCTGGACATCAGTCTAGTCCTGATACTGCAGAAATCTGAAAATTCCACGTGGCTTCAGTCCCAAGGTGTTTAGCAGAGCTGGACACTTCTTCAAAGTGGGGCTGTTAATTCACAAGCCCAAACTGGAAAGGGATAAGCTACTCCTCTCCAATTCTGACACACAGAGTAACTGTCAAGAAGGTCTTACCACAATATAAAGGCTGGAAGATGGTTTTAAGTTGTACACATGCTTCAGACCCCTTCTAAAACTGCAGACAAACAATTAATTTTGTGATTGTTGAAAATTTATATAAAACTTTTTATGGTCAACCACACAGTTTATTTGTCCATTCAAAATATTTAACACCAACTTCTCACAGAAAGTAGTTAATTGGTTCTGATGAGATGTTTTTATAAAATCTTCTGGCTTTATTTTTTAATCTGGAAGTCCCAAACCCTGGAAACCTCAGAAATAGTTAGAAAGAAAAGAGAAAGAAGAAAAGAGAATTAGAAAATGGAAGGAAATGGAAAATAAGGGAATACCACCACTCTCTTTTCAAAATCAGATGTAAATTTACATTCGGGTCTTAACCTCATAAGACTAATAGATTTATATTTAAACAGGCATTTAGCAGAGCAGAAATTTTTTCCTGTCTAATATATTTATAACCTTGAAGGCCTTTCGCTTATTTTTCTCTTTCCTTTGACCTTTTATTAGAACACACTTTTAAACTGTGAAGTGGCGAATGTCGTACAGCTTTTCTGCAGGAACATTAAGCTCATTCAAAGCACAAATGTTACTGTATAAAGTTCACAAACTTTCATTTATTTTTTATCTAGAAAAGAAAGGTTAAATATTCTATCTTTTTTTTTTTTTTAAGGCAGTACTTGGACAGTGACAAGTTGAAAGTCTACTAAATATAAGTGGGCCTTGAAAACCATGCTTGGGTTGTGAATGATTATCAAACTGCTTGAGAAAAAAACCATTAAATTTCTGTGCCTCCAAAACATAATCGTTAATGATGGTTTTTTTTAAGAAAATCTGAGGTGTTGTTTGGCTGTGTCTGTGTTGAAAAGGAGGATCGGGTCAGTGTTACAATAACAGTGAAGTGATGTAAGTACCTGATGAAGTACGGTGGTGTTTTCCACTTTTAACTCTGCCTAGTCCAGTGCTGTGGATGAGTGTTTGTTACCAGTGGAAGAGCTTTAGACGCACTTTTGGAGAAGAGGTTTATTGCTTCATTTCATCCCAATGAAACCCAGGTCATGCAGTCAGAGGGTGCTGAGTTTGGGACATGGTGTATGGAAAGTTGGCGTGGATGGTGGTGAGACCCTCCTGGTCTCTGCTGAAATGCTCCCATGACATTCCTTGAGAGTGTCAGTTCTGAAAACCATGAATTCTGTTTTGCTGCTCAAAATTTGGAGATTTTTGGGTCTAAATTCTATTTTAATCTGAATCTCAAGAAAGAATAGGTGTTTAGATTATCATTCTCCATTGTTCAGACTTCTCATCAGCCGGATCAAATATACTGTTGAATCTTTGTGTATCCATGCTGGTAAACAAACTGGGCCTTTCTTAGAGATGCATCTGCTGGATAAGCAATTTCCATTGGTTTTGGCCTCCTTTTTTATACTTTTGCACAGACCTTACAGATCCTGATGACTCGGTACACTGAGTCCCCAGCACTTCCAGGGTGTGGGATCTCCTTGTGGTTGGTGCCTGCTGGAGCGGATTTGAGGATGATCAGAAATGGTTTCCAATACCAAAGCAATAAAGCAGCGTAGGGCCCTGTCTGGAGCTGGTATTCCCCCTTGCCAGAAGCCCTGAACAACCGTGTCTGACTGTGTGACAACCTGAATTTCTCATTACCATTTTATTCTCAAGCTGTTTCCATGTATAGAATACATAGGAAACAGTCTGACAGGAGGAAGCATGGAGTATTTTTGCGTTGCTGGTTTCTTTCAGTCGTTGTAGTCCTTTTAGTGTTTGTCCCTGTGCAGATCCTGAGAGTGAACATCGTCTGTCATCTACGAACTTTTCATTTTGGATGTGAGTTAGCAATGACTGGAACTACAGTTTGTAGCTCAGCTACTACAGTTTCTTCTGAGGATCAGTCTTTTTAGTTATTCATGCAGATGCTGTGGAAACAACTATTCTCCTGTTTCTCCCTCTGGCCAAGCCTACAGGACACTGGGTAGTCTTGACAGCCATGTTGCAGTTTCAGTGTGGAGACTGTCAGTATTCCTCTAACAGTGTCTGTTTTCTGTATATCAAACTGGTCATTTTATTTGAACAATTGGGCTTATTTGACTTATAGATGCAGTAGCTGCTGTAATGAATTCATGAAATATGTATATGGTGGACTAGAGGAAGCTATCAAGACTCATGCATTTTGCATGGGGCTCTCTCACTTTTTTTCCTCTTCCCACAGGTCTCCTCCCTCCTGGATAATGTGGCTTAATGTGTAAGAGCCTTACGTTTTCAATAAACTCTCCTCTTCAGGAGCTTCATTGTTGAAAAGCTTATTTGCATTTTTAAGTGTGGGTGTTAAGGCAGATTTATTCCAAAACTTTAAAGTTCTGAAACTATCGGGAAAAAAAAGTCTTCCAAACTGGAAATAAGGGTTGCAGAGAACGGCTGTTCTACTGTCTGAGGTTTTTCCATGCAGCTCCCACAGCAGTGGGCAGCATCCCAAGCCAGAGTAAGGAAGCAGAAAATTCGGCAGCATGTCTGTTGTGCTTTAAATAAAGCCCCGGGCGCGCCCTGTGACAGGAGCCACATCTGGTGAGAGGGGCCGTGCTGTTCCCCAGCCCTTCCTCATGCACTGCCTGTTCTTCACCCTCCCTTCCTAGGCTTTCAGGTTTTCCTGCTCTTTTGTCCAGCAGTGAGAAGGAAAAACCAGATCTCTCTCTCTCCTGGGCTCCAATGCCCCAAGGATGAGGTCACCTTCTCCCACCTCAGAGCTTCACCCACCAAATACCACGATCCCAGTGTCAATTGCAGGAAGAATTTGAAGTGTATGGAACACATCAAGTTCTGTGGCATAAAAAGAAAGATGATGGGTGCCCCCTCACTGCATTTGTTCTATGTTTAGCATTTCTGATTTTGTCTCTGGAAGACAGAAATGTCAGGGGGACAGAAAGGACAATCAGGACATTTGAAGAAAACTGAAATAAACACAAGGGTAAGAGAGGCTTAGGCTTTGAAATGATAATTTGAAGGCAGAATGCAATGAAATGTCACATTGCATCCAAACTCGGAGAAAGTTGGATCTTCCTCTCCTGCTTCTTGCATATCTGCACCTAGACACTGGCAGGTAAGAGTGTTCAGCCAAATGACTTTGCCTTGGTACTGATAAGAGTTTCACTGAAAATGGTTGTGTTAGAGCTGCTGTGTGATGGTCGCACACCACAGTGACAACAGCCAGCAGGAAACCTTGAAAAACCACACGAGGACTTGCTCCTCCACTTCTTATCGGGTGCTGGCTGATCTGGTCTGTGCATTCTGAGTGCCTCTAATTTACTCCTTGTGCCAGCGTATGGGAGCTGATGGTGTGGATTTAGGTAATCCTGCCCAAGGAAAACCACAGCACGTCTTCCAGCTAAACTGGCTGTGGGTTTATTTTTAGTTTTTATTCCCCCTTTCCCTTGTCTTGCTGTTTGCAGAAGGAAAGGAATAGAAAGCTGAAATTTTTTAAAGGAGATTTCTGGTGCAGTTTTGTTAAGGGCTAACCACACTGCTGTTCTAAACATTTCAGATACTCATTCAGATCAAAGGTGGACTGGGAAATGAAAGCAAGTTAAAAAAAAAGATCAAAACTGAGTTCAATTTTAATGCATTAATTTATCTTGAGAAAAAGCTTTAACATCCCACATCTTAAATTAAAAGAATAATCCTCTGCTTGCTTTACTTTTATCATGATTATTCTGTTTCTATGCTCCTTCCAGGTTAAAACTTCATTGCTATAGCAGACTGCTAATTTCAATTCCATAGTACATGTATTTACAATGAGCAACAGTTGGCATTTTAAATACGTGTCTCTCTATCGTGTGAACTGTGGAGCTTCAGGCAAAGCTGTGGAGTCCATAGAGCTCTGTACCATGAGGAGAACTGTTATATTCATCTCTGCACTGTTTGGTTTTGGCCTAACCTTAAGAAATATAATAGTCTTGCATATTCAACTGTAATGTGGTATTCCTGCGGACTATATACAGACCTTAAAAGCTTTCAAATGCATTTGCAACCACCCTGATTGACACAACCAAGAATTATTTGTGCAAATGAAGGAGAAATGTGACAGACCCTGCAGCACACTGGTGTGGCCTTCAGGTTAAAGATCTGATTTTAACATCTCTTACTTGCAGATATGATGTCTCTGTTTATCTGTGTATTCACTGCAAAGCGGAGAGAGCAATTTTTTCTTACAGTTAAATTTCTTCAGAGCTGTGAAGGGGACTTGCTGTGTGAGAGCTCAGAGCAGCCCTGTGGCAGCCCAGGCTCCAGCACAGTGTCTGCAGGGCTTGACACAGGGAGAGCACAGATTTTCATTTGCTTTTGTATCTTCAGTGCTGCCAAATGTGGCTTTGAAGGTACTGTGCTGGTGTTAACAGGAGTATTGGATGCTGAAGGAAATTTTTGGCTGCTATTAACTCGCTGTGAGATAAGTGACATTAGACTGAGAACAAATATTATCGAACATCAATGAATGAAGACCCTTATCAGCTTTCTCTTCTCTGTCATCTGAGTGGACTCAATAGCAGATATTTCCCTTTTATCTCCCCACCCTGTTTTCTAAGCATTTTTGAAGTGCAGATGTTGGAGGGTTTCTGTCTTATGCTAATCTATGGGAATTTCAAAAGTTGAGTTATTAAAACCGAGAAAGTCCTCTCTTGAATTGCCGGTTTTAATATTTTTCTCTGGCACCTTCCCAAAACAATAGACTTCAAGGACACACCAGGTACTTTCTGTTTACAGGAACATATTTCACTTTTTCAATCAGGCATTGTTTTGTTAGGTTTATGCTGCTCAGCAAATTGCTGCCTGTGAAATGCAAAATGGATTATTTGGTAATTAAAATATTTCAAGTTTATGAGAGAGTTTGAAATCAATAAAATAGCCTTATTTCAGCGGAATGGAACTATATGTCTGTTAGAACAGAATCCTGTAAGTTATAGACGAGTAGAAATAAAACTAATAAGTGCTTTCCATTTCCTTTGGGATTGTTCTCTACTGGATGGTATGTTAGCTACCAGGATTTTTTTCTCCATCTAATTTAAATATCCCAAGAGGTTGGCCTTGTAATGTACCTATTATTTTTCGCATGCAATTTGAAAAAGTGTCTCTCTCTGCTGGAATCCTTTAGTATTACAGCTGCGATTTGCAACATGCCTTAGAATCTGAAATGAAAGCAGGGCAACACCTCATAGTGCTGAGGCTCCTGGACAGCCCAGCATCTTTGGCCAAAAGCCAATAATTCAGGAAGCTCAATAGCAGAGCCAAGGAAAAAGAAACAAGGATTTCTTAGTGCTCCAAGTTAACCTATTCTGAAAGAAAAATGAAAGAGAAATAGGAAAAATAATAATTTTTTAAATATGTTTTTTGTTACCATAGTAATTCTTGTCACACATTTTATATAAATGTCACCTGCCAGAAATACAGAAACTTGTACTTTGAAGAGAAAAATACTTCCAGGTGTATAATTTTGTCAAGGGTAATGTTAGCGTTTATCGTGGCCAAATCTTTGCAACTGATAAATATTGTTCTGTTTCCAGTTTTTTATTTTCCCCTACTGACATTTTTAAGCCAATATCCTGTAAATGTCAGTATTGTTAATTTTACATCTTGGAAAGGTGAAAGGTTAGAGAGTTGTATATTGGGACACAGAAACATCATAGAAACAAATTGAAGTTTAATGAGACTTTGAGTAGAGTGCCTTTCAGGCTGCTTTATTTAGGTGCATTATGTGTATGTTCTTTATTTCGCTGCAGCATTTTTACCCACAACTGCCTTCCTATTATGTAATTTCTTGGCTTTGATAATTTTAATAAGGAAATGTGTCTGTAAGCCCATGAAAACTGGTCCTCAATTGAAACAGCATTGTAAAATTACGTTTCAAGCTGATGGAGAAGTTATAGTCAAGTAAACTCACTTGAAAATTACTCTGGGAATTTAAAATTCATCATGGTGTGATCAAAATTGTAGTTCCGTTTATCTACTAAAAAAGTTGTCTACAGGGAAAGATTTTTTTGATAATTTGAGGGAATGACATTAATGAATAGAATTGACTATATATGCACATCAGTCATATTCAGTGAGACACACCACTAAGTTGCAAAAAAGTTTTCTTTCCTTGGCTAAACTTTTCTCTGTATCTCTAAGGTTTTCCTCCTTCCTTCCCTCTAGCCTGGCGTGACCTCATCCATGGACTATGACTACGTGAAGGCTGCTCAGAGGCCAGATGTGAAAGCTGCTTGAAGGTGAAGTAGACAAACACCCTTAGAAAAACCTGCTAAATTATAATTTCTAATGTTGTTGTCATTTTGGAGATGCAGCTGTGGTGGATAAAATTAAATCCTATTTTTCTTCTTGAGAAACTCCTAACTCTCGTTAGAATAATTTTTGTTGGTCTTTGATGCTAAAAATGGGGCAAAGATCAATTGATGATCATGGCATTAAAACGTGAACTAGCAAAGATTTGAAGATTTAATGCAGCAGAAAATTAACAATTTGATGAATTTTTTAAGTCCTTTGCCCTAAATAGAATCCTGTGGAGAGATTTAGACTTCCAGGTCTCCTATTAGATGCTGGAAATACTGAAGGCACTGATGGCTAAAGAACAAATAGAGTGAATTAACACGACTCCTGGTTGGGTACAGGTGTGACAGTATTTACAGTGCCTGCACAGGGGAAAGGCAGATTAAAATTTGTTACTGAAGCTGCAAAGGAAACCAAAGAGAGTTAGTGTCAGTACCCAGGTAAGAGAGGTACTTCAATAAATGTACAAAGTGTGAATGTTCAGTCAGAGGTTTAAGCCTCAGGGTGAAATGACCAGCGCCTGGACTAGACACTGGCCACTGGCTTTCTCCATATTTTAAAATTTGTGCAAGAAATGTTGCTCAAAGTATTTAATGTGTTTTACTCAATATCTACAAAAACAAAACGTGTTTCTCTTCACAATATTGTGTGGGTTGTTTTACTCATTGAGTTTTTCCCTGCCTTTTTTTTTTTTATGCTTATGAATTGTTTAATTAAGGATGTTTAAACATACTGCTTTGATGCTTTCACAGACGTAAAATGTTGTCAGACCAAACTGTCTTCTGAAATGCCCCTGCATCCTTTCAGCCTCTGTTATCCATGTCCTTAACATGATGCTGGTGCTACTTCAGCAGCAGCTGGTGGGTAATTCTCAACACCTTTCCCTCTATTTCTTCTCCTGCCTAATGAGGCCAAGGGAGGGAAACCTAGCACTACTAAAGTCTGACGCTTCGCCTGAGGTTGCCTAGTCACTTCCCTGATTAACAGGAACAGTAGGTGGCTGCAGCTATTTTTCCATGTTTTGCTAACTTATAAATTAATAGGAATACAAATGCTTTGCAGTATTGTTCTAGCGCTACAGGCTGTGATGATTCTACCAAGAATAGTTTGGAACTGGGATTCTTCTGTTAAAAGAAGGATCCCATACCTATCCTTCTGCTGAGGAGTCAGTTTTCACATGGGAGAATAATACTCATGCCTAAATTATCAAAACACATTTTCCTTCTTTTTTATTCTGAACCTATGCATCAGAAATATGAGCCGGGGAAAAAAAATCATTTTAATACTGTTAGTCTTATTTCTTATTTCTCTCCCTGTTTTAGATTTAATTCTTGCATTAGGAAAGTTACCAGCAAAGGATGAAGAAATGTTCCTAGTTTTTAGTTGGGGATGAGAATATTTCAAACATCACGATGATCAGCAATCCTGTGGGAAATAATCTTATCTCTCTCATGTGATTTGATCAAAAAAAGAGCTTGGAAGAAAGGTTTATTGCTGACTAAATGTGGAGAATCGTCTGACCTTTCTGCTTAAAATGTTATTTCAAATCGAATCTATCTATTAAGGAGCTATATTATAGGTTTCAGTGTTAAAGAGAGCTCGAGTATGTACTTGGTATCTTCACATAGATCTCCCTTGGCTTATCTTCATTCTCTGTCTTCAAGCCATCTGCTCCTTTTCTATGGTCATTGTTTTCCATATTAATTAGTACAGAGTGTCTGCTGACTAAATATGGATTTAAAGACTTAATTCCTCTGTGCCTAACTGTTTGAAGGGAAAAAAAGAAACTAGAAATAAATATAGCAATGCAGTTTGGAATTTGCAATCATTAGTATAAAGCTGTGAATGCACTTCTGGGTGTTTAGGCAGCTTGAATAATTTAGGGCCTTTTTATATAGCTGACTTGTCTCATTTGATTTATCTTCTTCACATGGGATTTTGTACTATTTCTGGGTACTTTATTATCACTATTGTCTCTCACATTCATAATACAGATAGAAACACAGAGCATGAGCAAAAATTTGAGGGAGAGGGTAGCATCTGCTTACCCTCAGTTGATTTAGTGGTAAGTGGTATGTAGGCACATTTAACCTTTCTCATCAAATATGAAATTCAAGCTCTGTGAGGCACCAGGACCTACTTTTTCCTTTCACATTTCAGCCTGCAGTTTCTCCATTTTTCCCCAACATTTCCAAATGAGCAGCACTGATGATCACTAAAGGTACAGCTCTATTTTAAAATAAATCCTTTCTGTCAGTTCTTGTGGTGGTTTTCTCAAAGGTATTTTGCTCCTCACAGCACATTTTCTGTGTGAAAATGAAAGACAGTGTTTGAGTTGTGTGAAAACTTTTCAACTCCTCTGTCATGTGAAAATTATTAGCCATTTCTCTGCAGAAACCTCTCTTATTTGCAGAGAAGCTGCTATGTTGACTCTAACACTGTCTAACACATACTAATAGTCTCTGTTGCCCTTGCAGGTCCTGCTGCAGGAGGATTGTACTTTTGAAGTAGCTACTGAAGGACATAGACCTGGTGTAGTAGGGCCAAGAGAGCTGATCCAGATGCAAACAGACATTTGACTCATTCTAGCTTTTGTGGGTTTGGTCTCTTGCTTTACTTTGTGATTGCGGTAGAACATGCTCTGAGTGTTCACCCTCGTGTGAAAGACACAGCACTGGAAAGCTGCTGGTGGTTTCCCCAGTACAGGGAACACCTGCTACAGCTCTGCTGCACAGCTGTGGTTCTTTTTTCCTGCATATTTGCTGAGATTTGCCTAAAAGGTTTGAGATGGTCATAAGAACAGGGGGTGCTCTGGGGAACCATTTGCATTTTTTCCTTCTGATACCAGCACAATATCCACGAGGGCTCTTGCTCTCTGATTCTTTGTAACTTTCACAACTGCATTTCTCCCTTGGTGAGATATTTGTGTAAAGAAATGCCCTCTTTGCTGGGGATTAACTCTGAAATCCTTCAGCTGATAGATCCCATTGGAGGGGTGAGCAGTTTGACTGTGGAGTGGAATGTACCGAGAAAATGCAAAATTAAAAGTTGTACCGTGCAAACCTGGAAAACTCAGTTTTCTGCATGGTTGTGTGTGTACCCAGTGCAAAACATAGAACATTTAGAAGTCTAGTGTGGAGGCTTCTCCAAATTGTATTTTGTGAGTTATTTGAGTGAGGAAGCACAAGTCAGTTTTAGCTCTTACATCTACTTTATCGTTCTATCTTTTGTAGACTATATTTTGTTATATGTACTACTGCATATTGCAATATTGCAAAATTACTATATCCAGTTGAAAGCTCATATAGGTAAGTATTGAAACAAAGTTTCACTCTACTTCTAATACCTAATAGGTGCTGCAAATGCCTCGTGTATCAATATAAAACCATCTATTTGATTCCTTCAAGCACTCTTCCAATCTTAAAAAAGCTTGTATTTGAAATATTGTAATTAAAAAAGGGGTTTGACTTCAGTTGCTAAATGTTCCTCTTTAAAACCCAAGTTCTTCCATTCACTTACGGTTGCTAGTATTCAGTGACAAAGTGATCATCATGATTGTAATTAAATATTTATCATACAGTTCTCTTTTGTCATTTGGATGTTACAAGGCACGCAAAGATATACTTTAAAGGCTGAATAGTAAGCTATATTATGATAGTATATCAGGCAAATGAGTGTTTGATGGGCTGTGTTAACGTGAGCTAAAAATAAAATCCCATCTGTTCACCTTTCAAACTGCATCAAGACATTGCATATGGGTCGTGGAATAATTTAATGAAACACAAATGAAAATATGTTTATTTCCATCTTGCCGAAACAAGTGAAACAGGCAACTTGTTAGTAAAGATGTTTTAACAAGCAGGGAATTGTGTGCTTATGGGTTTTCTGGAATATAGCAGCACTGCAATCATTTAAAATCATAAATGAGTAGATACAGAAACAGAGACTCACTGAAGACAGTGTCTCTAATAATCATATACAGCTCAGATCTTGATTACTGGTGCCAAGAGTCTGAATTGTTTGCACAATTAGGGATGTGCCCCTTTGGCATCAGACCTGCAGAATGTACTGTGTGTTGTGATCTTCAGAAACACTATTTTTTAGCGTTCAGTTTTCTTATAATTGAATGAGTTCTCCTATTGTATTGGTTGACTCTATAGTGAAACTTTAGAGCCGTGTGCTGATTTACCCTATCCAATGACCTGTTCCATAAAAATAATCTGTTTCAAGGTATGGGGTGTGCTCTGTACCATGGCTGGCTGCTGTACAAGAGAGGGAGATCACTGAGGGCACTGCTGCCTCTGAGTTCTTGCTGATGGTGGTGTAAGTCAAAGCCACTGGAGCAACAATCATTTTTGTGTGCTCAGGACTTTTGAATGTGCTGCCTATTTTAATACTTGTAGTGGAATGATTTTTTCTGCTTTTTCAGGTAATTATATCTTTGATGTTGATGCAGTTGTATTCATCTCGCTGCTCTGTTGTGCTACAGGCCCTTGTAAATTCTGTCTGTCGCCTTTACCAAGCATTTCCTATTGCTTTGTCTCTATCTTCAAAGCTCAGCCATTTCTAGTGACTTCAAATCACAGACCTCCATCTGTTGCTGGTTTTCTAAACCAAAATTAAAAGATGCTGTGTAATCTGTTAACTGCATTTGAAGGGTATGAGATGGTTTGTTTTCGAAGTAGCTTTGGGACCTAATCCTGAAATTAAGAGTTTATTTACCACATGTAGGTCTCCTACAGATGAGGAAAGACTTAGCAAGGCAGGACCAGATAGGAAGAGTTCATTTAGCTACTGAAAAGAGCAAAAGCAAAGTATGAAAAGTCAGGAGGAGATGGGCTCAGAGAAGCTGGGTAAGATGTACCTTAAGTTTCAGGCTACAGGGACACCTCTGGCTATGTTACATCTAGTTCCTTGACAGAAAAAGAATTCCTGTGCTGTTCTTAGAAGAAAATCTGCACGTGAGTTTACACTGTGCTTCACCAGAGCCCCAGGAGAATGGAACTGGTAGGAGTGCCACAGGCTGTACAAGGCCACATGCTTGACTTGGTGGCTGCTGTTGTGGGAAGACAGGCCTGGGCTGCGGGCAGCCTTGACCTGGGTGGGATACAGCTGTGTCCTTGAACAAGACATATAAACAACCGTGAGAGAGAAAGAGTGTAGAATGCAGACGTGTGTTGACATTTACAGCAAAAAAGCAGATTGATTTGTGACCAATTAGAAAAGGATGGAAGGTGTGTGTACATAGTTTGTTAGCCAATTATAATGCAAAAAGGAGCACGTGTTACGTGCGTGATATAGAGAAAAAGTATAAAAAGTTGTACTGTGGGATAATAAAGTGCTGATGCTTGCCACCATCTTCAGCGTCAGTCTTTTGTCCACCGTCACGCTGTCAGTACTTTTTTAAAAGAAGGTATCCTGAACATGCAGCTCAGAAGGGGTAGGTGGGTGCATATATGTGTGTATATATATATATATATATATTTATATATATATATAAATCATAGCATTTGCTTTGGTTAAACAGATTGGATTCCCAAATAGCTGAGATGTATTACAACAGCCATGGAAATGAAAGCCACTTGCAAAAGCCTTATGTTAGAGAGGCATAAACTGTCTGACTTGTCATCTTTTCCAGGTCCCAAAAACCTCTGAAGCAGGCTGACAGGAAATATTGAGTAATTGCTTTCTGTCAGTCTTGAATGGAAATATTTTTCTTTTGTCTTTTTCTATTTTTAATTAAAAAAAGACTTATCCAAGCATTATTCTTAGATGTGTGAGAGTACTTAAATATAAGGTGGAAAGTACATAGTTTTTTCATCTCTCCCCCAAAGACCTTATTTAAAAGACATTTTCCAAAATCAAAGTATTTTCTTGGAAAATTTTGAAGAAAAGAAAAACTTTGATTTGACATGAAAAAATAGTAATGCTTTATTCTTTGACTTCTGTCCAACTCCAATTTTATGAAACTTAGTGATGAAAGATTTCTGAAGAATAATGAATGTTTTTCAACCAACTCCTGTTAAAACATCATTCTAATTTGCTTGTACTTTCCATGTCTAAAATATGGTGGGCATGAGCGGGTAGAGCAATTTGCATAAATTTCTGATTTCTGTCTTCTGCTCTTTAAAAGGTTATAAAAATAATCAAAGTACATTAGCTAAAATCCTAAAGTCATACACGACTAGATAGGAATCAAGAGCACTTATTTGGTTATCATATGTGCACAGATGTGAAATGAGAGTCAACATCTACTCATGTGAATAACTATTCTTTTTATTTTCATTTTTAATTTGATGTAATATTTGTATTTTCCCAATTAATGTGGTAGATTTCCATTATCTGTGGTTACCCACTGTTTACAACATATTTTGCTTGTAGGCTTCCTGATTCCCCTTAGGTGAAAACCAAGAAGTGAGGGCCAATAACAATATTCCTGAAATTCTCCATAAAGTATTCCCACACAGGAATTTGGAAGCCTCATTGTATCTTTACAGTTGTATATTCCCATAACCAAGCTTCAGGAAAACCAGCTTGAGTGTGTTGGCATGTCACAGTAATCACTGAAAATGCAAGCAACTTTTATCGACCCCCTTGTGGTTTTACAGAGAAATTGAGTCAGATATTTGAATCTCAAACTCCGATTATAGATTGTTAGTTGTTTAGTATTCGTTAGAGGATTCCAGATGCCAATACAGATTGCCACCAGGAAATGCCGAGGATTTCCAGTTTTGAAAGTTGGTGTGGCCAGATTTAATGATAAGAGTAAGTGAATCTGCTCCTGCTGGAAGAGTTGCACTTCTGTCCAGGGGGGGAAGAAAAGGGAAGCTCATGAGAGGTGGTTCTTCTCATGGTCTCTTCTGTGTTGATACTGAATATCATAGTATTGATATGGTTTCTTTCATGGAAAAGGTTTTAGGAAAAGGTTTTCTATTTTAGAAAAGGTCTGTTGTGATTTGGTGCCCTTTTATGCCCCCCCCGTGCAAGACACTACATCACTGCTGCCCTCAGAATCGACTGCCTGCTTTTTTAAATATATTTAAAAGTAGGCAGAGCAAGGCAATCCAAAGGTGCTGATGTGACCAAAACATGTTTATGGTGGTGTTCTCCTCTAATGACCACTGTAATGCAAGGTCAGTGCATGTGTTATTCATCGGATGCTTTACAAGCATTTACAAGGAAGTTGACAAGGGATTTTTTACAAATAGAAAGCCCAAGTTTCCTCTTTACATTTCCTTTCCTCTTTTCCTCTTTTTTTCCCTAAGGCTTGCCTGCTAAGAAATCTTCATGAATGAAGCCTATTCATCATTTTTATTACTCTTTCCCACTGTTCCCATGAGGTACAATATTATATTAAATGCGTATGCTGTTCCAAACATCTCTCATGATTTTGAAATTGGAAAGGTTTAGGATTTTACACTTAAAAGTTTAGGAAAAGACCTTATAGATTTCTTTTCTTCTAAAGATACATCCAGGAAGAATCTTTTTTTCCCCCCTTCATTCTCCTTTTCTCTTCTCTTCATGATTTCACAGTTAGAAAGATAAGTCACTTAATGATTTTTTTTCTTCTGATCTAGGACAATTTCCTCTTCATTTTACTTTTTGATACTGCTGCTGCTCATCTGTGTTTCCTGACCCCTCGGGGACTGTACGCTAAGCTTCCCTTGCCAGTACTGATGCTTGTTAACGCACTGGACTGAGAGTATTCAGAATAAAATAGATGTTAATAGATGTGTAGGGTCCCAGAGGTCTTGCTGCTCCCCCTCTCTGGCACAGAAGACACCCTGTCTGCATGGCTGCTCCTCTTCCTTTCCCTGAAACAACCAGTCTGCAAAATCATGAGGAAAATGCACGACTTTGCATAGAGGAACATCTGTTAAGTTCTTTCCTTAGCCATCATGTGCATGAATAAAAATCAGCTGAAAACAGGCAATAAGTTGTCCTTGAAACTGAACAACCTTATTTTATTTTTACATATTTTAACAGTGTGTTTCTACTCACATGCTGCAGCCAGTGGTAGATATTTGACTTGGTCAAAACTGAGCTAAACTGTGGCCGTCCAGGACCTGAAGGGAGCCTATAACAAAAATAGAGAGGGATTGTTTACACGGGCATATAGTGACAGGACAAGGGATAATGGCTTCAAGCCAAAAGAAGGTAGGTTTAGATCAGATATATGGAAAAAATTCTTTACTCTGAAGGTGATGGGGCCCCAGCACAGATTACCCAGAGAAGCTGTGGCTGCTCCATCTCTGGAAGTGTCCAAGGCCAGGTTGGACGGGGCTTGGAACAACCTGGGATAGTGGGAGGTGTCCCTGCCCATGGCAGGGAGTGGAACTGGATGAATTTTAGGGTCCCTTCCAGCCCAAATCATTCTGTGGTTCTATGACTGATAACAGTGAATATTCATTAACATTTTTGATTTTTATGATTCTATACTTGAGGACATGGTTAATGGTGAACACAGTCATGGTGCTGTGTTGATGACTGGACTTGGTGATCACTTGCTGTCACTTCTAACGCAGGAGCCAGTTATTCAGGATATACAGTGGTTCATCTTTGCAGTTGATTTCTACACTACAATGGACTGTGAAAAACTGAACTGGAAGTTTATGGGATGTATGCACAGATTTTTTGTTATGCAGCTTAATAGCACTAAAAGATGTAGTTTAAAGGTAGGTCTGGGTTTGTTTATATGACACCTTCAGCAGAAAAATCAGCAATTTCTGTGCTAAAAACCTAGATTAAAGAAATCAGTTGCTATTGAAGGGAATACCAAAAACTCTTTCAAAATTGCCAGCAGTCGGTGCTCTTTGTATCATCAATTAGCAAATACAAACTCTAGAGAAGACTAATTCAGGAATATGACAAGGTATATGAAAAAAAAATGTTTCTAGGAATCTCCCAAGGCAAAAATGAAAAAAGTGATTTTACTCACAGTTACCACCAGGCAGTAGTTTGTATCCATCCATAAATGCAGGTGGATATAGGCTGTCTTGGGATGCTTTATTCTGGGAGCGAGGATCAATACAAAGCTGTGCTGAGTCCCAGGTGAGTGTCAGGGCTGCAGGAGCAGCTTGTGCTTCCACTGATGCTCTTTTTCAGACTTTCGGATTTCCAGACACTGGCCTGGCCTCAGTGGGCGGGTGAGCAGTGTTCCACGTACACTGACAATAGCACTGTAAAAAGAGAAGTATTGTTCGTGGTTGTCCCCATATGTCTTGGCAGATCCCCTGTTTGCTTTGATACCAAGGTAGTGCAGCTGTACATCCCATGTGAATTTACATCTAGGGCAGCTTTGCCTTTCGAATGTAAGTGTGATGACTGAGCTCTGTGATGTGTAATAATGTATTTTGTTTTTCTCACAATACCTGCCTTGGGAAGTGTACAGTTTGGAGTGTGCATCCTAAATCAAACACTTATGAAACCTTGCTATTCCATGAATGGATACTTTCCTAGTTTATTACACATCATCTCGGCAATAAGGTAGAGATTTTATTGAATGTATACATTAACTCACTTGAAAAATATGCATGCAAATGTTGCTCCCATTTGTCTTCCAGAAGGCAATTAATGTCTCTCTTCCTCTGGTACCAGGTAGCCTACTGGGACATAAAAATAATTAATGCCTCAGAAGCACTATCTCATGGAATCTTATGTTTGTTTTATTTAAGGGAAAACATTTCTACTACAGGTTAAAAAAATCAGGCTAAGATCTGTGTTCCCTGGAGATAATTCAGGTGCTTTAGCAGAATATGTTTGTGTTTCTCTCTGAGGAAACGCTTGTACTGCTGCTGCATGCAGTGACAGGGATTTTGGACAATATCAGTATGTCACAGCTTGTGACATTAGTGCAGGTTCCCACATATCCTTCTCAGTTCCTCAAAATGTTTCTTGGACAGCATGCTCTCAAAAGAGCTGGGCTTCTCCAATGCTGAAAATTCGTACTAGGGAATCCTGGTAAGTATTCTTCTTCATGTTGGTGTATTTAAAAGAAGGGGTTTGTTCCATTTTTAAGGCACAATAAACAGTCTAGGCAACGATATTCCAACCCTTATTTTCTTTTGTGTGAGTCTCTGGTTGCACTTGACTCTTTGCTCCTGTCTGGTGCTTCCATTCATGAGTCAGTTGAAAATACCTTACAGGAAAGAAAGTGTTATGTACACCAGTTGTGAGGGGAAAAGGGAGAAAATTCTGCTTGAGAGTAAAAATATTAGTGTGCGTCTCTGTCTGAAAGGTCAATTTTGGAGCTCCTCCATTTTGGGTGTACCTTACGAATACATCAAAATATCTGGTGTAGGGGAGGTAGGTGAACATTGTGGTTGGAAATGCACAGATCTAATACTAAGCTGCTGTGTATTTGGCCCAGGATTACTCTGCCTGCACTAAAGCAGCAGCAGCATTCCCCAGGCAATGCGTAGTCAGCTCTTTAATTTGGGTGTAACTAAGAGTTGTCTAAATAGGATCTGTATTTATGCTTTAAACAGAGAGGAATATTAAGGGAACTACTTGGGGCACTCTAAGCTTAGTTGTAAAACTGCCGAATTAATTTTGTATCTGACATATTACATTTTGAGTGTCTGGTCTGGTCTGTCAACAGACTAAATTCTATTCTAATGCAAATGAAAATCAAATGGAACTAGCCAAACACCAGAATGCTTTTGTCTCGCTTTCCTCTGACTCTCTTATACCTCATTCTAGGGTTGACTCTTGCAGGCTTAATAATGGATTTGGTTCCAGGGAATGTTTCTGTTGTAAAATAGAACCTTTATTCATCCTCAGATTGAAAACATTTCGCAGGCTCAAAGTCATTAGTATAGATAAATCCAAATTGCACCTGTGAGGTGTTCTCTGTGCTTTGCAGTCCTTCTCTGCAACCCCTTTTGTGCCCTTCATGTTAAACAGTTATATCCAAAAAGAGAAGGAAGGAGGAGGAATCTATACTACAGAGACATCTGCTAAAGTGGTGCTGAAGTTGCCCAGACCAACACGTAAAAATGTCTGAGAGCATCTTTGATGTGAAAGATGCACCTCACGTAGGTGTTTAACAGAGTTTGGTGACCTTGTGCTGGGGCAGGCTGGGTCAGTGCATGGAGTAATGCTCTTGCTCTGCTTCTTTCTCAGAAAGACAAGGGGAAAAAAAAAAAGACCATAATAGCAGATCGTGAAAAAAGGTAGAGAAATATTTAGTAGAAAAACATGAGCTATTTACAAAAGGAATACAGAAAATTACTTTTAAGTCACAAGTATGTTTATATCCTCTTGTTTCAACCATGTAAACTTCTGGCAGAAACAGGTCTGTTCAGTGCCCTGACAGTGCCCAGTCTGAAAGTTAAGCTGAGCTCTGAGGCCCTAACACAGCAAAAATTAAGATTTAAATTATGTCTGTTTTTCTCTGAATTCACAGTGATGTCAGACACTGGTTTTACCTGCAAAAAATATTTAGCAGCAGAAAAAATATGGTTTGGACTCCCAGGAAAAATTGTCTTAAGGATCCTGCAGAAAACCAATGAAATCCAGTATTTATATATATGTAAAAAGAAGTTATTGGTGACACCCATTTTGACTAATGCTAATCATATGCTAGTTATAGCAATAAATGTAAATTAATGTTAAATAAATAAATAGAAATTTACAAAATTACATTCTAATTATAACAATAAAAAGACTTGTGACATGATGTGTAAAAGGTATTAAAATCCCCACCCAAAATCTGAACATGTGGGATTGTATGTGAAACTATGTCTGCAAATGTACAACTCTCAGTGCTGAAGAAAAACAGTTTAAATATATCTTACACGTGTAAATTTAGTCTGAAGACTATAATATATAAGCTGCCAAATGATGTGAAGAATTGGCTGCCGTAGATGCTGGAAACAAAGCAAAATGGATGTGCTATAGTTGTAAGAATAGTAATAGCCACAAGGACAGAATGTGATAAATTCATAGGGATCAATGTTTCTACTGGAAATGAGCTCAGCTCAGAATGCAGTGTGGTGTCCTGAAACATGTTTCATTTTTTATTGTTTTTAGGCAATCTCTCCTTATTTACTATGACTGAATTAAGAGCACTGTGCATCGGAAGTGCTTTGAATACATTCAGACAAAAAAGTTTAAGACAAATTAATGATGATTTTCTTCCTGTGACAGATCTGTGGTAAAGAGCTTGTAATGAATGTATAAAGAAACAAGAGCCAAGATAAATTTGCAAAACAAGAGTCTAAAAAGCCCAAGATATGCAAAAGAGGAAACATAAAGGAAATTTTCATACAATGATTTAACTGTTTAATTTGTGGCCCTTAAAGAGTTAATAAGAAGGGCTTTGGAAGCTGTAGAGAGAGGAGGATGTTGGTTCCTGCCTTAATGTCCGTAGAGAATATATTTTGATGAAGAAGTCAGATTTAAGCTGGAACAAAACCATAGGTCCAAATGATGTATATATTCAGGATATGATTATTTTCCAGTGATGGCTTTAGCTGAAAGGGGAATGATGGGCACATTCAGAAGAAGATTTTGAGAGTTTCCTCTGGAGTGAGAAGCACTGAGTGTGGGGGTGTGGGGGGAGTGGGGATGCTGGGCAAACTGTCACGTTGAGAATGCTTTTCCAAATTTCCTGCTGGTGAAGGCTCTTTCCAGGCCTGCTGGCAGCTGAGGAGGAGTGTGAGTGGCAGCCAGGTGCAGATACAGAGCAGCACCCGGACAGTCTGCGCGGAGCCTGCGGTGAACCGCGCTCCTTGTTCCGTGTCTGTCTCTGAGCTCACGGTGATACAGGGTTTTGCTTAAGATGCTGAGCCACTGCAGGCTGGATGCTGCTTTTGTGTGCTTCTCCCACAGTGCTGCTGACCTATTTTAATTCTTTGCTCTTCAGAGTATGACTTTGAAATCTGCCATGATGAATCCAAATTAGTAAAACCTGTTGGAAGATTTCACAGCTGGAGTCCTTTGCAGAAAATGCTTTCTCTGAATTATGCTCAGGGAATGGACTTTCAGGTAGCTTTCTTTTCCTTCTTTTTTTTCAGTATTGCTGCTTAAAAATTCAGCTTCAGTTGTTCTGTATACAGAAGGATCTGGTGCAACTGCTAAAGAGCAGAGATGAATAGATGTAGTCCAAGAAAATCCATAACTCTTAAGATTGAAAGGATCAAAAAAGTAGCTGTACTTCTTCTTATGCAGTTGTTCCTGTAAACTTCAATTCAGCTTTATTCTGAAAGTGAAAAACCTGTGGAAAATAAAAGATTGAATGTGTTTTGTAGAAGGAAAAATGAATCTTGCTGCTTCAATGGCCTTGCAGTTTTTTATATTTCCTCTTCCCAAAATCACCAGTATTGTAAAGGACAAGGGAAACTCCTCCAGTCAAGCTGCCCAAACACTTCCGTATTACTCCCATGATCAGTCATACTCTCAAATTGCTGAGTACTTAAGTCTTAGTTGAAGTAAGTAACTTGATTAAAGATGTTCAGGTTAGCCTAGATATTCACATTCCGTTTTAGAGCAGTTGCAAATACAAAAATTGAACATAAGACAGCAATTTGGAATCACTTGCATTGTTTAAAAGTTTTATTACACTTATGATGCATGATCAAAACTCTCCTGCAAAAAAACCCATTTTAATTATTGGACAGAAAGAGACGCATTTCCTCTAAATATCGTATAACCCCCACAAACTACAAACAGTCTTTAAAGTGATGAAGGAAACTTAGTTTTTCTATGAACTTCAAAGAGGGTTGAGGAGGGGAGAAAAAAAGGTGGGGACCACCCCCAACACCTGACCAGCTCTGTCTCCTTTTGGAATTACCTTCTCGTCTGAGATCCAAAGTCTGTCTTGATCACTGAATGCTCTTAAAAGTGGCTGAAGTTGGCAGGCAAGTGAGAGTAGCTGCACTACCATCCATCCCTAACTACATACTCAATTTGGTAAGTACGTAAGTTGTGAGAACATCCAAATATTGATTACAGTCTGTGGGAACCGGCTGTTTTCTTTAGATGGAACAAGATCCTTTGATATGTACCTCTATCAAACACTGGAGAGCATCAGGCTGCTGTATGTAAGCTTCATAAAGGTTAGTGATGTTTTTCTGCAGAAAAATTCTTTTATATGTTAATTTAAGCATCCAAATGCAGAATTTGGAATTAATGAAAACCAGCCTCCACATTTCAAAAACTTAAGGAGATTAAATTTGCAATTACTTAATTATGGTCCATGAAATATGCAAAAAAAAAAACCCCTGAGATTTGTGCAAAGGTTTTTTTCCAAAAAATAGAAGTTTTATAGCAGTAGGTGCTTTGAATTGTCCAGGGTTTGATTTACAATAGGGAAAATAGTGCTTTAAAAATTTGTTTCTACTGTTAATAAATAACCTCGAGCTGAAGCTTCAGTTTTCAGGAGAGCAAAAAATAGATTATATTAATGAAGGGTTGGGAAAATAAATTTTCATTCTCTTGGAAAAGAAACTGATTGTTTCTCTTAATGACTTTGCATTTGCTCAAATGATTTTGTAGTCAGTTTGGAATGGATCTAAATTGTATCAACATTTGTTATTATTACTAATATCTGGACTATAGTAAAGCAAAAGTATAAAAAGCTCAGGAAGAGTTGATACTGAGGGGATGGAGTATCTGCACCCATACCTCAAAATAATTTAGAGTGTATCCAAACATTCTGGCCAAAATGAGCTATATCCTCCTTAATTTCCTGTTGTTGTTTTTCCCTAGACAAACTAAGCTGAAAAGAGACATTGATTTAATTTGGTGAGGGATGTGTTGTCTGTCTGATGCCTTGTTTTCTGCTTGCTTGTGTCTTGCCAACAATTATCTTGTCAAGAGGTAATGTAGGCAACAGAGAAGCAGTTACAAAACTTCTGATAGAGGTAAAGATTCTGCTGCAATAAAACTTGACCTAAAAACAATCATGTTATTATTTAAAGAACTTATGTGCTTGTTTTCCTGTAAAACAAATATTGCCTTTACAACTGACATTTTGTGGACCTGAATCCCTGCATGTTAATGCAGATCATGGCACAAAACAGAATTAGAACTGAAATGAAGATTAATTAGAGAAACATGGTCTAGAGCTGGGTCTGCGCTGTTTTTCAGTGCTGATTGTTAAAAAGATGTAGCTGGAATGCTCTTACCGTCATAGTGTCCTTGTGGGAATGGGCACAGTGGTAGCTGGGAGCATCTTGGGACGCTCCACACGGCTGGCCTGCCAATGCAGCAATATCTGTAGGAAGGAGCGATCCCTTTTTAGACTGTTATTGATTAGTATAATCAGCTTTAAACTCTGAGCAATTGTTCTCCATCTGTTTTAGCTTTAAAGGTTTTTGTTTCTTGCTCAGATCAAAGAAAGCTCTAGTGTCCAAAAGATTATCTGTTTCTTTCCAAAAATAGCAGATGGAAATATCAACTCTCCCTCCAGTCCTTGGCTTATTTATATCCTGAAATCATCTTGGGTAAAACACTGCCGGTACTTTTGCTGTATATGTGGCTGTATGGAAACTCTGCCCAGTGAGAAACTGAGTATTTGTTTGAAGTCTGGGATGTCTGTATGTACACACACACCATGTATAGAGGCTCTAAATATACGTCTGGATCACTGTGAAGCCTAAACATCCCTTTAGACATTGAATTTCTTGATGCAGTGACATATCCGACTTGGCACTGCTTCTACCTAGTGGACACACTTATGGGGGACAAGGGATACTCCTTTTCTAGATGCAGCTTCAAATGTTGCAGAACCATCCAAGTGGGAGTGAAGAAGGCTGAGCAGCCCATGGAGGAGAGGGAAATTTGGTCTTCTGTTGGCTTCAGTGCTGCAGAATAACTTTTGTGGCAAGCTTTAAAGATTTTCTAAAAGTATGTATGTCAGCTCTCAGGCAGCGAGCTGGCTTGTTGGGGATAGAATTTTGGCTTGAAGATGTCTTCTGTACTTAGATACAATAAATGTAAGGATTCTGGCTAAAAGGCAGAATGACATTGAATTTACTACTTGGATTTTTCTTTCAGAAAGACTGGGAAACTGATTATGCATTTAATAATGCTGAGGCAGAAGATGGCTGAAACATTTTCTTTCTTTGCTTTTGTAGTTCTTTTGTAAAGGTTACAATATCATCTTTTGGAGCCAGTTCAGACACTCTAGGGTTTGTTTCCATTTAATTTAACAGCAAATATTGAAAGTATGGTAATGTTATTTGCCTTAAATTTGGGGTGTGGGAGAGGCAGAATCCTTCTGTTTAGTAAGAAAAGGAAAAACTTTTATTAGAAAGTTTGTATCTCTTAATACTTGCAATCTGTACAAATTAAAAAAGTTCTCACAGATTTTCTTAAATAAAGAAGACATTAGCAGTGTCACAATGAAAATTCTTTCTTGTATCAAAGCTGTGATTTTGCAGTTTTTGCTGAGTTATGATGACATTATAACTCATGGTTTATTGTGGTGCCAGTTATGAGTTTATTAAAAAAAAGGGGTTTTAGTGATGCTTATATACATATTGTATTGGCTTTTGGTAGTAATTCTAGAAAATTGTTTCTCCTGTCGTTGGATGGGAGTTTCAGACTAAAATTACAGAATAGTTACTACCAGGTCTGCACAGAAAATATGCCCCCATTTCTTCTGAAGGCAGAGCTCAATGGTGATGTTCAGTTTCAATGGCACTAAATCACAATGGCCTAAATCATTAAATTTCAATGTGTGATGTTCTCCAGTAACATTTTTGATAATTAATTTCTGATACTTGCCTAATTACTGGGGCCATAGCCGTCTTTCTGATCCATATTTTGTTTTCAGTATTTTGTGCAATGTGACCTTGTCCCATAATTCTGAACTTCATGTTGTGGCTCTAATTCAAGTGCCTTAATAATAATATCAACTCTTTGTCAAAATTAATCCAAAAATAATTGTGACTAATGAATGACTAAGAAAATAGCAATGGTGTTCACAACAGCTCATGAGCTGAAAAAGAAACAAAATGTTGAAGTAATTTGTGAACTTTTCTGCCCATCCTTAAATATTCATGGAAGTTTGGAAATTGGTGCTGGCATCTCATTGCCATGGTGACCAGCTCTTTGTGTGACACGAATGTGAGTCAGTGTGAAGCAGAAACTCGGTCATACCTTCAGTTGCTGGTTTTGTTTACATTTATATGGGCTGTGAAGGAAATGTTTTGCTTTCTGCATTAGCCATGAGTAATGTGTAGTAGCAGAAGCCAAAGGAAGATGTAAGGGGAGGGCAGAAAAATATGGTAGGAAAAAAATATCAAGGTAAATATAATCTTTGGTTGTTATTCACAAATTATGGAAATGCAGATTGTGGCTGTCTGCTGTCAGCATGAAGATGCAGAAAACTTACTTTGTATTGGCTGGCATAGGAATATTCCAGTTGGCACTAATGCCAAGGATGCCATTGCATTTTGTCAAGGAATCATGTATAAAAAGTCAAGACAAGGTTTTTATGCCATACCTTTAGTTTTGATTGTCATGGGGCTCTCTTTGTGTAAAATTTGGCTTCTGCTCGAATGTCTACTTTTTTTTTTAACCTCTGTTATTCATAATTTCAAAACTTTGCATGAAAATACTTTGAAATACATACCAGAAGCTATAGTATTTATAGCAAAGCAGGGAAAGGTTAGTTTAACTGGGTAATATTGCTTTCTAGTCTGGGTCAGTCTGTCTTTTCAGCCTCCCACATTTCTGAGATGTCAGGTAGTTAAATAAGGATTGTGTTCTCCAGATTAATTCATTTATTTTGTTTGTCCTTTACAGCCTCTTCAAGTGGTGTTGCAAACAGTGGGAGCTATGTGAATCAAATGAAGGGATAATATAAAACAGATGATGTGGTTCAGTTGCTTCTGAAACCTTGCCGCTAAAGCCCAAGGCGAAGTGTGGCTGTGACACCTGGGTAAAGCCACCTCAGATACCACCTGTAGTGCCCACTGACCTTCAGACAGCTGCAGAACTGTTTGCTGTCTTAGGTAACTTTCCTTCCTTCATAGATATTTGAACTTTTTATCTTACAAGCAATGCTTCTGAGTATCTTGTTGCATAGCCTCTGTTTTATTGTGGTGAAATGACTGGTATTTTCATTGGTGTTATTCACTAACACAAAGCCTCAGTATTAGCATTTTGTTAAAACAAAATCCTCACTGCTTATATTGTCCTTATACTGAAGAGAAAACTTTGAGACTGGGATATTTTAGGTAATAAATACAAGCTTTATGTACAGCAGGGATGTGTTAATTGTGGTTGGGGAAGAACAGCAGTGTGCTTTCAGCTTCCCTTTGGGCTTTGGTTCTCCCTGTGCAAAGAAACAAAATAGGAAAAGATCCCTCTTTGTGGGATGGAAGGAGGGCAGGGCAGAAAAGTGTGTTCCATCCTCCTCCACCCACCACTTGGTCAGTGTCAGCTTGGAAGTCTGTAAAAATAGATTTTACTGTGTCAGCTTGTGTCCCGTTCAAATGTCAAAGTCAAACTCTGTGGACACTGAAAAGCTTCAGCAGAGAAATTTTCCAGTTTTCTGCAGTATTCTGTGAGAGCTCTGTGTTTCTCACAAAAGCTATGAAAAACACTGCTACGCGTCTTTGTAAATAATTCCTCTATCTTGCACCTGTACAATGTTTTGCATTATTGTTATGTTTAGTTACAGAATTGTTTTGAAATGGGTGTTGTAGGATTTAGCCAATCATCCTGAGAGGTGGATGGTCAAGGGACCAATCACCTGATGCCATTCAAGCAACCTAGAGAATATAAACCGTTCTGTAAAGAAATAATTAATCCCACTTTCCCTGGATCCTGCCTGCCTCCTTTCTCTCCATCCCCGGTACAACAGTGACAAAACTCTACCTCCACCTTCTAGTAAATAATTTCTGTGTGTAAAACTCTCTTCTCTACTGGGACTTGATGTCTTTGTACCCCTTGTTAGAGATGTGCCCTCCAGGGCCATGTGTTTGAGGAATGAACAGCTGATTGCTGGCCGCATGGGATATTAATACTTGTTCCTTTTGGGGCCACTCTGTAATTAAAATTCAAGGCAGAGGGCTGACAGAAGGTTGGGGTTTCCAGTATCTCAATAGTGCACCTCCACACCAACTACTTGCCACAAGGTCCAACACTTCCTCCTTTTTGCATTTGTAAAGTCACAGGCTGCACCATAAGCTTCCTTTGCAGCTTCTTCTGAAGGCACCTCCAACTCTGTTTCTGGAGCACAGCTCCCAGGAAATTTGGAATCTGGACTTTTTTAGGTGTTTATGTGGATTCTTTCTCTCTGGCTTTCCCCACTAGAGAATGTATAGTGCTGTGTAAAAGCAATGGGAATGCCCAAAATGCAACACAAAGGAGAAAATAAAAAGAGAAGACTATAAACCTAATATGAGCTGATGTAAGCTGCCAAGGAAACGGCAAAGGGGTAAAAAAGAAATAATTTTTTCTGACAAAAAATGAAAGGCAAAAATAAGGTAGAGGACTGTGCAAGAACCCTTTGCACTCTCTCCTGAATCTGCTTCATCCTTATGCTTGTAGTGAGATCTCCCCTGGCAGCATTTGTGAAGGATATTTTTTATGAAAAGCCAGTTTAAGAAATGAAACAGTGTGGAAGGTGGATTTACCATGAATTGTTTCTTTCTTCTGCCCTGATCAGATTCTGTTTCTCTGTCTGGAAATCCTGCCAGTTTCAGAGCAAGACAAGCAATTCACATTTGAAGATGTAGATTTTTTTTTTTCTGTTGAGCTTTATGTTAAATGTAAAGGTTTAGAGGTCTCCAGTCAGGGAAGTTTACCTTAACAGACTGTGTGATAGCAGCCATATGCTATTGCCAGCCACCTCCAGTTCTACCACATCCTGTAAAACACATTAGCAGCAGCATGTTTTGCAACACCAGTGACAATTTATGAGGAAAAAAAAATCCTACTAGTCTTTAATTATCTATCCTGAGATATTAGTTGTATGCTTCTACTTACTCCCACTTTTATTCCTTTGTAACAAAGAACCTTTGCTGGATAATGAAACCATAGCAAGGTAGGAGAGCTGATGTTTCTGTGGGTATATGTTATGGCACTACTGAAAATTAAGGATAGAAATTAAGTAATTAGAAATATTTGAAGCAGACTGAGCCCATGAAGTTTGCTGAAACCCACTATTTTCTAGCTACTTCTTATGAAGCAGGAGCACCACTACAGATGGTCTCCTATAAAAAATAGGCTGATTCTTCTGTTTCATCACTGCAATGTGTGACCTGTCCCGTACATGTTGAATAATTTAGGTAAATCATGCACACTGTGTGATTGTAATTTGACTGAAAATAATCACTCACATAGTTATTGACTATCACTGAAGTACTGACTGCTCTCCTGAGCTGTTGTGATTCCCCTAAAGTTCTTCTGCCCTCTGCCTCTAATTATTTTGTATACAATCCTTTCCAGAAGTCGTATGTACAAAGGTGGAAGCAGAAATACTACTTGATATTTATATTCAGTGCAATCCTTTGCAGACTGTTGTTTTAATACAGTTCAGGAAAGCTGTATGTCACAAGCTAAGGAGTAATCACCTGGGAAGCTGGATTTGAACTTCTTGTAGGTGGGAGAGCTGAGGGTTTAGTGTGACAGCTCACAGCTGCAATAGAGGAACATGTATACAGTAAAGAAATAAATCATTAAGATAATGCAAAGTAGAAAAGAGGAACCAAGAAGGAACTGATGTGAGAGGGGAGAAACCAGAACACTCCATTATGTTCATAGTAGGAATAAATTTAAGAGCAACTTGGAGACTATGCTGCTTAATTAAGCCTAATAATGTTAAGAGAGCTGTAACTGGACAGACATCTGCCTGCTGATGGAAGAAGTTAGGAACCCAAAAAACTTCAGAAAATCTGCAGAAGAAACTACTTTCTGTTGCTGAAGAATTGAGGCAAAAAGGTCATCTGGCTGGAATTGCAAGTGAATAGCAAAATTAACTCTTTGCTCTTGACTTTTTTTCCTGAAAGGTTCTGAATAGGAACGACTCTTTGTTCCTTCAGTTTTTCCACCACTTATTTGAACTGAAATTATTTCTGTGTGCAAGTATTAATTCTGCACATATGTTGGATAGAAAATTTGAAATGCATAGCAGGTGAACCAGAAAATGCCACATTTTTCAGCCTATTTCATTTATATGTTTCAGTGATGTGCAGTCCTTAGGAAAATTTGATCTAAAAGTGTTACTGTGCTTTTTTGGGGGGGCGGGGAGGGGAGATTGGCTGAATTTATTAAAGATGTTTGAAGTATGGGTATAATTCAAAAATCCTGATGTCTGATCCCTTAAGGTAATTTTTCAGTAAGGGTTTTTATATCTCTTATGTTCTGTAAGTATTTTATGCAGCTATATCAGGCAGAACTTATAAACATAGACACGTAAATAGCGTAAAGAGAAAAACATTGTCAGAGTTAAGCTGCTTAATAATAGAAAGACTCTGGTAAAAATAATCAGTATATTTTAAAGAGCTTAAATTTGCCACTTTGTATTTCCACGTGCATAATGTGCTGGTGCTGCACTGGAAATGGAGGAGTTGTGGAGCAGTCTAAAACCTCACAGAATTTAATTCTTACATATTTCCCAATGTGGAGAGCAAAACCCTCCTGGAAGACTGTGAGCTCCGATTCTACACACATGATGTACTGTAGGAGAGAATCAATATTGTCAGAGACATCTACAGAACATATGCAGAAAGTTTTTAGCACGATTGCAGTTGGCAAAGAAGACAGTAAAAGATTGTTATCCCAGCATTGCTTTAGATTAACATGGTGAAAGAGTTGAGAAAACAGGGAACAAGAAATCAGTGCTGAGTTTTCAGCCCTGAGGAGCTGGGGCTTTTGGAATGGTCTGTGCTCCATCCTGAAAGATATTCTGTAGATCTCTAAGCAGGAAGCATCCCAGATTCTTCTGGGAGAAATAAGTGTTCTGCACTTCATTCCTCAAGTCTGTCCTGTTGGGACTCAGACACCTCAGGATTTTGAAAGCAGTTCATCCCCAACTGTACTCGGATTGTTGCAATGGTATTTGCTGTAGGATAAGATAATCTTCCTATCTCTACATCACTGGCACAGATAAGACCTGGAACAGTTTTCATACAGACATGTATGAAAATGATGGGGCCTGGCTGGAGTGTCTAAAATCTTCCTGAGTGTCTGTTTTGAGCTTAAGCTTGTTAAAATGGAGCTAGAATAATGCTGGAGAGTAAACAACATGCAAGTTGTTCATAACAATTTTTGATTTATATGCGTCACTGAGCCAAACCAAAGGTATTCAGAAAGTTTTAGCTGTGGTTACTCCTCCAGCAATAACTGCAGCTTGACATCCCCAAAGCCAATAATGAAGAGGTAATGGCTCTGTTAGGAGCTCCAACTTTTATTTGGGTTTTGAGGCTGCTTTAAAAGAATGAGATAGGATGGAAAAAGGGAGAAACTTGGAAGAAACTATTATAATTAGAAGGCAAAATTGAACTTTAGGTTTATACTGATGTAAACACAGGTTAGACACCTTTTGCTACGAGCGTGAGTTTGGAGTTGCACTGGTGTAGGTGCTGACTTGTGTGAGCTAAATTAAACACGCTCTCAGAGACAGTGGGAAATGTCTGAACTGCCTTACACAGTCCATGAAAATTGGCATCCTTAGGGGACTCCCTCCCTGCTCTCATAATTTCACCGCTTCATTTATTCACTAAATGACTGTTTCTCTGTACAGCTGGGATAGGCACTTGAGGGGCAGCAGATCTGTGTGCTTTGCTGTTCTCCAGGCAGCTGGGCCTTCTGCTCCACTCACCCGCTCCATACACCAATAACTCTTCTGGCAATCATAGCCAGGAGCCACAAGATTATTATTTTTTTTAAAATAACATCTTTAAGGTTTACTTTTTTTATATATCTGAGTTTTTAATTCTATATCTGCCAGGTATTGCTAGAAACCGTTATAACAATATCTGTGGTAAAACAGAAAAAAAGGAGCAATAGGATTTCTTTTAAAGGATGCTTTCAAAACTGGTTTTACAGCAGATGATTTCTGTCTCACAGCTAGTTGCAAAGAAGATGACTATTCTGATGAGATTTGTATAAAGTTAGTGACTTCTGTGATGAGGGCAGAAATTTTAATTATAGAGAAATGCATACTGCTTTATTCCTGCCTTTGTTAGAAATTCCCATTTTTTACTTTTATAAATGCCTTTTCTTATAGTCTTTTAATGGATTGTAAAATAACTGGAGATAAAACTTTTTTCCATAATAGAAATGAATGTTAAGAAAAAAAAATCATTTAGACAAGTCCATAAGGTAACACTGGTAGTTTCAGATGTGTCTGACCAAAAACTAGGAAAATTAGACAGTTTTTTCTCATGTCAACCAGAGTCCAGTTTGCATCTGGACAATTAATGTAAACCTTAGGGTTCTGAAAATGTTGTGTGTCCTGTCTTGCTTTGAGTAGTTCTCAGGGCTCCAGCTGAAGCACTTCCTTTGGAAGCTTGATTCACCAACTAAAATTTTGCTGTCAAAAATAATTCTTGCTGTTTAGCCTGCATTTTCTCTGCCAGGAACATTTCTTGATGTTCAGTCTATACAGGACCTTTCTTAAGTTCTTTGCATATCCTTCAAAAACTTCCATAAATAGGCTTATGTAGACATCTCGCTCCTTGGTGGGGTTTTTTTGTAGTTCTTGAGTTTCTCTCATAATTGGTTGGTCCTGTTTCTAGTTAACCAACATAACTGGGTTTTTTAATCCCTTAAATAAATAATTTGTCTTGGAGAAACACTTTATAAGATATGTGGCTCATAACTGCACTTCATATGTGTGTGTGTGTGTGTGTGTGTATTTCATGTGAAAATTCAAGTATGTATTTGAAGTGGTTAAGATGTGATAGGAGGCTTTTTGAGATGAGATTCTTCCAGGATCAACCTCAACACAGCAAGTGTATTAAAGTTTTATGAGTAATTTGTACATCCTGAAACATTAACTTGTTTCTGACCAGCAATAAATATGTAATCTTGGTCGCTGGGTCCTCCACAAGATCGGGTGATGAGTTTTGGCGCACTATCTCTTAGAAAGCAAAGACTTCTCCTCATGACCAGGTTCAGTGGAAAATATAACTACGTACCACTTTTAAATACTTCCTAATAATGGCTTATAATTGGTAAATGTGTTGGTTAATAACTAATTATGTTTCATTCTTCTGAAATATTCCCTGCAAATAGCTCAGTCCAGTTAAAGTGCTTGGTTTATTGATCTATGTCCTATTCTTTCTCTTCCATCTTGCTGCAGGTCTTTTCATCTTTCTCTTACTGCTGGGATTCATCAGTTTTAGTTTACATCTGCATTTGCAAATGACTCTGAAATACAAGCTGCTGCTTTGGAAGCTGGGAAGTTTCCACCAGCTTCAGTGGGTAGGCTCAGAATTTGTACTCCAAGGATGCTAAGGTTTCTGTCTCTCTTCCCACAAAATGATTACTCACATAATTAATTTAAAAAGCCTGGTGAATGTTTCCATAAGGCACTATTCTGGCACTGTGGAAGGACCTAAATGTAGCAAGTTTTTTTTAAGTAAGAGAAGTGACTTTTTGCTGTGTTTGTGATTAAAGACATTGCAGATAATATGCAGCATTCGTATGAGACAATCTGCCCCATGGTATATATAAATTTCATTGCCACTTTCTGGTCTATTTTCTTGACCAGGAAAATACAACTACAAAGCAACAACAAGCACATTTTGTAAACATGGAAACTTAAACTGATAAGAGACAAGCTGCAAGTTAGTATGTGTGGAAATATTGGGGATATACCTACAATATGTCTGGGATGTTTGGTGCTTGTATCTTTACGTGAGCAAGCGACTGTTTCTCTGGCTGTTTGTATTTGCCTAACCTTCCTTTATCAAATAAAACCTAGAACAAAATACAATTTCTGTCTGAGACAAATATGACTGGAATCCCCAGAAAGACTCTAAAGGTCAGTTCACCTGTTTTGAAATATTGCTCCTCACTATCTACGATGTCTTAGTGACATTAAACAGTACAACGTGTAGGTTACTAGAAGGTACCCCAGTGTTATATATTTAAAACACAAGCTTTAGACTAGAAATAAATTTTCAAAAATTCTGTGGTGAAAGACTTCCAATTCTGTATTCAATATTTGTGGAATAAGTATATTGTGGAAACAGGATTTAATTTGTCAGCAGCAGAACTGCAGATCTGGGATGCTCTTGGCCCTTTGTCTACTGGTGTGGTCAGACAGTGGTTCTCACCAAGTCCAGGGACTATTGCTAAAGCTGACTTCCACACCTGTTTATTTTGAAAAGAAAAATGGTGATTGCTTTATGAATAAATGGGAAAATATTTGCATTTTATAATTGTTTACTCAGAGATTAGGAAAACTGAATCATAAGGAGGTGCTTTTCTTCCTTTGAGATGGAGTCAAATTTTAATTAGCCTTGTTCCTTATTTAGGAAATATGGCAATATAGGAGGCAGGCTGTCGTTATGTATTTTTCTTCTTTTGCATTGAATTTTATATGAGGCTTCTTAACTAATATTGAAATAATTTGTTGGGCATCTACATGGGCAAATTTTTTGAATTTGCAATTGTTAGCTAGTTAATTTCTATGGAGGGAAAAAATGATAGTTCTGGAAATCAGTGGAAGTTGGGGATGTAATCACCAGTGTTCCTTCTGAAAATTTCCTTCCCAGAGTTAATCAGCAAATGGGAACGCTTAAGTGAGCAATGGGGTGAACATGTGTGTGTAAGTAACTACAGCCACATACAGATATAACTCTGATATTCCAGTCAGCAAGAGCAACACACAAATAGTGGAAGAGTAATTTCAGCTATCAAGCAGAGTTTGGGGCAAAAAAAGGAAACTCTGAGGGGAATTAAAGGCTGAAATGAGATGTTTCTGTAAGTGACTGCTTCCCTATCATCCCAATAAGATTATGTTTAGTTTCTCAGGAGATATGTCTATGATTAAATTTCACTCCCGAACTACCCTGGGTTCAGCACATGATTGAGTCACCTTGAATCCAGTGATCATTTAAATGGGAAAAATCGTGTTCAACATAAAAATAATCATTTTTACTTCATGTAACTCATTTATAACATGCCCTTTTCTGATACACACTGCTACCAGAAACATTTTAAACTGTTGGAAAATATATAGGACTTCAAGTGTAAATGAGATTTTACTACTTTTACTTAACTGTACGAAATTTGAGTGCTAATATTCCAAGCATATTTTTTTAAGAGGCTTTCTGTAATGCAGGGCAAATCTGAGAGAAAAAAATGTTAATTTCAATATACTGTGGCAAAGGGAGAATCTGTTACTTACATCTATACTGTGTTTTCGTGGCTTGATTGTTCAGTGAGGTGCAGTTTTACCTCAGAGTAGTTAAGTAATGCTATGGGGGGAAAAAGTCATGTTCCCAACAATTACAGGATTTGTTAGAAAATACTGAACAATCCTGTCACGGGCTGAAGGGCACCAAGGTACAGACTAAGCTTTGTGGAGGTCAGAATCCAGCCCCTTTCTGAGAAAATTCTGGTTTAAACTGAAAAACCTTCATTAAAATGCAAGTGGCAAAGCAAAGCAGCCTCCTGCGGTTCATCTCATACTTGCACAGTGACACACTGAGTTGTTGCTGTAGCAGAGTCAGGACCACGCTTCATAAGATTAAATTCTGTGATTTTATTTTCTTGTTCTTATGTCTTATGTTTCTCTCAGCATAATTGAGTTATGGTCTGAGTTTAGACCTCTAGTTTCACCATTAAAAAAAAAAAAAGAACCAGAACCAAACGCAACAAGGCTTTGAAATCTTCAGTCTTATCAAATTTTTATCACTGGCATGAGCAGCTTGAAACACAATTAACCTGTTACCAATATCAGGTTTTATTTATCCTTGAGCTCAAACCATTGATGTTATTGATCTACTTTAGGGCTAATCGCTCCACTGTGTAATCTAGAAAGTTGTTACATTGCTTCTCTCCATAGCACTGATGTGTTTCAAACTGTAGATAGTACAGCATAGTACAAATGGTAGTAATTCTCTGGTGAGATTGTGTGCTGGGGAGATAAGGACAATTCATTGTTGACTGAGAAGGAAATTCTCACCACCACAGTGTTGTGCTTCTTTCTGGTCACGTAGGAAATATTAGCATTTCCACCCCTTGAATTAATTTTTTAAAAAAGGGGTTAAAAAGGTTGTGCTAATGATGTGTTAATATCACTAAATATTTTACTTTACAGCTGTGAGGTTAAGCAGAAGTGAAATGAAGAGCATCTTGTAATGAGTACGGGCAAGGACTTCAACACAAAACGAGTTCTTATTTTTGATAAAGATGGGGTTTTTACAATGATACTTTTTCTTATCTGATGCTAATAATAAAATATTTTGTCTTCCTCCGTTTAAGTGATAGTCTAGAGTCATACATGCAAGCTACAGCACTAAGGTAAGCAAATTATAGAACTTGAGATTTCACTACAATAATATGTGGTAAAAACCAAGGCAGATTATTGAGTTGTCAGCAGGGAACTCTGAGCAGAGGTGGCACTGCCTAAAATGGGGTCCTAGCAAAGCCTGAGATTTCTGTACCATTTTATATAAATATGCAGGGTCCAGGTCTGTTTCTCAGAGCGATGATGGTAATCTTACACATCTGTCTGAGGCACTGGAAAAGAGGTGCATGGTGATTATGAGGAGGCAATAGCTGGTATCCAACAAAGGTTTTTATCAGTTGACACTCCAGTATTTTAAAAGACAGAAAAGTAGCCTTGAGAAGTATTCCTGCATATTCAATGGCAAAGTTAATATTAATGCAAAAGCCACTATAAAAAGATTGCAGCAATGTTTGCAGGTGATTCAGTGGCTAAATTTTGGGGGGGAAGTTTCTAGATTTTTATCTTACTGGGTGTGTACGGAGTGGTACAGCCAAGGATTCCATGTTCTGCTGCACAGAGCAAGGGAGGGGTAGACGAAGGATTGGCAAAGCAAGGCAGGGGAGGGGTAGGCAAGGCAGGGAAAGGGAAGGAAAGGGAGGGAAGGGTAAGGCAGGGTCAGGGAGGGCAAGGCAATGGACGGGTTGGCAAGGCAAGGGTGGTGTAGGCAAGAATAAGGCAAGGGAGGGATAGGCAATGCAAGGCATGGGTGGGGAATAGGCAGGGCAAGGGAAGGTGTGAAATGGAGTTAGAGGCCATAAAGGGGTAGGAGGTTTAAAAGGGTTTGGAGGCTGGAAAGCAACATGTGGCCATAAAAAAGTGAAGTTGTAAAAGTGATGGGAGGCCAAAGAGGTATGGGAAGGAGCAAAACTGTGTCTGAGGGAGGGCAAGTAGAGGGCAGAAAATAGTGGAGGCTAATTTGGTGTGGGAGAATAGAAACTTTGTCCTCATGACAACCTGTGGCTGAATAATTTAAGTAAAGATTTAAAATAAATTACTGCTTAACTTGTATAAAATGACTTCATGAGGAGGGTGAGTAAACAACTGAAGATACCAAATATTACCACTCTTCTCTTTCAGTTTTCCCATAAAAGGTTAATTATTTTTAATTATTTTTAATACAATCATTAAACACAACAGGGGACAGGAACAAGAGAAAGAACAGGTCAAAGAACTTTTACATCAATTAGATGCTTTCAGCTCAACAGGATCTGATGAATTTTTCTCTAGGGCATTTCAGGACTAACTAAAGCAACGTCTGTGCTTAAAATTGGGTAAAATCCCAGAGAACTAGAGAAGGCACAAAATAAGCCTTATTTCCAATGACAGATGGAACGCAGAGAGTTTCAGGAAATATTAAGCAGGCTGCCCAATTACAAAAAGCAAAGAAGATGCTGTAAATTTAAATGATCCATATGTATATATAAGCTGCCGATATGGAGGTCTGTCAAGAACAAATCACGTCTCTTTTTTGACTGCTCATAGCATGTTTAAATGAAGAGCACATGAGGTAAGGACACAGTAGCAGATGTAATAAAATTTTGGTGAAGGTTTGTATGTAGCACTCCATAACATTTGCAAAAACAAGCAATTAGCACATGGGCTTACGAAAATTGTGTAGAATGTACCCACTTTATACAAGGAGCAGACACTCACTCCTCCCCAACTAAAAATAGCTATCAGTGTTTTCCTGTGATGATGGAAGGGTTTTTTCCTCAGGGTTTGTTCCTGGGCAGAAATCTATGTCCTGTAGGGTAGTGAATCTTGTAGTCAGAGTGTCTGAGTACATTTTTATTCCATTTCAAAGTTTTACAGTTTATAAGAGCTGGTGCCTCATTGACTATGAGTAACTAAATTTGCACGTTCACTACATACAATAGGACATATGCAAACCCAAGAGCTGGTATGTCCTGTAGTAGAAATATTCTGCCCTAAAACTTTTTTTTGTTTTGCTTTGCTTTTATTGTAGGAAGAGTCTTCAAAAAAAACCAGGATAGGCAAATTAATGACAAAACTGGCCCAACACGTTTCCCCTCAGTAGTGTTTTGAGAAGGTTCCACACTCCTGGGGTTTAGCAGCACTGTCATTTGCCATCTCTGATTTTCCTGTTTTTGGCGATAATAGAGGATTAAAGACCGATTAGGTTTCAATCTGAGCATGGTTTTCAAGCAGGTTTGGAAAAAAGCACAAGGGCCCTGGAGTTCATATCTTCAGTTCCAACTTGGATGCAGGGTTTGCAAAGTCCCTCACCAGCAAGAATATGACTGTTCTTCATCATTCTGAAATATTTTTTACATCTCATTGCCTATGGGTTTCATGATGCTTTTGGTTTAATATAGGTGGTTTTTTTCCACTTTTCAAGAGTTCAGTGCCATTGTTGACCTAAAAGCAAATCCCCAGGCTAGGGACCTTAACAAAATCCATGGGAATGCTTGTTCTGGTGGTAAAAAGTGCTCTTTGAGACTTATGTTCTTAATTTTGGATAATGTTTATTACTAGTATTATACGCCATACTTGTACTGCTTTAATTCCTCTGTGCCTTAGAGTGTTACATCTTTGGGAAGAAGGCATATTTAGGAACTGGGTCTGAAGCCAGATACCTAAATAATTTTCTGTTTGTAGGAAGTAGCAGTTTGCCAGGGACATCTTGTTACCTTCAGAGTCATAACCTGACTTATGAATTTTAACACTCAGCTGCTGTGGTCCCCGGAGAAAATTCCCTTAGCTGTCTCCTGGGCAGTCAGCTGGACACATCCCTCATGAAGGTGAAAAGTATCTCTGCACAGTACCTTGGTGTTCTCAAATTTCATTGTAGGATTGGTCTACCAGGGTAAGTTCTCTTCCCCTGAGGTTGCGGTTACAATAGGGACACTACGACATATCTGTGCAACTGGAAACAAGGTTTACAAACAAGTATGTCACTCAACTAAACCCACCAGACACATTCTTTCTTTTAGATCAACCTTTTTTACCATGTCTGGGTTTTTTTGCCCCTTCTTAAAGAAGGGGAGTTTTATGTTTTCAGGAAGAACAGATTTCTCTAAACAAAAATAACTTAATAAAGTTCCACTATATAATAAGAATATAATGTTTAAAAGCTGTGCCAGGCCCCACACAGAGTCTCCAGCTCGTCTCTTCTTGTCTTCAGTGATTTAGGACTTGAAGTGAGATAAAAAACTGTTTATTTTTGAACATTTCTGTGCTCTTCATTAATAAAAAGAAGTTTTGGTAATTAGGCTATGATGACAGAAACTAAATATGCATCAGGAAATCCCATTAATCTCTAAAAATGTAAATGATCTTTCTAGTAGTGTTTTCATTCACTAATACTAATATCAAACTAATAATATCACATAGTAACTGCCAAGTTTCTTCTCTCCTGTGTAAGTGGGAAATCGTATTATTATAATTTTTCTGCCATTTTACAGAAGAAAAAGCTGAAATAAACATACACAAACCCAAAACCAAGTAAACAACAAAAACAAAAACCTCAAACAAGAAAATTCCCTGAACTTGCATGGTACAGTGGGTTCCAAGAAGCATTAAAATCAATAGCCATTGTTCCTGCAGTCAGCCCCTCACAGCACGTACAGGGCACAATCCATAAACTGCTATTTGCATAGATTGGGAATAAAGTAAGATTTATATTCAACTGTTACTGGCAGTATTAAAAAATCTTGGGCTTAAGATGTCTGACAACAGCAGAACTTCAGAAGGCCAAGAGAAATCCAAAAGGAATTGCATCTTTTAGTGACATTGATACAGTGATGTAAAATAATATTAGAAATACTGAAATTAAAGGCATAGTTCCCACAGATGTTTTGGAACATGGCTTCCACCATGCTCTGGTGTAGATATGGGGTGGGAGAGGTTATTCCCAGCAGCTAACTCTGAGAAAACTGCTCTCCCTGGATTTTCTTGCTCATTGAGTTGGAAGAGGGTGGCTAAAATGAAGAGTTGCCACTGTAGCTATAATTAAAATACAACTCTGAACCCTTTCCTGGAGGAAATTGTTCTTTTCTGTTATCTTGAGAGAGAATGCAGATGTCTTGGTTTGAAAGACA
>VZTD01006007.1:39388-156097 GCA_013397725.1 Rhagologus leucostigma
AGTCCGGAGGGAGGAGGCAGGGAACATTGCTACACCTGGTTTCAACAGCTCATGAGGATGGTAGTAGAATACACTGTAACCCAGAACAGCAGACCAGGGCAGATAAGCTGAAGTTCATGTTTCTGAGTATGTTTTTATGTGCAGTTTACTGGATGTCATAAAGCATCCATGCTACAGTAAATTTAATACAAAATACAACCTTCTAAATTCCTGCTGTAACATAGCCACAGAAGACCTGAATTTGTGATTTTCTGTGGCCTCTTGATGCTTTGGAGCAGCATGAAGTGACCCTGTAACAGGCGAAACTGCTGACTGGGGAATCTTGCTCTTGGCATAAAGATGGCAAAACATCTTTATACTTCGCTGTGGCAGTCCCCAGTTTTCTGTCATTTTAGGGATGGGAGAGGGGAATTAGTCTTTGGGATGGAGAAGCCAGGAAGGAGGATTGAAGCGCATGTTGTCAGAGATGAGGACGGGATGGCAGATGTGAGACCTAAATTTGTATTGGTGGGAAGCCAGGGCACAACATGCTCCATCTGCTCCTGACTGCATGTGACCCAAGCAGCCGTGAGCTCTATATTATTAAGTGGAATTTACCCTCTGGGCCAGGAAATCCCCCTCTCAGGAGAGGAGAATAAAAGGGACAAGACTAGAAAAAAAAGATACTAGGAATAAAGCAAGAACTGTCAGGGGTCACTGTTGAATCACTGACAGAGTATTGATGTGTCAATAATGAAATAAAAGTAATTATTACAATTTTTTAATCAAAGATGTATATCTTTGTTTCACCCATTCCCTGGATGAGGAATGAAATGTGCTGAAGGGAAGTGAGAGTTTTCCTTGCGGTGTGCAGTGAAGGTTGGGGTTATGATCTCTCACAAGAGTAGCAGCACGCAGCTGAAAGCTGTGGGGATCATGCTCGGAGGAGATGACCTTCCCTAGACAGCAGTGGGTTCTCAAGAGTTTGTCAAAACCTATCACATGTGTGCATATCTCTGTAGGAATGCCTGCTGCAGGGGAAAACTTCTGGTTTCTGTCTGCTTTCAGAAAGAATCTTATGAGTTTGACAAAAAATTTCTCCAAGTAGCCTCTCTCCTTGAACACTGCTCAGCTTCCTTCCTATCTTCCAGGCTGCTCTCAGCTGAACTAAAACAAGTTCCATTTAAAACCTATCCAGATTGCATTTTTCTTGTTTTTCCTGAAAGCCCAGACACCTACTGTCCATGGGTAGCGAGTGAGCCGAATTGGAGTCTGTTTATGAGAAACAGAAATGTATGCCATATTTTACAAAATGCTGTGCATGTCCTAATATTTTGCATTGTGGGAGCTTGGCTGCAGTACCTCACAGAAATGTGCATTTCCTTTACTTGGAAAATAGACTGCCTCATTGGAATAAAGGGGAGGTTTATGCTGAGAATATAAAATGCTTCTGTCTATCCTACTATTTAGCTCAATAAAGACAAAAAGAACAATGAAAGAAAATTAAAAATAAGATTTTTGCTATACCTTCAAGTGGCAGAAAAATGCCCAAATCATATCAATTTCAAGATCATGTGATGCCAGTTAATTGACCTAGACAACAATGCATTACAGGAGGATGTCAATAGGATGATCTTTTTAGGGGTATGTAATCAGTAGCTGCTTTAAGGAGACATAAGTCTCAGGACTGGCTTTGTTCTGTTCAGAGAAAGACTGAAAATGAAATATTCTTTATTGCTGGAGTCTTACAGAATTTACAGGAGTATAGAGAAAAAACAATCATCATAAAAGCAAGAAAGAACAATGTGTTTATAAAATGGAAGTGTCTGTGAAAACAGCTGGTAGATGATGAAAGAAAGAGGTAAAAGACAGATGAAAGTATTATTATTTCAAAAAGAGAGCTTGAAGATTGAGTTAATTTAATTTCTGCTTATTGCCATGGACACAGCTCCTGATCTAAACCTGTAAGTTTCACCTCTGCCCTTTGATAAATGCAATGAATTCCTTCAAGTTCTGCTGAATGATAAAGCTCCTGGATGGTAATTAACAGAAAGTCCTGAAATAAATTCTAATATATTGCAATGGTTCACTACAATTGATGACGTTACTAATAATGTAAATATAATTTCCTCTGCTTTATAACAGGAAACTTAATCATTTGAAAAATGGTCCAGTAGAAATGGCGTACCAGTGCATTTCAGTCTGTTGCTGTGAGCATGTGGGTGGTGATGTAGTTGTATCTCAGCAATAACATAAATGCTTCTGGGATTGTACACTCCCCTCAGCTTCAGTTTTGTGGTCTTTTGGCTCTTTCCACTACTCTCTATAGCAGTGTGGCAACTTCTTGGAAAATTCTTGATTAAGGTAGAAAATGGATGTAAAATTCAGAAAATTTTTATACTTTTTAGTATGTCTTTGATCATCTTGAGGTTTTCTTCTCATTTGGAGGATCAGTCCTGAGAGAATAGTAATCTTTGGCTGGGCCCAACAGGACACGTTGCTGTTCAAATGGAGACTGGGTAAGAGGTAGCTATGTAAGTCAGAAGGATTTTCTTTCATGTCAGAGGAAAGCTTCAGTTTGTTACTATTACCACTACAGAGGCACTTTACTGATTTACTGTAATACAGGGATCTGGAGTTACTCCTGCCTGTAACTTCACATGCTCTCCGAAAGCCCACGTTCCGGTGGGATCTGGAAATATAGAAGACCCTTGGTGAAAGAGCTCAGTTCATCCAGCAGTCTCAGAACATGTCACTTCTGTGAGGGATCTCATCTTGTGGGTATCTCGTGCTGGCCATGTGCTTTTGAACGGAGAGACCTGACTTGTGCTTTTAATTCGAGGAATCACAACCTGATCGTTCAAGTCATTTCCTGAACATCCAGAATGTAAATTACTTTGTGATTCAAGTATTTTTCTTTCCTTCTACTGAAACTTTTTGAATGTCATTTCTGAAATTGGGCTTTCAGTGAGTCACAGCCATTTTTCAGTCACTCTAGACTTACAGGGATTAGCTCGTAATTGAATCTGCAGAGCCATAACCAGAGGGTAAACTCATCAACCTCGTGCATATATATCTTATTCTATACAGTAATTGATACATGTTTATCAGATTTGCCTGGTGGTCTGGGGTGAAGGGAACTTCTGGCATTCCTTTTTACTTTCATATACAGCAATTTCATGCTTATTATTTAAATAAAAAAAAGTATGCGGAGCATTTGCTTTTAATGCAGTCTGTCCTTCTATGCTACCTGACATTAGCTGTAAACTAAGATGGAAGAATTTGAATAAAATAAGCATGAACATAACCGAATAATAGGTTATTAAATTTTCAAGAAGACAGTAGGTATTTAAATTAAGGAGACATCAAAAATCTGCATATAAAAATGTTTAGCGTGAAGACTACAATATCTAACAAGATGAGACAAGCAAGAACTCATCAACAGAGGGAGGCTCTAATTGGAGTGGCAGAGAAAGGAAGACAAAGAAAACTGACTTTTCAACCTCAGTTGCTTTTTTTAGGGAAAGAAATTTGTCAAGAAACCTAGGAGAAATCTCATTCCGCTGTTTACTGCCCTATCATCAAGGTAACAGAACAAAATGTGTTAAAAGAAAAAAGGCATTAAAGAAATTCTGCAAAAAGAAACAGCAGTCTGGGATGGATGGAAATGCTCCCTGTGAGTCAAATTAGCCTTAGAGCAGTATAATACTCTCTTACGTGTTATCTTCATTAGCGACTATTCTGCATCCTATTTAGCGAGTATTTCTGTGAGTGGCAGAACGCATGATGCTTGATTTTCTCCAGTGCCATCTGTCGCAGGGAATGTCTAATAATGGTTTAATCTGCTCTGTAAACACTTTTTCAGTGGGAGTATTAATCTGCGTCTCTCCTTGGTCGTTTCATGCCACCTCTTCTGACAAACCTGGGAGCTTTACATCTCTGGTGCTTCTACTCCACTGTCAAATAGGGTTGACCATGACTCCTAGGTGTGGGTGGGAAGTTCAGTGTTTGGAGAGCTACAGGGCAGAGAATGACAGATAATGAGAATTTATTAATTTGATTTCCTTAGGAAGAAGGGAATTCTGAGCTGGGCTTAGAAAAGGAAGCTTACTTCTGTAACAGGTTTCATTTTCTTGCACGCATAGGTTCCTGTTTTCTAGGAATGTGGTATTTGTGAACAATTGGTTAGTAATGCCAAATGACTGAGCTACATTCATGATGCCCAGTTTGACCAGAACTGGCTGACCGCATCTCTCTGTGCACTACAGCACTCTGTCTGTCATTAGGAACAAGCACTTATGCTCACAGAAAATGTTCTGCACTTGGGTCACAAAAACCCACCTGCAGAGATACAGGCTGGGGGAGGAGTGGTTGGAAAGTGGCCCAGCGGAAAAAGATCCAGGGGTGCTGGCCAGCAGTGGCTGAACATATGAGCCAGTGTGTGCCCAGGTGGGCAAGAAGGTCAGTGGCACTTGGCCTGGATCTGAAATAGTGCCCTGGCCAGCAGGACCAGGGCAATGATTGTCCCTCTGTGCTGGGCACTGGCAAGGCCACACTTGAGTGCTGTGTCCAGTTCTGGGCCCCTCAATTCAGGAAGAACATCGAGATTCTGGAGCAGGTCCAGAGAAGGGCAGCAGAGCGGGTGAAGGGTCTGGAGCACAAGTCGTGTGAGGAGCGGCTGAGGGAGCTGGAGGTGTTTAGCCCAGGGAAAAGGAGGCCTAGTGGAGATTTTATCACTCCTTACAACTGCCTACAACTACTGTTCTCTCTGTGACCAGTGACAGCACACAAGGGAATGGCCTGAAGCTGTCAGGAGAGGTTTATATTGGATATTACAAAAAGGTTTTTCACTCAGAGGATGGTTGAGCACTGAACAGGCTCTCCAGGGAACTGGTTATGGCACCAAGCCTGGCAGAGTTCAAGTGTCTGGACAATACCCTCAGGCACATGGTATGACTCTTGGGATGTCCTGCACAGGGCCAGTAGTTGGACTTGATGATTCCTGTGGGTCCCTTCCAGCTCAGGATAGTCTGTGATTCTCCTAGGTGAGGGTCAGTCTCTTCTCTCAGGTAATGAGTGATAGGATGAGAGGAAATGGTCTCAAGTTGTGCCAGGGGCAGTTTAGGTTGGGTATTAAGAAAAACTACTTCACAGAAGAGGGTTGTCAAGCACTGGAACAGGCTGCCCAGGGAAGCTGTTGAAGCACTATTTCTGGAGGTATTTAAACATTTAGATGTGGCACGTGGGGACATGGTTTAGTGGTGGACTTGACAGTGCTGGGCTAACAGTTGGACTCAGTGATCTTAAAGGTCCAACCTTAATGATTCAATGGTTCCATAAAGCAATTCCATTAGCTCGAGTGTGGTGGTGTTAATCCTCATTTGCATGAGCATTGTTTACAGAAGACAGCAGCCCTCTGTATCTCATCTGAAAATATAATTGTGCTGTGCGTTTAGAGATTGATCAGATCCTCCCGGAGTCAAGGAAAAGCGTCCCAGTGATTTCAGGTTTTGGGCACTTGTTAGAGACTTCTATTTCATTCTGAGCTACAGATAAATAGCCTTAACAGCAATGATCAAGCAATGCTGGTCCTGTTTAGAAGATGAATTTGCTGGGGAAGAGAAATGAAAGTTTTTGTGAGAGGTACTGTAATCTAAAAGATAAACCATTGTTTTCTTAACAGCAGTAGTTATCTCAGTAGACTGCACTTTTATCACTGAATAACAAACCCTATTTAAATCTCTGCTCAAAGTTGGCTGCCACTAAAATACTTGTAATGCTTGAAGCAGGTAGGAAAACATGTTCATTAAGGTCAAGGATCAGAGTCTTCTCTTTGGTAGGGAAATCTCCATCAAGTGAATGTCTCTATTATGATAAAATAAGGAAGTAAACTACAAGGAGGTCATTGACTGTAAGAAGCAATTTTCTAGCTCTTGTTGCCTCTGAAACTCTACAGTGTAATTCACAAACAAAAGCATAAATCAACAGCAACCTTTTCCAGCAGGTTAGCGGAGAATGGGGAGAGATGAAGCCACATAATACAGGATATTAAATTGCCATGACCAATTTTCTATAATCATTCTTAAAAGAAAGCAGAACAGCTCTTCTTTACAATTACAAAGATATTTTGCAAAATCCTGCATATTTTAGGAGTGTTTCAGAGCATCCAATATAATAACTCTTTCTGCTGTAAAAAGTATGAGCAAGCAAACAAACAAATGCAAGCACTCATATATATTCCTCTGCCACGCCAGTGAATTTTCCTATCACATGCATGACTGCTCCCTATTCTGGCACTTATTTTATCACAACATTTACAAAGGCTTCTAGGCCATGAACAAGTAGTTTCAAGAAAAGTATGTGGAGGCTGCCATGTCTCATAAATACAATCCATTTTCTTTCATCTCTTGATAGTATACGCTCAACTCTAACAATTCTGCAGACTCAGCTGTTGCAAGTATTTATAAATTGTATGGGTTTGTATTTCCCAGCATCTCTCACAGTAAAAATTATCTCAGTGTTTTGATGCTTCTTTAGTGAGAAGTGCTGCTTACAATCCTCACAGACATATATTGTTTGCAATTAAGCTGAATTTAATAGTAGAATCATGGCCTTCTGAACTTACAATTTAACTTTGAAAAACTGTTATCTTAATTTCAGGGGTTTGTAATGTGTTGGAACTAAGCCAGGATATCAGTGGTCCTTCTATCACATAGGTACCTTCCCTTCTGCCAGACTCTTCACAAATGTCCCAGTCTGTGGATCATGTGTAGTTTTATAATGATACCCATAGTGCCTGATGGACTGAAATTTAGAATGAGGGTGTGCACTGAAGGTTTGGGGTAATTAGTAAAAGAGGAAAATGTTTATGCCCAGGACATAAACCTGTGCTGTTTGGGTGGAGCCTCCCAGATAATTAAGGAATCTTTTTGCGTGTGTATGTACATGTAAATTTATAATTAATTAACAAACTGTGCTGTAAAAATGTCAGAAATAGAAATTGGCACTTGAGAAGCTATCAATGAAGGAGAAATTAAAATGGAAAACGGAGTACAGAATGTAAGTATATTCAGTTGCAGCCTCATAGAAAAAAATCTACTCCCATATCTTGAAATTAAACTGTATGTAGTCTTTGAATTAATTTTAAGGAACTTACACTGTGCTTAAGGACATTCATAAGTAACTTTACCCTTCAGCTGGTGCAATAAGCTACTTTTAGCTGAATATATAATTCTGTTCAATGCCAACATTGGAGACGGTCGTTTTTACCTGGAAGGAAACTTGATCATACAAAAAGCCAAAATTTACAGAGAAAACAACAGGTATTAAGTCACTGTTTCAGTAAGGTGGTTGTAAGCAAATTTCAGCTTTATGGAGTAGGGTTGGTCACCTGCAGGCCCAGGGCTTCTGACAGTCACAGCCCAAAGGATGTGGCAGGGAGAAATAGCCCTGTGACGTTAACAGCACATCCAAGGAAGGTATGTTGCTGTTATACCAGTTGTTCATAAAGAATATTTAACGTCCTAGAGAGAAAGCAACACAATAATCTGGAAGAACCTGTGTATGGCAACGAGTGAGTGCCAATTACACCTCAGTCCTGCTGTGCTGCTTTAGACACAGGCAAAGAAGGATGAGGACATGGGATCTGCGGTGTTCTTCCCTCTGTGCCAGCGCTGCTCTCCTTCTATGTGGTCTCTCAATGTTTTTTTCATCCCACATAGCACCCACATTTCCCCCATCTGCTTAAATCATCATTCAAAGTACAATTAAATTCAGAATTAAGTATCTTGCACACGAAACAGAGTAGCTAAGCAGGAGCATCTTTGCCATACTGTATCCTCACAGCACTCACAATTATAAACAGTCATGCTCAAGTAAGTAAGCGAAGAAGAAATAAATGTTTCCTTCACATTCCGTGAATTTTCTTTCTCCTTTTTGCTGGGTAAAACTTTGAGAAGGGACTTCATTCCCTGTAAGAGATTGAATTAGATGTATCTATAAAAGTTCACTTTTTTGAATCTTTGTTTCTCTTTAAGAACCATTTCAAAAAGGAGAAGATTTTTTTTTCATTTTTAATATAGCTATTCTAGGAAAACAGTTCAGAATATTTCACCTGTGAAATTGAAGTGCAGAAAATAACTAATATCAGCAAAATACTGTGAGCAGTTTTGTTGTTTGGCTAGGACAGAATAGGAAAATTGCAAAAAAACCTCAGACAAACCCATTTCTTCGATACTTGTAAGGTAGAGGTTGTAAACCAGCAACTTTTGGAGTATGTACAATCATTTTTCTTTTTATCTGAAGTAATCTTAAACTCAGTCATCTGTGTAGTCTCCGGGTAAAACCTTTCTAAATGAAAGGTGGTGAAACACAAAACGAGCAAACTAACAGGCAGACAAAACCTTATAAATGTAAATGATGACTAACAGATTTTTTCTTGTAAATATGCTGATTTCATATGTAATTATAGGAATAATCTGTATTTTAGAGATATTTTATCATATGTCTTATCTATTTGCATTTTAAATGTGTTTTGTTATGATAGTCACTCCTTCTTAAAACTGCCTTTTACCTTTTTTTTCCTGATAGGACAAGGGGGAATAGTTTTAAGCAGAAAGAGGGTAGATTTAGATGAGATTTGACAAGAAATTCTCCCCTGTGAGGGTGCTGAGGCCCAGAGAAGCTGTGGCTGCCCCGTCCCTGGAAGTGTTCCAGGCTAGGTTGGAAGGGGCTTGGAACAACCTGGGATAGTGGAAGGTGTCCCTCTCCCATGGGAGGGAGGTAGGGTGAGATGTTTTTTATGGCCCTTTCCAGCCCAAACCACTCTTTGGTTCTGTGATACTGTTCCACTGCTTTATGGAGTGGTGACAAACCTTCATGCTGGCAGGAAAATGCCCCTGGTTGTCTGCCAGTGCTCTGCACCTCAGCGGTGCTTTTGTAGTGTGTCCAGGTGAGGTTCACCTTACTGATTTAAAAGTTATATTTCTTAAATAATTTTGAAATTGAATTTCTTTGTGTATAAATAGAAGGGCACTGCCAGCAGGACCCCTGTTTTCAGCTGAGAATCTCTTCTTATAAATTATCCCAGGTCTGCATAGCAATGAGGCCATTTCTATGGAAATAAGTGAGTTGCTATTCTTCTGCTGGCTCTCCAGCAACTCGTGAACTGCGTTTCATATTGTGAGAAGTGCTTTATGAATTAGATCAGAAGCACAACTGGGACACTGGTCATTTCCAACTTCCTTTGATAAATATGACTCTAAACTTCAGGCTGGTGAAAGAGCCAAGACGTGCAAGATGGAGGAGGTGCAAGTGAGGATAATGTCAGGGGAATTGAATGTTACTGTAGATAATGGTGTCCTCCTTCTCTGGTCATAAACACAGGGGGACAGCAGAGACCTTTACCAAAAGATAGAGTGAGCTCAAATGTCTTTATTTTCATTAAGGGAGACACCTTTTTACTTTTGGATGATGTATTAGTGAGTCTTATCAATTAAACCCAAGTATCTCCAGTATATTGGCAGGTACTTCCCCAGCTAAGAAACCTACGTGTTCTAATTTCCTTAGATAATGAAAATTTCTGAGACACAGGCAATGTGCTGATTTATAAAAAAATACGGTTAGCTTAGATTTTATACTAAAGCAACTTTCTTAGCAAATGCAAGTAAGTTCAGGTAGAAGTAGCAAGTATTTCTGGTGTGTGGTCTCCAGTGAATAGCAATAATTGTAACAAAGTCATGGTAGAACTTTAGCTTGTATTAATTCACTGTGAGCTTCACCATCTAGTGAGTAGAGGCTACAATTTGGGTAGGGATGTCCTAGAGTGATAGGTCTGTAAACTGGTAATTTGAAACTCCTTTCTAATAAAGGAGCTACTGAACTCCTAGGAATTTGTAACACTATACTCCCAGTTACCAGTTACTGAATAACATAACTGGTTTTAGTAATTTTTCCCATCACAAACTGATGGAAAATTATTAGTTATATGAAACGTTTCATATAGCAAAAAAATGCTGTTGCCTATATATACACACACACACCTCTTTCTATGTGTGCAACTTTTGTTATTTTATTTTGAATGCTCAATACTGCTTTTGGATCTTAAAATCACTGTTCTTTCAGTCTTGTACATTATTAAAAATTTCCTCATGATTAGAGGGAACACATTTGAAAAGCAAATTTGTGAGAATAAGAAGAAATAAATATAAAGACCTGTTTTTGAACCTCTGTAAATGTGAAAGGATTTTTTTTTTCTGCGGACTGAATTACAGCACATTATAGCTCAGGTTTTTATTATAAGATCTTCCATACATTTTCATATTTTTCAGTCAGTGAGGATTGGGGGAGGGGAAAATATAAAATGAAAAATAGAAGTGGATTAATATACCTTGATTTATTTTGATTAGTTGTAATTTGACAGTAAAAAAATATTGGATCAGCTATCTTAGCTGGCTATGGTTGAACAAAAATTTCCCATAATATAAAAAACTTGCCATTTTGCTCCCCTTTGTAATTAGGGGCACTTGAAGATACAGAAAAGATTCAGGGTAATTTTGTTTCTTGGGTAGGAATTTAGGTTTTTGAACTGCTGGTGTGTGGATGGTTCTTCACACTCTATTTTCCATAAATGAAGACTATTGTTTAGAATATTATAGATTTTCCTTTGCCAGTGAAAGAGCTGCTTGAACTCTCACACCTGATATTCTAAGGAAAAACAGTAAATTTCAGACTGGAGGAGCAAGGGAGAGGGAAAAAAGAAGAGGGAATGGTATTCTGATCATTCCCTGGTAAAACTGGCACTATATTTATCCCACAGAGTTCCCTAGCTCCAGGGAGGAGAAGGCATGCTACTTGGTTGTGTACAGAGATTTGTCAGAGGTATTCATCTTGAACTTTGCCCACCTGGTTATTACTGCATCAGGATGAAATATTGGGCAGTGGCTTTCCTTCTGAACAAGAAGAAAATGAAAAAAAAAACAAAGAAAGGAACAGAAATAAAATACAAGTGGAGATTTTTCTTACTACGTGAGCTCTGTCTCATGTCTCCCATCTCTCCCCCAGAAAATGCAATTTGGAATGGAGTGTATAAAAAAGGTGCTTTAAAGAGCCTTCACAAATTGTGCAGTGCATTTATTTATACACATTTCACCCTGACTCATTACACATCATCATGAGGCTCCCCAGGCTACGCATAAAAAGAAGAGCAGGCATAAATCAAAGTGGATGCAACTCTTCCCTTCAACGATTTTAAGATTCCACCCTACCCACCCCCACCCCATAACTGACACAGAGAACATATTTTTTCCTTATCACTCACAGAAGAAATACCATTCCTTATACTATCATTTTTTTAATCCAATAATAATGATAATCCTCATTTCACATCTATTTTAAAGCAGGATATAATTGTGGTGATTATTTTTGCCATTATTTTGCCATTATTTTTGCCATTTTTCATCAAATCTCTTCAGAATTTACCTTTCTAGCGAGTAGTTGATATTAAACTTTTCTGTCAATTTTTAAGATGAAAAGTTTCTGCAAAATAATTCTTGAGTGCTTTATCCCTCTGATTTTCACTCTATGTACAGAAAAAAATCCAACCTTTGAAGCACGCAACCCAAATGTATCTTTTCCTTTCCTGTGGGGAGAATACATAAAAAAAACCTCTCTTTGAATAGTCTGTTGAAATCAGAATTGAATTCAAAGTCTTCTGAGGAATTTTTTTACAATCTGTATCTTCAGTAATTTTAACAAATTCCCTGTGGGCGGTATTCTTTCTGCCTCATTTTAGGCTTGTCTCCTGAAACAATCTGTCTAGACTCTTTTATGTTCAATGAAGTGAGAAAGGTTTCCCTGGAGGATGAAGCACATGGAACCCAAGTGAGGGTTCTGCTCTGAATTTCTCCTCAGAGAAACAGGACTTGTCCTGTCCCTTGTCAGCACAGGAACATCTCAGTTCTCTATTGCAAATTGATGACTGAGAACCTTTTAGTCAAATTTTGTTGCCCTTTTGTGCTGAGATTGGTTGCTTTGTTTGGTTTTATTTCCTAATAGAAGTGCTGATCTTTTGGGTATTCAAAATATATCGTGGAAGGGCTCTGCCTCTGCAAGCCAAGAGTCAGAGACTCGCCCGTGGTCTGTACAATTCACCAGATATCTGACAATATGCTTTCAAACGGCTGAAAAAGCCAGGGTGGGGCATTCCTGGCCAAAATTTGAGTAAGAATGCAGTTTTTGGAAAGTGACAAAGTAAATAGTTTTGATATGAGAGAGAAGCGTCTAGCAAGGGCATGAAAGGGAACTCTTGATAGACCAGTAAGCAGGATGCTGCTGCTGGGCTTCATCCAAGGCAGATTGAAGTTAATTATCTCTTTTTTGTCCTTTTTTTTTTCTTTCTGATGTTGCTCAGTCTCAGTGCAGAACAAGGTGAAGATCTAGTGAGAATGACAGACAAGGCTGAGGGGAGGTAAGGTTCCCTCTCAGATCCACTAACTGATGAGTTGAGTCAACGTGAATTAAGACTCAGCTTCATCATTTAAAAGGAATTATGTGAGCAGAGAGGAGGGGGCAGAAATGATAAGAAACACCCCTTCCCCCAAACCCATTGTAATTGTCCTTTGCTGAAAGAAAGATGATTCTTTCCTGCATAGACATCTCTCAGGACTTGTCTTAGGGCATGTTTGTTCAACAGCTTATGGATTATGCCAGAATGCTGCCAGCACACATTTTAGATGTCAATGGAGGTGAGAGTTGAATCCACTGTTGTTTAGGTTGGAAGAAATCATCCAGAATTGTAAATATTAATTAACATTTTTCTTCACCCAGTGGATCCTCAGCCTGAAAAATCAGAAGGCTTTTTTTTTTGTTGTTATTTCTGCAGACTATTACCAGAAGGGTTCTTTTTCAAACCATTTTGCGGTGGTACTTTGAAAATTTGTTTAATTCTGCTCGATCAATACTGATCTCAGTACTAAGTGTTTCGCAATGTTCCATCTTTTTTTTTTTAAGGTAAGAATAACTAAGCACTCTTTCCAAGTGGAATGTGGCATTTATTTAAAGTCTGGGGTCAAAAATGATTCTTTTTAATATAAAAATCTGTACATTGCTGCATCTAGCAGTTTTGAACAAGGTCAGGATAAATTATGACTCTAGCAATTTAACATGTTACAGCAGAATATAAAATAAAAGGAGGTGATCAAAACCTGTAGTTGTAAGGACTTTCATCTTCTTACTAGTAAAAACCATCAGCTTAAGTAATGATAAAAAGAGATTCTTCAGGTTGTATGCACTACAGTCCCCTCTCCTTTAATTTTTTCTTCTGATGATAGCATGATATATAAAAAAAATGTATACTGTATATGAAGTTGGAATAATGGTTAACAATCACCTGTTTCAGTTGTCCTGCACCACTGAATAACTGAAAAAATTTGGAAGAGGGTTCAAAACCGAGGCTTTTTCTTTTGCTCACAACTTTCCCAGTCATTAAGACAGATTGCTTCTTTTTGCAGCTCTCTAATATACTGGCTGTCTCTTTGGTGTCTTTTTTTAAAGAATAAATGCACTCCAAAAGGAATTACTGCCAGGAGGGAGAGTGCTTCTCTCAACAGCTCCTTGAGCCGTCAGCTGGGGGAAAGTTGCTGATCCTGATGCTAATTCAGCGCACAGAGGTTCAGTAAGCTACCACTGAGTTTCCAGGCCTGCGTGAATTTTTAGACAGTAAAGGCCAAACAAACAGATTTCTTCGTCTAAATTTGGTGAGTTGAAGATTGTACAGGAAAACTTTCACTAGAATTATTTGGTGATTATTTCCAGTTCAACTTGCAGCTGTCCACTGATTCAGGTCACCCTTCTTGGAGAGGCACCATCTCATTTTTCAGCACTGTTCCCACATTTGAACAGGATGAAGCCTCAGTTTATAATAAATCTGTGAAATTTAAATAATAACTTGGATTGCTTTAGATTAGAAGGGCACTGTTTTTTAATTACAGATTATATATAAATACAAAAATATTACTTATATGGAAAAAAATAGGAATAAACAGATATTATGAAGAGTCAAACCTATCTGTCTGAGGATTCAGACTAGTTTTGCTGGAGAAGGCTTTCTGGAAATGCCATTATTTTCACTGGAGAGATCTTTTACAGCATCCAGTTCTTGTCTTATGTTAGATCAGGTCCCACCAGTTATAGTCATCTACTCTACCATTCACTGTGTTGGTCACTGCTGCTCTGCTTCACAAATCTGTAAGCTCCTAACCATGATGGATATCCAATATCCTTTATGTTCAGTTAAAAACAAAGCACCCCACCCCACAATGCTTTGAAGCAAATGTAATGTTTTCAAGTGTAATTTGGCATACTTTTGTATGATAAAAATAGTAGAATTAATTTCTTCGTAAAAGTACTGTTTCTGGAGATCAGCACGTGTAGGAAGAATAATTAGGTATTTTTTAAAGGCTGAAGGCAGATACTATTAATCTACTGAATTTAGGTTTAATAAACTCAGGTACAACACATGGGTGAGCTCATGCTTCTTGTGTTAAAGTGATAAATATAAGAGTATTGCAGTTACTAGACAAATTTTTCGCATTATATATGTTGTTCTCTACTAAATGTCTGACATTGGACTGTTGTTGTAATTCTACAAGTTTCTCAATTTTATTTAAGTAATAACAAATTCTCTCAAGTTCAGGATACCAAATACTTCATTTCAGCAATTTCAACTGAACAATATATAAATCCTCACCTCTATCTGTAATTTGCTTTGGGCTAGGCACTGTACAAAGTTTTACCCTTTCAGTGTACTAAATTTTCTTTGAAAACTTGCAGCCCAGTTATGTAAAGAAGTTATTCAGATGTCATTAAATATTTTTTTTCTTTGCAAGATTAGGTACTAGTTTTTTTCTGTTGTCTTGACAGTATCTTTGAAGGAAACCACTTTTGACAGAAGTTTATGTCTCATCTTCCGATCAATACTGGCATAACAGAGCCATGTAACACTATCTCTTTATTCTATTTAAAAGCTTGTTTTCTCACTCCATGTGATCTGTTCTGTTGCAATGCAGAAGAAATAATTGACATTTCCCTAATTTTTCAGTGATAAATCATGATCTATATTGACCAGCAGCCACTCAGCTGTTAGTCTAACAGTGAAGTTTTTCATTTTAGTCTGGTGTAAAGAAGGGAAAAATCTTCCAAATATTTGGTGTTTCTTCAGATACATTTGGAAATCTGCTTGGGAAGCTGGCACCAAATTTAGTTTGCTAACATTACAGGTAGAGGAGAAAACTGTGCTTGAAAGTGTAAAGAAAACAGAGGTTTAATTACTTGCTTTTTGTGGCTGTTGAAATTTAACTTATTGAAACAGCCTATCATTGCTGCAAGTAATAGTGCCTGGAAGTGATTTTCTGTTTTCTTTCTATCAGTAACTGCTGCAAAGCTGACTGGAAGTGAAAAACAGAGCTTTTATTACTGTGGGTTGAAATTCCAAACAGCTGTATTTCAAGTGTGAGAGTATTCATTTTTTCCTTCATAAAAAAATACTCTTTAAAGGTGCCACTGGGAATGGTATCTACATATGGATATTATGTGTTTTTAGAGTATTGTGTTTGAGCTGCATCACATGATAAGAAGTCACAAATTTTCTCAAAATTCATACTTCCTAGAAGTTCTGAGAGTGAATAATGCGGTGGGCTGGAGATCTCTTGATCCAACATCTGTCCAGTCCAACAGGTTTTTTTGGCAAAGACTGGTCTAAAAAGCAAGCCATTAAGATTAACTGTTATTTAACTTTGTTGTTCTCTGAAAGTAGCTCATTCAAACAGCAGGAACAATATTATATGAATTGCCAAAAAGTTATAAATAAGCAAAGGCTTAAATTACATAAAGTTTGAAAAATAGCAGCAATCCAAGTCATTAGCCAATAATAAAAAACCAGCTGAATTCAGTATAACTGAATTTTTAGCTAAAATCTTACTGTGTTTATCCATGCCTATGACAAAGAAGTGGATAAGAAAGAATAAATAAATTTAAAAACCCCAGACGTGCTTTTCGGGAAACCAGAAATACATGTTCCAGAAGCTTTTCCTAGCACAGGCCCCCAGTGCAACAAGATGGTCTTTCCCTTTAATTGAATTCCTCTCTCAGTCTGGTTGGTGTTTTGAACCGCTATTTAAAAGACTTGTCTCCAGGGAAACAAGATCTATGTGGGACCGAGAGACTCTGACTGACAAATTACAGTGTGGTTGCAGTCAGAAAAAGTGACTCTGGAAAAAGGAGACTGTGGGCTTCCATATTTTTCCTTCTCTGAGACTTCCAGCTGCAACTGGCTCAGCTGACAAGTCAGGCAGTGATTCTTCCAGCCGCCAGTGTTTTGGCTCAGCGTGGGAACAGAGAACTGAGCTCTGCCGTGGTCCTTCCTCTCATTGCCATGCCAGCAGTGCTGGCTGTCAGACTCGAGATGGTGGTGTTACCTATGGTGTGCAAAGCAAAATTCATCTGGGTTTCCCTAATTTTTAAACAGGGAAAGGATACCTGCTTGTTTGTGGGCTCTGTAGAGTTCACACCAGCCTAATTCATTCTGATTCTTGGTTAGAACAGTGCATTGTTTTCACCTTCTAGGTGAAACTTGCTGCAAGTCTCACACTTAGAAAAGGTTAAGTATGCAACACTTTCCTTTACAGATAGTTCAGCTACTTACTTCAAATAGATTGTTCACCATTTGACAGTGCAACAGGGATATTTCTCCCATGTGTGTGCACATATATGAACTAGTTCATATACGAGTTAATTTTTCCAAGGAGAACTATTGGAAGTGTTTCGAAATCAGATAAACCTCATGAGTGGGAGTGTTGCTCAATAAGCAACAGCACAAAAGTCTGGTTTGTTCATGCTCTGTCATGATTTTCCCTCTGGGAGAACCATTTATGCATCTCAGCAAATGATTTTTATAGTTTTACTTTTGTATTTCTAAGTGTCTTAAGGTTTTTATAAATTAAATGTGTAAGCCACATACATTACATTTGGACTGGAATGGCCCGAGACTTTCTATGGTCAAGTAGGATCTCACTCCCCTGCCTTGGATGAGTCAGAATCTGATTGAAAATGGCATTGTGAGCTGGACAGGTGAACTTCACCCTTGTGGTTGAAGAGTGGGCAGAGAAACTTGACCTTTGGTGTAGAGCACTGCTGGGTATTTTTCATACTGACCTCAGCTCAATAAGTGTGCTGGGCCAGAGGATCAAGAGACTGAATTAATATTAAACTAGTCTCGATATTCTGCAGAAACAAATGGAAGAGGTTGAGAACTTACCCTTTGTGTTGTGGGCAGATGAAGTGCAGCTTTGGGCATTAGCTGAGTTCTCCTCGTGCACAGAGGTTGGTACCCTGAATGCCTGTGCAGTGACAGTTGTCTTCTGGAAAACATAATACCTATTTAATAGAGCACTTTTTAATGCTCAAGTTGGGTGAAACTTAATTGTACTTAACCATTTCAAGCCAGGAAGCAGAGATTTAATCAAATTCAATGGGCTTTCTTTGTTCTATAAACCAGTGGCAACATATTAATGATAGCAATTCTGTGTCTCTGTTTCTTTTACTCGTTTTGAAACCTATTAACAGAAACCCCTTTTTGTTTTATTTTTCAATCAACTATCATCAAACATTTTATATTTTAAATTTCTTCACATAAGCATACCATTATTCTAAAATGATCCTTTCTGCAGATGAGTGTTGCACTAAAATTTCCCCTGATTATTACTTTTGACATCAGTACTTTATTGAATTAGCTGTTTCCAATTTAATTATACTTGCTTCATTGTCTAGGTCACCTTTTAAACAAATTCATATCAGTATGAAATTGCTGTTATTACTGAATTGGACTGTGATGGCTCTATGCTCATGAAGAGAATTTCTCTTTTATTAACATTTGGAGAAGTTGAGTTTACAGTAATTTATTAAAATGGTTTAGGAATGTATTATTTCTGCTAGTAAAAGTAGATATGAATAATGTTTGCTTGTTTAGTTTTTTAAAAAAATATGGGAAACAGTATTCTTATTAAAAAATCCTTAGTTTAATTACTGTTCATTCCAGAAAGTGAAAAGGTAAAGTCATAACTTTTTCTATTATTTTTATTTCTGAGATATACAATATGTGTGAGGGCTTCATAGAATCAAGCAAAGACACTGGTCTTTACTCTGAAGGGCATAAGGTGTTGAGCACTCATCCAGTTGATGTTTAAGCCTCCAAGCCTTCCTACTAGACTAGGATGAAAATATTTGGACACAGTTGTTTTAAGGTTAGGTTTTAAACTCAAATTTGGCATAACAAACACTGGCCATAAATAACTGAACCGAAGTGTAGGAGGACGGGTTAGAACTGTAATGACAAAATAAATGCTAATTTTAATAACATATTGGTAAATCGGATTCCTTATAAACATCTTTACAATCCCATTATCCTTTCCAACTGAGACATGCTTTTTAATAAGGTTGTATAGAGGATGTTAACAACTTGTAATAATAAAACTAATGCCATTTATATTAACTAAACCAACTATTGCTACCACCAGGTGGTCTACTAAATGTTTATTTTTTTTCCTTTCCATTGTAGATGTCATATCTGCAGAGCTTTGGTGCAAACAAAATACAGGTTTGCATTAACATCCATTTTTTCACTTGCACGGGTTTGCTCAAATATCACTGTTTATATATGACTTTTTCTTTCAATACTTGTCGTTGTAATGTCCCTAAAGTCAGTGTTAAAATTTTAAAGGCTTGGATTTTTTTCATGGCACAAATATATATTAATGAGTTTATATGTATACATATTTACGTGGTGATGTACATGTGAGAGGGACCGATTTGACTTTTATTTATGTCTCAACATGTGTTATACATGAGGGGAAAAATTACTCTGAGGCTGTACACGTGCTGGGAGCTCTGTCCCGGGGAGGCTTTGCCTGGCAGCCGATAAGGGGAGAGAAAGCCTCCACAAGTGCAGTGCAAGTGACCCCACACTTGCTGGCGGGGCAGAGACCCGAAAGCCCGGGAAAAAAATGCCCGGGAAACCGGGCTGTGGGAGGGGCCTTCGTTGGGTTTTTTGGAGGGAGCAGGGGCTCGCCTGGAGGGTCAGCTTGGCCCCCTTCTCCCCCTCGCCTTTTCCTCCCTGCGGTCCTGCTTCCCTGTCCGCACCTGTCCTGCCCTGCTTCGCCGCTCCCCCGGGGCAGCCTGTCACCGCGACAACCTCGTGCTGCCCTGCCTCCCCGGCGGAGCAGCCGCTGCCGCCGTGCCCCAACCCCGACAGCCCGCAGCTGCTCCGGGAGCGCGCCCGTGGCCACGGCGGCCTGTTCTCCGCCGGCGGAAGGGACGCGCAGCCCGCTGCTGTTCGGACATCGACGGGAGCCACGCCGCCGCACCGCAGCTCGCAGCACACACGCTCCGTCTGGCGAGCAGACGCCGGCAGAGCGCCCCGGGGTACAGGCGTAACCATCTGTCCCGGTTTTCTGTTCCTCTCTCCATCTCTTTTCCCCTCTTTCCTCCCTTTTCTATCCCGCTTCGGTTGGAACGCTTATCTTCCTTTATCAATAAACAGTTCTCAGATACAATATTGCCGCGTTTGCGCTTTATTTTCGCCCGAGAAATCGATCAAAAAGAATCCTCCCCGACTGCCCCTTTTACAGCAGGATGGAACAACATGTAATATCAATTTTTAGAGTGCAGAAGTCCAGAAAGTGCTGGCTTTCAGCTGAGCCTAATTTAGAAGCCAGAAAGATAAAGCTGAAAAAATCTAATATACAAGAGATTAAAAATGAAAGATAGCCAAGCCAGTGAGGATGGGATGTCACATTACAAGGCCCTGGAGTGACAGGACAGGGGGGAATGGTTTTCCACTGCCAGAGGGCGGGGTTAAATGGGATATTGGAAAAGAATTGTTTCCTCTGAGAGTGGTGAGGCCCTGGCACAGGTTGCCCAGAGAAGCTGTGGCTGCCCCACCCCTGGAAGTGTCCAAAGCCAGGTTGGACAGGGCTTGGAGCAACCTGGTCTGGTGGAAGGTGTCCCTGCCCATGGGATGAGATGGTCATTATGGTCCCTTCCAACCCAGGTAATTCTATTATTTTATTACTGCTAACATGCTTCTGCGTAGTTTTATCCCTCTCAAAGAGGTTGTTTTAAACACTGTGTACATTTATGAGGTATAAAATATTGTCTAGCTCATGGTATGTCGTTTATCTCTCTGCAGTGGCATGTTCAGCTCATCTGCAAAATGACAACATGTTAATAACCAAAGTGAGTGGCAGAGTCTGACTGCCCTCCCCTGTGGCTGAACTTCAGCATTTTGATGCCACATCCTCTTAGGTTTCCTTTCACTGCTTCCCACATTTATCTATCTGCGGGAGGGTGTGAGCAAGGCCTGCTGTGCTTTAAGAGTCTCCATCAAATAGATTTGGTGGCACCTGGAGTGTTGAGTCCTGTACCAGCATTCCCAGGGATGAGCGCTTCTGTGAAAGCAGACAGAACACTTGTTCTCAGTCACTGGACATGGATCACACAAACCCAATCCAGGATGGGGTTTTTGGACATGTTCATCCCCACGAGAGATGCAGAATAATCTGGCTGCATTATACTGACCTTCAGTCAAAGTGATAAGTGCTTATTCTCGTTTAGATAAAGCCATATGGAGCCTGGCAGAAATTTTCATATGTACCAATGTTTGATTGCCAGGTCTTCTCAAAATCACTTGGGACTGATGGGCACATTATTGCCCACTTGATCTTTGGTATTTGCTGTATATCCAATGAGCTGGGAAAGCACTTGTTTCTTATGGAGCCATTCTCCATGCTGTCAGAGAGATGAATCTGAGACAATAGAACCAGGAGCTCAGCAGTATTTCTTGTGCTCAGCTTGAAAAAGATGTTGGAAAAATGTTGTAGTGTTTTTCAGGAAACTTTGACGTTTCATAAACAATAACAACAATGTCTTTGGAAATGTCTCTTCTGAATTCATGAGAAAGTTTGAAGATGGGTGGAAATTTCTTCTAAGAGAAAATAATATAAACCCAGCATTTAATTCACATTGACACAATTCATTTGACAATTCAACCTTAATAATAGACTAGGGTATGCTGTTAGGTTATGTTATGCCAAATCATATTTTAAGGAACAAAGCCTTTTCAGTCAGCAGCTGCTGAGGTTTGAGGGAACAAATTAATTTTGGAAACTGTGTGTTAATATTTGTCCAAAGGGAAAGTTGTACAGATCATCTGTTTTCTGGGACATCTAAAAATATTATATGTTATGAATTAGAAGAGAAGTAGATTTCAAAATGTCAAAATCTCATGTAGACCAAAAATTCTTCTTGTCAATCGGCTCTGTTCAGTACATAACTTCTGACATTTTTGCAGCCAAAGAAAAGACCCTTTATCACCATCCCGAGTCCTCATGCTAACAGGACTCACATCATCAGCAGCAAGCAGGAGCTGACCAGGTAAGAGACAGGAGGGATGCTGCACTTAAAAACTGCAATAAGGACATCTGCAGACACTTCAGAATCCAAAAGTCCTGTGCTGGGGATTAAGAAGCATAAACTTCACATTTTGTGTAAATAGAGAACTGATGTGGCTTCTGCTTAATATAGTCTCTATTCTTTATGGGAACAAAAGGACTGGTCTGCCCAGAAAGGCAGAGAATGCACCTGAAACAGCACTGACCTCACAAGCTGAGTGTGGGGGCTATGGGCAATGATCTTGGGTCAGTGATACAGCCTGGAGCAAGCTGGAGCACACACAGCATGGAAAACTTCCTTTTGGACAAGTTTATTTTCTTCCTCTAAATTTACTCTGAGAGTGCTAAAATGCTTTAGTAAAAGGCAGACAATAAAGGAAATAACACACAGGAGACAACTTGCCAGAAAGTTTGCTAAAATAATGGATATTAAGAATGAAAATAATATAATAATGTGCTTTGGATGATCACACAAGGGTCAGCACTACTAACCTAACACTGCCACCAATAAATAAGCTGGTTTATGCTGGATTGCCTCACATTTGTTTGGATAAATACTCTGTTTTCACTGATGAAAATATTTAATGAAAACATAGCCTTGACTGGATGCCTAATGTTTCCAATGTTAGGGAGGGATTTAATAAATGAGGCCCTGCAACTTTTATTTAGTGTCTTCAGGTGGTAAATTAACTACAAGTGGGCTTCCCTATTGTTCAATGAAAGCAATAAAAGCTGAGGGAGGATTAAAAGCAAGACACTAATTTACATCTGAGTAAACAGACTAAAGAGTCAGAGACCCTATCCTTGGTATATAATAATATTCATATGAAGGCAGAAGTTAATAGAAATTAAATTTAAATACAGAGTGTATATTTGAATATATGAACAAACTCCTTTATAAAATCTATTTGCCATGCCACTAAAACCAATATTATTTTATTGCTTTACTTTTAGAACATTCTTTGCAACTGAAACTAAGAATAAATTTGAGGGCTTTAGGGCTCTTCATCTGACTACCAGATCACCAGCTGATGCAGAGAGACACCTGTCCGCTGAAGTCAGCCCTGGCCGGCAGTCAAAGCAGTGGGATAATAGTTTTATGTGGGTTTTCTTTTTCATGATTCATGGTGGACAAGAGCAAAGAGAAAGAAATTCACTTTGCCTTTTGTTCTTGGTAGATGTGTGAGAAGGGGCTGCTTTGCAGAAGGGCATCAGCAGCTACAGTGAGAGACAAGATCCAGCCTGTCTGGGAAATGGGCAGGCAAGAGCAGGAAATAGGTGGAGGGTAAACTGTGCAAAAACACTTTCAAAGTGCCTGGGAGATGATCACAAGCTCCTTCAGGGCTATTTCTGTGCACCTTCAGTGTCTGTGAGCAGTGGTGGGACCTCTGCACAGGCCCCCACTGTGGGGCCTCACATGGTAGTTCAGCACAGAGTTTTCCCTTACTAGGAAACAGTCTTGAGAAATTTCTGCTCTCTCAGGCATATTGTCATGAAATCCAGAGGAGTCCCATCCCTTTGTCCAACATGGCCACGTTGTTGTGTCTGCTGAGTTCACTGTGAGGAACATGACAGCGTAAGCGTCTCTTCCTGGGGAAGCTGAACTGAAAAACAGTGTGACAGACATGGAGAAAGAGAAACGTGCAGATGGGACCAGGGGGGGTGGGAGAAGATAAAAATACCAAAGTTACAGAAAGAGACACAATGCCAAGGCTTGGGAGAGTTGGACCATCTGGTTCTGTTGCTGCGTCTCTCCACGATCGTCTCCTCTCTTTGCTTCTCTTTGTTAGCAAGAGGAGATTAAACTAAGTGAGGTGTAACGTGAAGGCTTTGGTGTAAAACACATGATGAAGTAGCCTGCATTAAGTAAAGCTTGTTTTATTCCTTATGATTTGCACAAGCTCTCTCGGCAGTGCAGGCTGTGACAAGTGATTTGCTGCATGCAGATTTTTCACTGCAGCAATCGCTGTTTGCAGCCCCTTCCACGTGTAGAAGGTGATGCTGATGCCTCACGGATAAACTGTGAATTCCTGGAGCAAAGCTGAGCCTGCTGATGTTTTACATGCCTGTGTCTTGTTAAAGCCGACTTGCACAACAATAAATGACCTCTTCTCCCAAGCTGTGTGATGCAGGAGACCTGAGCCAAGGGATGCTCCCAGAGACCAGGCTAGTTCAGAAAGTTTGTAATGGAATACGAAGTGGCCTTTCACTGCTCGGTTGCCTGTCTTGTTCCAAAAGGAGAGCGAGAGCTATGTTTGTATGGTCTGTGTGCTAAAAATGGTTTCTTTTCCTCTGGTCTGCAGTACAGCTGACACATCATAGCTGTGGCTGCAGGAAGAGTAATGATCCTGTGTTCATGCCACATAAACCACCCAGAGTGACTTCCTTAATCTCCACCAGGTCATGATGGACATGGTTTGGCACCTCTAGGTGGGAGCTCGCAGTGCCATTGACTCTTCTGGAACTCCTGGGGAATAAAGAGCAACCCTAAGTCTCAGTCAATCTGGCATGTTTAATGGGCACTACACTGACTTAGGAGGGATGGTGAGAAAAGCATTTGGGAAGCATATAATAGATCCAAAATGATTTTCATGCCTGGAACTGGAGTTTCAATGTTTACAACAGAACAGAAATTTTACATGAAGACAAATTTCAAGCAAAACAACCGTGGGGAGAGTTTAACAATTCGGCAAAGCTTCTGCCAGGCTGATAGGAGAGGGGAGTGCATACATAGAGCTGAGTGCAAGTTCTGCATGCAGCTAAAAGGGAAGTGTGCGTGGAATTCATGCCATCTCTGTAAGAAGCCCTGCATTATTTAGCATTTGACATACATCATTACGAGTAGGAGAATGGTTGAATGACAGTCACAATAACACGTTACATTGTTTGTAACAGTCAGGTGTCAGCAAAATGGATTGATATCTAAAAGGGATCAATTGAATGTAGTAAAAGTTCTGTAATATCTCTCTGAAGTTTCTTGCATTTTCCGGTAGTGGTACCTGAGAGAACTAAAAATATATGTGCTAATACAGATACTAAAGAATTAGCAGAGTACAGATACTGAAAAATTCCTGTCTAGGAAGCTCTATGGGAGCCGTATTCTTGTTTACTGGTTCCAACACTTCTTGACAGGATGCGAATTTCTATGCTTATGGTCAAAATAGTATTTTCAAAAATGCTTAAGGAGAGATGCAGCTGGCACAGGGAATGCAGTTCTTTGTTAGACTGACCATAACCATGTCAAGGTATTAGGAACAAATGGAATTTCTTCAGCCTAAGTCAGCAAAGTTAACAAAAACTTAATATATTTTGTAGGGCTACTAACGTGAATTTGCCTTAATGGAATAGGAAACAAATCTTTGGCCTCTTATTCAAGACTTCTAAAATAGCAAGGCCTATATTACCTTGAGGATGAGCTCTGCAGAAAACTCCTTTTCCCCATAAGAACAGTTTGCTGCTCTCATCAAATTCTGCTACTGACACACACCCAGAAGAGCTGCCCTTGCTTTGGTATTTAGTTCATATTTGTTTAAAAAATCTGCCAAACTGTCAGTGAAGGTTTTTGTTCAGCCTTTGTGATAATGCAGTGTCACCTTCTTAGCTCAAATCTAAGCAGAAGTCTAAACAAACCCCTCCCAGTCACACAGACTCCCCGTATGCGAGTTAGTTAAGTGATATGTGAAATTTTAAGTATCTTTTAAACACATCCATTCGATCATCTAACTTGTACATATTACAGGTGAAATAAAATCTCCAGTATGTGCTCTGGCACTCCAGGAATATGATTTGGTTTGTTTTCTGGTGTGACTTGGTCTTATCAAGAGTTCTTTGTTTATATAGCACTGGCATTTGAGTAGGGTTTTTCTGGATTGACTTTGTTCCATGCCGTAACATCTCTATTGTTATTCAAAGGTATTGTTAATTAAAACAATTGTGCTACAGATGTTTTCATTTGGGAAGTGCTCCTGGTAAGGTCTCAAATTGCACCAGTGTGATGTAGGTAAAAGGTTAGTCTTGAATACAAACTTGCAATCTATGGAATTCAATGACTTGATGGAAACACACCCCAAGAAAATTCTGCAGTCAGTGGTGATAGTGAGCACCATCTGAATTTCACCTGCAGTAGGTTTGGTCTTGAAATCAGTAGCAGAGAACTTTCTGTCCTTGCAGGCATCCACTGATGGGCAAAGGATTAGGACAATAAATTATTTAAATTATTGCCTCATATAATCTCTTAGGATATGCTGTAGGAATGAGCGACTGCAGAATGCTGTAACCTTTGCTACAGCAGCACAAAAAGCAGAGCCAGAACCATGCAAAGAAGTAAAAGTAATGAAAACTATTGGGTTTGCACGTCTTAGGCAGAGCAGTAAATTTGCTTTGTCTGATGCATAGTTGAGGTAATTAGAGAGTGATCAGCAGTGAGCTATGACAAGAGCTGAAAATCAGTACTCCCTGGGGGAACTGTTGGTTGTATTTTGACCCATACACAGATGCACAGACCTGGAATGTTGGGGATAGAGCTTGTTCAATTTTACCTGCTGGGCACAGCTACTTACCTTGAGCTAGTGCTTTTGTTGGGGTGGTTTGCAATCCATTTCTGTTTGGGAAGAAAAGCCTCGATTACTATTGACAGACTGGGCCTTACTAAGTAAAGAAGACCATTTTTTGTGTTTGACAGCTGAGATATTTTTATTGCTGGTTTCTGAATTCTGTCAGTGTGGAAGATCAAAGGAAAATAAAAACTATCTCTTTATTTTGCCTCTCTTACTGGTTTTAAGAATTTGAATATGCTGCTCTTAGTGTTAGGTAAGATCCTACCTGTGTCCTGAATAGAAGAAATAGATATTTGAGGTGGTTATTGAATTTTGGCATTTTTACCATGCTTCTGTAGCAGACCAACTCACTTAGGTTGAGATATTTCTGATTTACAAGCTGAGAGTTACGGTTGGTCAGCCTGGAGAAGAGAAGGCTCTGGGGAGACCCTAGAGCACCTTCCAGTCCCTGAAGGGGCTCCAAGAGAGCTGGAGAGGGACTTTGGGCGAGGGCCTGGAGAAGCAAGAGAAGGAGGAATAGTTTTAAACTGAAAGTGAGTAGATTTATATCAGGTGTTATAAAGAAATTCTCCCATGTGAGGGTGGTGAGGCCCTGGCACAGGTTGCCCAGAGAAGCTGTGGCTGCCCCATCTTGGACACTGCTTGGAAGTGTCCAAGGCCAAGCTGGACGGGGCTTGGAGCAACCTGGGATAGTGGAAGGTGTCCCTCTCCACAGCAGGGAGATTGGGACTAAGTGATCTTTAAGGTCCCTTCCAACCCAAACCATTCTATGATTACGAAAAAAGGGGAGATTGAGAGAGTCTAAGATGGATGTGATATTTTAATAATGATATCTGTATCAGATGATAGTGGTCCACAAAGCAAACTGGCTAGATACAAGATATTAAACCAGAGGAACCAATATCGCCCTTTTACCTCTTTTGAACTTTTTCTTTTATCACTGTTACGAAGAAGAAATACTGTAAATTCATGGGAGGAAACAGAATTGTTTGTATATCGTGAACACAAATGTGGTTTGAGATTTATATTTTTCCCTCAAAACAACAGTGAGAGGCCTTACAGATGCATCTTTAAAAGCTCAAAAGTTAAGTTACTTGCATCCTAAATAGCAGAAAAATATAGAAACAGTAGTGTTATGATTTTGTGGCTTTTCCTGAATCAGCTCCAAGCTGACACTGCAGATGCCAGAAGAGACTGATTAGTATGAATAGCAACGCTGTAGCTGATACACTCAAAGTAGGGAACCGAGGAATTGTCAAAGATAGGGCTGGACAAAATAATGGTGAGATTAGAACAATCATTAATACTGAAATGTTCAAGTGGGATAAAAGGGGCCATGAGCATTACGGTGCAGCTTCCCACGAAACCTTAATACCCTTTTGTAATTAAGAAGCCATTAGCAAGCTAAATGCTGGGCAGTGTTATTGTAACTCCCACATCATGTCAGTTTAAACACCATTAACATGTTTGATGCACTATGAGGTAAATCAGAGATAAACTGCCCAGGTCTAAGAACATAAATTTATCATTTATCCTTTTACAGAACTTTTGTGTGTGTGTGTGTGTGTGTGTGTGTGTGTATTTTCAGTTCCAGTGCTCCATGGGAACACCATGTTGTTCCCTTAGTTTCCAGTTCACAGAGGTTGAGACTGAAACTGGGAGGAAAAGTTTCGGTTCTGGGTTCTGCTACAAGCTTACTGTGTGGTCCTGTCTGTAATTTTTTTCCTCCAATAAGTCCGTGGTTTTTATGTGTGGAAAAGAAATAAAAATAGTGATTACTATATAAAGAAATCGGAGTATTAGAGGTTAAAAATGTTGTTATTCAGTTATATCTAGATATATATACATGCATATGCATATGTTATCACCCAAATCATTGAGCTTCACACTTTGACAAAGTGTCCATCTGTTTCCTACTGCTTTCAACAAGATACTCTCATTTATTAACATAAGCAGAAATGGAAGCAATTGCACTTCCAGTTTTAGCTTAAAATGTTAATCTGATTCCAAGTTTTCCATAAAATATTATTGGTCAAAATATTGAGGGAGTTTAAAATATGTATATACCCACTGGATGTCACAGAATAGTTGGAACAAACATTAACAAAAATTCAACACAGATCTAAAGATCTGAGTGCCATAGGTACAGATCAATAGCAAATTAATAAAATAGTTCAAAAGCATGCACAGGAATAGTTCTTAAATTGATCTTAAAAAGAAAATCAAGGGTTTCAAGCAGAAAGCAAGAGGAAAAGGGGGCTCAGACCTGGACAGGTGTATTTTGTACTGTACTACATGTATTTTAATACGATAAATGTAATGGTTGTTCAGCATGATAGAATAGGGATTAAATGGTACATGTTTCACATGTGTAAAAGGCTTTCAAAATGCAGCAGTATTTCTTAAGTGTAAGCCTTTCTGGTGGCTTTGGATGGGAAAGGACGACAACAGTTCAGTAGTCTTGAGCTTGAGATTTATTTCTCCATTTAACTTCTGTGTTAATTAGTTCATTTCACTAACTAGCCATTTATGTGATGGATGATTTCTTAAGCAAGTGCAACAACAGGCATGCAAGCTTGGAAATAGTTTTTAAGAAGATCTGCCAATATTGCAGTTAGAGGTTTCAGGGATTAGTGATTAGCTGATTAATATGTACATTTATGTTCAAAATGATAACAACCTGTGGTATTGAGATGTCTGGAGTTCACTGTTAGCACTCGGTTTTTCAAGCTGGAGAATTGCCTAAAAGGTACCTAACTTAGTCCGTTGTCAATAAATAGGTATAAAGCTTTATATATTACTTGAAATAATATATCAATCACAAAATAGTCAATAGTCAAGGGAAGTAGAGGAGACTATAATTGATTCTAAGAAAATATATATAGAACAGTGTCCAGAATTACTGTAAAAAAAGCCAAATAATTTTTTTTCACTTTTCTCTGTTTGCCAAAAAATGTTTTTTTAAAACCCCTGTGGCTTTAGGGAGTGAAAACCTGGACCCACCGAAGTCAATGGGAGTATTGCTATTAAATTCAGTACAACCAGGATTTCACCTCGGGTTCAGGCTCTGGGAGTTCAACAGGCAGCAGAAATGAAGGCATTTTGCTCTTGATTTATGAAATACATCTTGTCGTGTCGGATCACTGGATTATTGCTGGTTTATGCTAAAAAAGACAGGGTCAGATCTTTCTGCTGAAAGCCCCCTGATAGCCGTCATTTGAGCCAAACCAAATCTCTGTTCCTTACTAGGAACATGGGAGTTACAGAATGGATCAGAGCAGCTGTGATTCCCCATGAAGTGCATCGATATGAAAACAGATATTACATGGCAGGACTGATAAAGTGCAAGCCTGTAACTGCTGATAGCCAGAAAAAAGGTGAGTGCATTAGGGAAGAAAGGAGATCCTGTCCTGTTTTCTCTTGTACTCTTTTCTTCAGCATTCCCCGTTGGACATGTGGGAAGTAGTTTAGGCAAATATGTTTGGACACTGTGTGGCACTTCTTGTCACTATAAGCTTTTAAGAACAATATTCTCCCTTTCTTCCATTTTTATTGAAAGTATGAAGCAAAAGAGCAGATATATAAGTTCTGAGTAAGGGAGATAGACAGCCCTGTTTTCAACACACCTGATTTGGGGATGCTGTGGAAGTTTCCATGCAGACGAGATATCAGCATGGCTGAGATATTCCAGCAGCACAAGCTGCAGAAAGTCATGGTGGTTGATCACTTATTTCTAACAGTCTTGAGTTTCTGAAACACAGCCCTGTGTCAGCCAGGTGAGGGTCAGGGCTCTTGTAGCACTTGTGTCTACACCTGCCTGTCAGACATGCAATTTGAGTCACATCCTGTGCCCGCAATTCCTAGCATCTAATTTAAACCATTCCTTTCCCAAACCAGTGTCCATGCTTTTCTGACCCATTGCTTGAAACCTGCAGTTCCTCTCCAAATTAGGTGGCAAGAGCAGCTAAATGTGAGGCTTGCTCTGTATTCTTCCTGCCCAAGGGTGCAGTTGCAGTGCTCTGTTATAGACTGATGGAGTGGTTTGGGTTGGAAGGGACTTTAAAGCTCGTTCCATTCCAACCCTCTGCCATGAACACCTCTCACTAGACCAGGTTGCTCAAAGCTCCAGTCAACATTTTTGTAGCTTTTTGGTATCAGCATGGGCTGCTTCTCTGGTGTTTCCGAATACTGCCTTATCCTTAAATTCAGGAGCACTTAACTACTGTAAGACAAATTGGAGAGATGGAAGGAAGCAGGGAACGGCTGTGTCATGAGCACTGGTGAGCACTATTACCCAAACTGGTTCCTGGTTGTCTGGGAGCATCTTTGATTTAATTTCATGTAAGTCATGAAATGCACAAATAATAAAGCTGTATGAACTCTATAAATACAATTTAGTGCTTTGAGTGAAATGTCCCACAAATAACAAAACAACCAGGGAATCGATAGAGTCCTGCTTCAGTTATGGAATGAGACATTTATTATTAAGTAATGGAAAATAACGATGCAAATAGGATTATCTCTGTTGTGATTAGGGTGAGCATGAAACCTGAGTGAATTTGGTGCTTGGAAAGGGAGTGAAGGTATGCAGAATAGTGAGTTCAGTCCTTGCTTTGCTGTGTGCCCTGAAGGTACCCTCCCTGCTTTCAAAGGTGGCCGGGGGAAAAAAAAAGAACCCAGAAGGACTATCTGTGTTTGTAAGGGGGAAAAACAGAATTTTGGATTTTGCAGTTTGTTAGTTTGCAACTCTGCCTTGCACCATAAACCCTAGAGTTAGTATTTCTGCTATTTAAGCTAAACTATGGGAGAAGAAATACCTTCTTTTGCTCGACCTTTCTAGAATTATTGAGATTATTTCCGTTTAGGAACGTACAGAAAGAAAGGCTATAAATATAGAAATATTCTTATGAACTAAACATATGTTTTTGTATCTAAAATAAATCAAAAATTCTTTGAGCTCCTTACTGCTTCTGTTGAAAGTATCAGATTATTTTGGTTCAGACAAAAATTGAACTTAAGGAATTAAATTACATTAGCATCTCTAAAGTGCCAGATGTCCTATTCATGTATTTTCTTTAAGTTATGCATCAAAATTGCAAGTGGATCAGAAGACAGTTGTTATACTAAATTCTAACTCAATAAACAGATGCTGAAGAGTTTAAAAAATGGTGGGTTTTTTTCCCCCTTTGTGGAGCAAAATTGAAATGAGGAAAATGCGACGTAGTCCCAGACATTTTTATGTGCTCCTGCAGTTGCAATATTTCTGATTTTTTCAAAATGATAAGTGACAATTAGAAGATCTTTTCGTATAGCAAAAGAAATTTATGAATTGCAGAAAATACTAGAAAGAACTTTTAATGTAAATACTGCAATACTAGTATGCTGTTTATGGCCATCTATATATCTCTTTATATATTCTTATGAGATTTACTATTCTGCATTTTTTTATCAAGCCTTTTTGTTTGCTTGTGGAAAAATGAGTGCAGATTCTTCAAGTTTGAAATTTTTTTTCTTCTTTCTACAGATCGCCTTATCTCTTTCTGCTGTCAGAAATACTGTCTAGAAGAATCTTGTGTTATTGTACTATAGAGATAGAACATGGGATAGGAAATAAAGAAGATATGGAACAAAAATTTTAAAGCCAATTTGTAAAATAAGCCTCAAGGGATTTGTAAACCCTTTTACACATTATTTGCTCAGAACTATTCTGGATTGTTTCATCATTTTACAGTCTTACCAGTGAAACCTTAGTCCTGATGTAACTTCTTGGAACACTTACACTGTCATCAGTCCGTAAATTTACAGAACATTTCATCCCCAGTGCCAGTCTCAGCATGATGGACAGTACTTGGCAACATCATGGTTTTCTGGATGTAAAAGAGGGCTGACTGATTTATATGATAAAGCCACTTTGTTTGTTGTATGAATTAATAACTGTTCAAAAGCTCAGTCTGAAGCTAATGTATTGAGAAATTAACAGATATACAATCTATAATCCCACTGCATTTGCACTTATTAGAGGTCTATATGTTGTAGATGGTGCATCTGCCCCTAGAAATCAGTGTGTAGTGAGGGATACCCCAGAGCTATAGAAACAGATTCTGAAAGTACCTGAGAGGAAAGCTGTCCTCCCAATTGCACAGTCACTCCAACCTCCTGGCAATATGGATTAGAAAAATCAGGAAATAAAGTACCAGTTGAAAACCAGCATTCAGAAAGCAGACAAAGTATCACACGAACAAACTTTGCAAACCTACAGAGTCCTTGATCTCTAGTTATTAATAAGGAGCTGTGGAGGTTAATTTACTTTCTCGATGTTAGTTTTATGTGTTTTCCTACACACACAAGCTCTTTCCTCTTTACTCTCATTTTGATGGTCTGAACAACAGTGACAAATCCTTTTTATTCAAGAGTTACAAGAGAAATACTGTTAAATTCCGTGAAAATCACTGCAGAACTTTTCCTTGGCATAAGTTCCAAGAAAGACTTTTGTCCTCTTAGTAACCTGAAAACAGCACCCACCTAACTTAGTTAATTTGGGAAGACACCCCCAACAAGCCAACATTACATGGCCTGTTTTGAGAAATGGTACCTGAGTTTCATATGTTGTGGTGCGTTAAAGAAAGGTTCATTGTCAAAATGACTGGCAGAAACTAATCATAAAAAAACCCAGTGTTTTTTTCCACTGTAGCAAAATCCCATGAAGAGGAGTCTTGATCTACTTCACCTCAAGTGCCTCAAGTTGTAGTAGGTACATAAACTCATGACAGCTGATCTAACAGCGGAAACAAATTAAATATCTGTAACAACACAGATGAGGAGTTCTAGCTGTGTGAGATGAATTTCAAGGTAGGTTCTCCTTGATCACTTTAACAAGACTTAAAGGAATATTGCCCCACAAGATTAAAATGCAATGGGGTGGGTGTGATGGTGGTGGTGGGGAACCAAACCAAACCCCCAAATACCACATAATTATAAAACTCCAGCCAATAAATGATTGGATAATTTAAACAAAATGGCAACTTCTAAGAGAAGCTAATTAAATGCAGTAGCTGTAAAGATTGTTGGTTTTAAAAAAACATGGTGGTATAGGTAAAATTGCTGTCTTTCATTTTTACCTCTGAGCTTCCAAAAAAGGTGTCTTGCTGTGGGACACATTAGAGGTAGATCTTGCTGTGTAAACCATGACCTGACATCATAAACATCAAAACCATCCCATGTAAAATCAGAACAATTGCTCTTTTGACAGTTTCAGATCTGAGACAACATGGGGTTTACTCTAATAAAAGAATATGTGGTTGTTCCTTTTTACGGTAAAGTTAGTTCACATTTATCTGTTTTACACAGATAAATGCAATACAGGCACTGAAAAACACCATGTTTGCTGTTAAAGGGAACTTGTGCTGTGTAACTGTGAGAAGAAGAGAATATTCCCCATGCATAGTCTCAGTTTTGTGATGTTTGCGGTCTATAGAACCACATGCACTGTCAGATGGCATCATTGTGCTCTATCTCTCCATACCCAGTCGCCACATGCTTGGAAAGAGTAGAAGGAGAATTTTAAAGCTGCCCTTTCTAGACATATTTTATCCCTGCCATTGATGGAATGAAAATTCAAGACTTTTCCAAAAGTACTAAAGAGTGTGGAACACTAAGAGCAAAGTCTTTTTTCTCTCGGAAAGAAAAAAAAGATAAACAGTAAGTGTTTATTCTCTCTGTTTGCATTTTCCCTCATTCTTGGTAAAGGTAATAAAATCATAAAAGTTAAAAATGGAGGCCAGCTCTTTAAATTTATTCTTCTCTAGTGGCTCCTTACTTCTAATTTCCATGTTTTGAACTTGCTTAATTAAATCCTGGGCAGGTTATGTTATTACACATAGCCATCATAGATTGATAGCTAAATGATACTGTAATTTATATCTCCTGGGCTGTTTAGGGACATGTATGGGAAATTAGAACAAAATATGACTACACAGCTTTTATTTGAATGCAAATTTCTGCTATTCTGCATGCAAACAGTAGAATATCTAACCAGACCAATAATAAAAAATAATTAATGTCAAAGTTATAGCAAGTAACGAGGAATGATCTTGCCTTTATAGAGTTTTATGTACAAGTTGATAGAATGTGGGTCTCTGTAAATCACTACTTTTGCAAGTTTGCCGTATTTATATATACACATGTGTATGTATCTGGTTTTTAAACTGGATGATCTTATTCCCCCAATAAATATAAAAATCAGACTTTTTTGCCATTCTTTCAACATTCTTTTTTTACATGCAATTTTTCCTACCCCAGACCAAAGTGAAAATGCAGATTTAAACTGTGAATTTAGTACAAATTATAAATTTTGCACATAATTTTTGCATTCTAATTCTGCCCCAGAACGCACATCTTTGTGCTTGTTAAAGAAGAGCTATGGTTTGAGCCCTAAATAGCCTCAAAAGAGTCCAAAGAACTTTAAAGAACATGTTCTTTAGAATTCCAAATTAAAACCTGGACTTCTATGCACTACCCTGTGAAATGTTCCTTGCAGTTCTTTACAGAAATATCTAAAATGGAGCTACTGAGCTACTGAGCACGCAACAATTCTGAAAAAGCTATTGCAGCCATGCAGAAGCATGAAGAATTAGGTTAATATGGATAGGGACATTAAAAAAGCCATGAGTTAATGTATATTTCTGAGTATTAGAAACTTGGCTAGCTTAGTATAAAAAAGATGCATTAGATGAAAAATGTGTTTTAAAACTGCTGTTTTAACAGAGGGTTTTAAATTGCTCTATCTTTAACAAACATCTTTCTCTTTATTAAAATGACTTCAAAGTAACAGCAGAGTGGTTGGTTTTGACATCCCAAATTCAGACAAGTTAAAAATGCTGCAACTTCCAAAATCTTTTTTACTCAAATGCAACCAAGAGCTTTTAGGGAAAGTTATGCCTTTAAATGGAGGGAATCTGTAATGGGTGGTTAGCATTAGCCACACTGTAGCGATATAAAAAGATTCCTTTAAAACAATTTGTAATCCCACTTGGAAATACAGTTTAGGGCCAAAAAGAAGAGTCTCATTTGTGTTTGGATTGTAGCCACAGGAACTTTATATATTCTCTTTAGAAAGACCAGGAAAGCTTTGCGTCATGTGGGCTTAGGGCAGGTGATCCACTGAACTAATATGATGGGAATTTTTTCAGTCAGTAGGGTAGTTGTGGTCCTGGAAACACCAATACAAGAAGATAAAACCAATTAGATATAATTACTCTCCTTAAAGCCTTATGTATGTAGCTTGTGTTTGAGTGCTCCTGAAAAGAGGGTATTTGAAATGGCACTGATGATGTTTACAGAACTGCCTGATAAAAATTTTAAATTTCCTAGGTAGAAAGTACAACTTTGTTAAATATATGTCTCTGGATCTTGCCAAGCTGTTTAAAATGGGTTATAGGTTCTTAGACACACACAGTACATATACACAAATATATGTGTATCTATGAAATATGCTAGTGGGAGTGTTTTAGCTTCTGGGTTTGGAGAGATCTGCTGCTAGTGATGGAAATTGTCCTCTTCCCCTTGTTTCTCATCAAGTCAAGGAACACTTTTAAGCTGTAGTTATAATTTCCAGATCTGTCTTAATATTCAATCTAAACTGGGCCAAAACTGAGTCATTTTTATGCCATTGCATTAATAACATGCCAAGTAAAGTACTGTATAAGTAGAAAGGGGATATGAAAATGTGGTCTGGAGTAAAATACTTGCAGAGACACTACTTGGTAATCTTGGAAGTCTTTTCCACCCTTATGTTTCCATGTTAATCATCCAGGGCTTTACTCACTCATTCCAGGTGAGTGCACTATTCTATCTGTGCATGTAAAACTTCTTTCTTCAGCAAATCTACATGACACATATGAAGTTCCTGAGACTTAGTATAACAAAATACAGCAGGTAAGTGTGAAAACCTTCATGGTCATAATACATATGGATATTTTATTGGTCTATGAATGTCTAAAAATCTTATTTTAAGCCTTCATCTACATTTTTTTAAATATCAAAATTAAGTGCTGATTAAATTGCAATATCTAATGGCTGCCTTGGTTATTTGCAAAGTTCTTTTCAAATAGATTAATTAAAATAATATAACTTAAAATATAATCTAGAAGTTGATTTAATTATAAAATTTCATGTCCCTTTTAAAAACAAGCAGTATATGATTTAATGCAATTACCATATCTATTTGCCTGCAAGCATTTAGTTTCAAATTAATCCTTAGACCTGATAGCTATTGCTTTCCCTGTTGTTTCAGGAAACCAGAAAGATATGAAGTAGTGTATTTTATTGAATTTCTTGTTATTCCATCTGGCTTTCAATCTTCCTGAAGCACTAATGAAGGTCAAGGAGTTTTAGAGTGAAATGCAATCCCTTCACCTGGAGTACAGAACCTTCTAGTACAATAATAACAACAGAAAATATCATTTTCTTTCTAGAGAATATTAGATTGCTCCATAGCTCAAGATCAGAACAAGGATGCTGAAAAATAGAAATGCCTCTTGGAGTGGGTTCTGGTACTTGAGATTCTAGTGGCTGGTACCTGATGGCTAAAGCTTATTGTTATTTTACTCAGGAGGAACAAAATGATCATAGCAATAGTTAAATCCTGACAGTAAAAATAAAAATAGTTAAATGTCTTTCTGTTGTGGTCCAATTCTAGCACAGGGAGCTTAAAAGTACCTCTGGTACAATAAAAACCAGATGTAACATGAATTCAAGATGAGTATTTATGCACGTCCTGACTTTAGGCTTGCATAAGCATTCAGAGGGATTGCTTGAGTGCCTGAAGAACAGGAATATGTTTGCTTTAATGACCTGCTGGAGCAAAGCAGCATTGCCATCTCTTTTATAGGATTTATTCTCAGGGTTCTGCCCAGCAGGTCAGTTGTTGCAACTGTGCAGTGCAGATCATGGTTAGTTCTTCAGTTTCCTGCATCTAGGAAAAAAGGCTTCTGTGGAATACTCATACCTACACAATCGTACCTCAGATTTACAGTAATGAATATTAGTTCAATTTCTTTGCAAGAAAACTTATAATCATGGATGAGTTAAAGTTCTTTAAAACAGAAGTTTTTCACTTATTTCTTATTTTACTGGACAGTATCATGAAGACACTCTCAAATTTGGAATGTTGCTCCATCAGGGTTCATATTTTTCCTGTTTATTTACTTCACTACTTCCTCTGGCTGCAGTTGATTCACAGCTCAGTAACACTTTCCTATCGGGGGAGTGTATTTGTATAAGTAAATGGGGAATAAAGAAAACTACAATTGAGTCAAAAGGTAATTATTTAGAGAAAAGAAAGAATGTAATTACAAGAAGTCTCAGAGGTCTGCCTCATGTTAGGACTCAAATTCTGTAATGGCTAGGGAATAAAATACCTTATTTTGGTGCTTATCTACTGTGTGTTGTGCTTCCCTGCGCAGTGCTCATCACTATTGACCTTGCATATGTTTTATAATTGTGATGTTCCTTTTAGGTGTGAAATGAAACCTCCTTCAGGGAGATGGAATGCCTTGCTCATGCACTGAAATGCAGGTTTCTCACAGTAAAGAGAAAGGACTGATAAACTTTAGAGTGAAATGTCTGAGTCCTCCTTTCTCCAACACTGTACAGAGGCTGGGCATACTGTGCTTGCTGGCTACAAGCTCATTTCTCTGTGCTTAGCGAAACCTTAACCAAATCTTCAAATTTTGAAGTTGTACAATAGGCAGATGCTGTTATACTACTTGAGGAGGAAATTTTCAGTCTTTATTCTAAAGGCTGCTCCTGTAGTTCCGCTAAATTACATAGAACTACACAAGAATTAAAAGTGTATTTATATTGCACTGAGCTACTATTCTGTCATGTTCACTTATAAGAAAATATCTAAAAAACAGGAAATAAAGGGTTTGAACAGCATCATTATAAGAAATGCTGTTCTGTTCTCCTGACTTTCTTTTTTTGCCTTTACCTTTGTGGCATTTGCTCTGTACATCCTGGGAACACGATTGTATGATGTCAGAGCAAAGATCCATTTTGCTCAGTAATACCCTGTTTCTTGCACTCTCCAGTAATGGATGCCAGGGAAAGATGGAAGCTGGAGATAAGCAGTGCTGTTCTGCCAGAGGAACCTGGCCTGCAGCACGCCCTGGCTCAGAGCTTTCCTGCACTAATGGTGGCTCTTTAAGATTTAATAGTGTTTAGTGGGAGGTATATCCCTAACTCTGGTGGATCACAGCTGTAAGGATAAAGACCTTCCCAATAGTACAAGCTCCCTCTCCGTGTCCTTCCTTTCTTACCTCTGCTTTCCTATACTCCTGCTTTTTAGAAAGTGTTATAGTATTTTAGGAAGTTTCCACATCTTTGGATGTTTATCTTTGGCTCTTCTTACTTTAGGTCATGAAATTATTCCCTGGCACCTCATGTTGATGAAATCTGTTGTCCCAGGGAGGAGGGCCCAGGGGGAAGGCTGTGAAAAATCAAGCCTTTATATCCCCACTGAGTGCTTATAAAAGTGAGTGGATAGGATCTTAATAGCTTTTATATACTGACCATCTTGTATGCAGCCTTTGCTTTCACCTTCTGAACTGGAGAGCTGATGGCAAGAAATATTGTTCTGTATTACTATATTTAATATAGAAGAAGTTATGAAGAAGTTTTCAGAGGGTAAAGCAGTTGCAGAAAAGCTACTGCTTCAGAAGTGTGGGTGCTTATCTATACTGATTAGATACAGAAATGGAGGTGTAAATCTGAAGGGATCAGGATTTGTTCCAGTGCTGTATTGCCCATTTCCATACAACCCAGAAATTGCACTTACACATTTCCCTCAGGCAAATTTTCTATCCTGAGCACACTCACATAATGTAATAAACTGTAGATAAACTTCTGTGATACTGGGTTAAAAGGAAAGAGGAGAAATTAGGTCAGATATTGGGAAGAAATTCTTTCCTGTGAGGGTGGTGAGGCCCTGGCACAGGTTGCCCAGAGAAGCTGTGGCTGCCCCATCCCTGGAAGTGTCCAAGGCCAGGTTGGATGGGGCTTGGAACAACCTAGGATAACGGAAGGTGCCTCTGCCCATGGAAGGGGGTGGAACAAGATTAGCTTTAACATGTCTTCCAGCCCAAACCATTCTGTGATTCTAATGAGGTGTAATTTTAATGTCTTGTGTAAAATTAAATATCACCTTTGTTTTAGAAATTCTTACGTTTGTATGTTGGCACTTGTATCCTCAAAACTGAAAACACAGAAAAACATTTTTAAAAAGATCTTTTTCACACACTAGGGAAAACCTAAAACTCCAATCCAGCTGACTTACCTGAACATAAACTTGCAGGTTTTAATAATATCAAATATATATTTTTACCTGCTGAAGAATTTTGAATTTGGATTACTCTATTTTTGCAGAAAGATAATATTGTTTTCTCATTACTTTATTCTCTATATTTTTATCAACACAAACACTACAGCTCTTAATGTTTTTATGGAATTCAATGAAATATGCAAGTATTCCATATGCTGGAGTAAAAGACAATGCAGGGTTCATCACTGAGCTTAGGGAAAGAAAAACGTCACTCTATGCATGCACTTCGGTCCTGATCCTGGCAATTTTCAGAAGAATCTAGTTCAATTTATTACTGTTCTTAGTGGTTCTTTAGTAGTGATGATCTAATTTCAGTATTGTGAAATTTTAGGATTTATTTTTTGAGCAAGCTGGAACTTGCAACTCCCATTAGACTTATGATAATATTCCCAGACCGAAATGCTTCTGTTTTGGGCTGGGGAGAGAAGGGGAAGAGGAGGAAGCTGCTCAAAAGGTTTGGTCAAGAACCCCAAGTAACTAGTTAGATGTATTTATATTGATGTGTTTTGGGACTTAATGAATAAATTTAATCCACTCTTGAAACTCACATGAGAGGATTAATATCTTTCTGTTCTCATCCAGCACAGTCCAGTAGGGTTGAGTGTCCAATTTACCTGGTGATGAGCAGAACCTGAAGGAACTGACACTGTAAATCTTGAAGACCTGTAATTGCTAATAAAAAGGTAAACTACAGTTTCGCCATAGATAAGCTTTATATACTTTGTCTCAAAATGTGGGGATTTTCTGGGTGTTATTTGTTTGTGGTTTTTGCTGTTGTCTGATTTTGAGGAAAAGGTTTACAGTTAAGTAGAACTAAAAGACCAGCAAGTTGTTATTTTAATTTTTTATATATATGTACCTTTCCCAAATCAGTATTTAAATTCCAGGTGCCACACCCTCCTTAAGCAGATCTTCTAGAATAGAAATTGCATGCTATGAAGGAGTTTTAACTTTCCAGAAGCTTTTGGAGTGGTCCCCATAGTTGCCCCAAAAAATCCATCCACCTTCCTTCTCCCTAGCAGACAACTGTATTTCACTGTTTGGATTATTGGGTAACAACACAGGAAAGCTGTACATATCATAAAGATACAGAAAAGCTGTGCACTAAAAAAATCACCTCTCTGAATTTTATAATAGTTCTCAAATGACTTCACACAAGCTGATCTGTAAAATAAAGAAAGAGGAAGAATTGGATAATGCTTCCAGAGGGCAGCTTTGTTATGCTCGTGTTACCATGCCTTTGGCTGTAGTTTCACTGAAAATGGCCATTCAGTCTGTCCTTGTCCCTAAAGGAAATGGCAGAGCTAAAATGGGTGGGAGGAGAGTCACAGCAGTGTGATACTGGCAGTGGAATCAGCTGCCTCTGCTAAAACACAGGACATTTGTGTATTGCTCACCAGGATTAAAGTATCATTTTTTTAGTGTTAAAATTCATATCTAAATTTATGCACGATAGTAAAAATAAATCATAAATAAATAATATCCTAAACTACACACAGCATTGCACAAAGCATCTCAATCCCAATAACAGCTTCAAAATGCCCCTATTAATCCGGTAATTGCAAATGGCTTCTATTTGATTTTAGTATAAAATCTATCAAAAAGCTAGTGAAGCAAACAAGCTGGTGAGGTAGTTGGCTCATGGAGAAGGTTCAAGGTAAGGATGGATTCGCTCCAACTCTCCCCTGAGAACCCTCTGCCCAGTAAAGGAGGTTAGCAGCTCCCTGTTGTACCTTGGCCTGATGGCAGAGTGCTTGTGTGAAACAGTGTGGGGGATGTTGTTTTTCCATAGTCTGAGTGCATCTGACTCTACAACTGTTCCTTGTGGTGATGTTCCTTTGGTCTGCAGACTGTAGAGACACACCCAAGGGAAATTCCCTCCATCTTTCTTGTTGAATGTATGTATCTTCAGGAATGCCAGACCTATGAGACAAGAAAAAAAAAAAAAAAAAGAGCAAAGAATAAAGTATCTATTTTGTGGCTTAACTGGTAGAAAATACTCGTAAAAGAAAGATGGAAGTTTTGGGAACTCTTGTTAATATGGTTTTATTCCGCTGGGTATAATGGTTTTGAGGACATCAGGTTACTCATCTTTTAGGTTTATTGGGCTTTTTTCCCCTCAAATAAAATGAAAATAACTGATTTTGTGGTTCACTGTGACCTTCAGCCTTGTCTCACAAATCATTGTTCAGGGTGTGAATTCCAGTGGTGAATTCCTGGATTTATTTGGGCAAATGCCATACTTGGCACTGTAGTCACTACCAGAGCAGGGGTTTAAGCACTGGGTGCTTCTCGGGTGAGATACCTGTGATAATGTGAATATCTCTGTTGGGTATGGCACGAAAAGGTTTCCTAAATAAATGGATCTCTGGCAATGTGGTGTAAACTTTAATCTCTTTGGTGTACCAACAGCAAATAGTAACAGCAGCTTTTAATACCTTGTAGTAATTTCCCAAGGAATAAATGAAATGCTTGATTTCTGTGGTTAAATTAAGACTGATAGATAGAGACAGTATTTCTCGATTCTTCATTATCTTGATATGTTTGATATTAAAGCACTTTGTTTGAAAAATCTATTTTTATTCATGCATAGATTCAAAAAACTTAGAAACTGAAACATTATTCTCCCTCTGAGAAAATTATTCTTACTGTCATTAGTCTCTTATTGTAAGAATAATAGAGAATATTTTTAGAAAAAAGAAAGCCGAGAAAATATACATTCCAGAAAGCACTTTGAAATCAAAGACCATTGTCTTTTCAGGTCCAAGTACTTAATATTATTGTTGTGTTTTCAACTCCGGACCCTGAATTTATCACTTTCTGCCTCATCCCAGAGGACCTGGCTTCATTCAGTGAGCAGGAGGGATGTTTCTGAGGTTGGCATATCTTTTATTCTTGAAAACTTTTGTGTATGTCTACTTTCTCTTATTATGGATGGAAAGTGAAGTTTAATATTTAAACATTTTAATATACAAATGTCAACATCTCTACTTCAAAAAAGTATTAGGAAATAATGAATAAATTAACAGCTGTAGGAGGACCTCCAGGAAGGCTAGAGGTGCCAACATTACACTCTCAGAGTGTCTTGAATTCTTCTGTGCAGTGGTGTGCAGGTATTTAAAGTGCAGAGGTATTTAAAGTAGTGACATCAAGTTCTCTGGTAAGGAATCAAGTAATGCAATTAACATTATCCACAGATTGCTCTTATATACAGGAAACCATCTGTAAGAGCATTTTCGCTGCAGTGTATCATTTGGTATTTAAAATGCTATGAAAATTTAAGTGTGGGACTTGCAGATTATACCTATAAATGACATCTGTCAATGTCTCTCATGAGTGGCTCTGTCTCAGTGCAGAAATATGAGTGCATTTAAAAGGACTCAGAAATTCTGAATTTCCTTACCTTTTATTATTTTAAATGAAGAAAATGGTAATTGTGCTTGCAGTTCACACCTTTGCCTATCTTGATTCTTTGAGTGGCATTGAGAGCAAAGAGGGAATATAAGCATCCTACCTTTTCATAAACATGTCAAAGGAAAGAGTAACTTAAAATGCTGTTTTACAATCATGAAAACCTGCAGTAACTGCAAATAAAAATTGTATCCCTCACTTAAAATGTCAGAGAAAGATTACCCTAAAACAGCAACAGCTGATAGGTTGCCATTGGCATTTGATAGCTTAATGAAGGAAAAGAAAACAGAGTAGTTTGAGCCACTGGCATCCTCCATTGTATCTTTCTCGCTGAACTTGAGGCAATGAGCAATTTGTAGATCCTCTATTTGACAACTTTTCATGCTGGGGTGTGTTCTAGGAGAGACAGCCTCTATTGGAGGCTGTGGTGGTAGGCTGGTAAAGCTTGGTGAAGCTCTGTTCTGCTCACCCAAAGGGATACTGATGGTTGGCCATAACCCTGCCCTGTGCCTTGCAGACCCACTATGGGAGCTCCTAGGACAATACTTCGCACTGGAAATACTTTCCTGACTTGTCACAAGAGTAGAGAAAAGCATAAAGTAGATTTGGGCTCCTTTTAAGCATACTGGATCATTTCAGGTTTGATGGCCTTGGGAAATAATTCACCCAAAGTATCTCTTCACCGCATTTAGAACAAGATTCTTGGATACTACTGCAATGATCACGTAGAAAGGAAGCTTCTTTTTTACCCGCTAGGAGTGAACCAGCCTATTGCAGTCACTGCTTGCCCACTCTAATCCAAGAGCCACTCAAGTGCCCTGTGGGACTGTTCTTCATTTCAGTGGTCGTGTTGTGCTGAAATTTAGAAAATTGTTCAAACGAAGTGTCTGCTTCCAAACACTCCCACTGCTGATTGCACCATTTTATATCACCATTACTTTTGGAACCAGAGTTCCAAGCAGGGCCAAGATATAACCTCCGATGTAAAATCATGTCTAAGCCTGGAGTGCATCAGAATAAATTCCCATAAAGCATGGGAACTGGGAGCTAGGTGTGTTAGCATCCCCAGTCTTACTGATATCCCCAATCTCTTACTGAAGAGTCTTGCCTCTCTACAAATTGCTTTAAAGTTTTGGGAATTGCTGCTGTTATACCTGAGAGGACAGGGCATTTCTTTCTTAACAGACATTAGTTTTCTAAAAACCTCTGTTTAGTTGTAAATATTTTAATGATAAAGTGTTTTTTAAGATAGAAGACAGATAGTTGAATATTTTCCACATTTTAACTGCTTGCTCCCCCTCCTCCCCTTGCTTTTCCTTGTAGTGAGGCTTTCTGGCTGTATGGTAGCGGTATATAGATTTTGGGTTTATTCCATCCTTTTCCTTTTTTTTTTCCTTTTTCTCCAGAGACACTTGGAAAGTACCTGTTAATAGTTTTGGGCTGAACTTTGCTGTCATGGTATTTGCAGTTAGACCCCTGGGGCAAGGGAGTGGAGGGGAATGAACCACTGCCCAGGGCATGTTCTCTGAAGGTGTGTTTTACAGCTGGCTTAAGTCTTTCGGCAAGAGAGTAGAAAAGAATAAGTAAAGAACAACCAGCTACTGCTGCAGTAAATTTTCAGACAAGGTGGCTTAGTAGATCTGTCGTGAGTCAAGGCAGTGCAGCAGTGCTGTCAGCCGAGTGCCTGTTCTGCAGGACCTGTGTGGTCTGAACAGAAATACAACTCAGAAACCTGGATCTAACAAGGTCAGTGGAGCTGGGAAGCAGTAATTTAAGTAGGAGACACTCTTGTGCCTGGACACCAAAGAGAGCAGCAAAGCCAAAGCTCCTAGGGACAACTGGGTGGAAAAAGCACAGGAGCCAGGAAAGAGCAGTGTCATCACACCAGGGATGGTTGACCTGTTTCAGGGTCAGCTGGAGTAATCTGGCAGTGAGACAGAAGAGATGCTGTGCATGAATGACGCTGTCCGGAAAGCTGTGCAGGCAGCAGGGCCAGCCAGGGACAGTGATGATGGAATGGGATGGGGAGCGGGTTCAGGGGCACAGCAGAGGATGAGAAGAGGTGGTGGGAGCACTCCTGTGCACTGAGGGCTGAACTTTGAGCTGTCAGAGCAGGCAGGTCACGGAAAACAGGGCAGGCTTTGCTGGTGTGGGGCGTTTATGTGTTTGTTTCCTTGTAGAGAAATTAGGAACTGGTCTGAGAGATTTGATCCAAGGAGGCATTGCAACGGTAGCAACGTTCATGCTGACGGATCAGGTGTGGGTTAAATCTGCCAAATCCACTCCGATCCAGTGCAGCTTCTGCCCTCGAGCATCATTGACAAAGCATCAAAACAAGAAGCCAAGGTAGTGGCAAAACTTCTGAAGTGCTAGACAGTCTTAAGTCTCCAAAGTTTTGTAAGAAATCTTACAAGAATCTTCTTCAGTCTCTTCAGCTTCCAGCTGTGCCCACAAATACCCTGAGCTGTCCCTCTCCAGGATATTCTACATCCCGTAGCTCCAGTCCCCATCAGAGCTGAAATACAGAAGTATCTGTTTGTGTGCTATAAAAATTCAATGTACACATTCAACAAACAAAACACACCCAGTTTTTTAAAGACTATAAAATCTGTTTAAAATAATGAAGAAAACTTCTCTTATTTTCCTTTTCCACAGATGAACATTTAGTACAAAATAATTTTTTTAGTCTATCAACTGAAACCTGACATGTTTTACTCAGTTATTTAAGGGAATTCAAATATTTAACTGTTTAATGATTTTTGGCTTTTGTCTTTTAAAACTTAACTTCTATTTATAACTTTTTTTAAAAGAAAATAATACACAGAATTAATTTTGGACTGCATTTTTTACTTTGAGGAACGTAAAATGACTCCTAATTTTACACTTTAAACTTTGCCAATAGTTTTAATATTATTGATCCAGTTAATTATTTGCTGATAATATATTTTGCATTAGAATATCAAAGCATACGTGATAAAGGAAAATATCACTGGAAAATAATACAAAATATTGATGTAAAAATTAAACAATTGCAGGTTATCAAGTTCTGTCTTTAATTTAAAAGTTACTTTATTTTCTCATTTCTGGAAGGTTAAAACATTCAATGATCTTTTAACTTCTAATGTGGAAGATCATAATTGTATTATGGAGTTTAGGAAGGTATTACAGAGATCGGCTGATAAAAATAAATGCAGCACATCAAATTCGTTAGGAAAGTTTATTCTTCTTTTGGGTAAAATGACTTTCCTTTTCCGCTCAAATTTTTAAGACCCAATCCCTTTGGTTTAGGATATAGATTCAAAATCAGTTGGGTTTATTGGGGTTTTTCTTTAGGCAGGTATACATTGACATTAATTTTGTTATGGTGCACTGCATTTTATTGTGATATATTTTTGTCAGATAACTGCTTAAAAGTCTGACTACAATAGTTATAGTCCTGCCTTTTACAGCCTAACTGGTATTTTCAAGTTCCATATACTGTGTTTTCCTGCAAAGCCAAATGTAAGTCTGATAATCCTTACTTATCTGCACTTCAGTGTTTTGCACAACAACATCAGTTGATCTTTTATCTCTGCATTTTCTTATAGGAACTTCAAAAGGAAGTCAATGCAAATATGACAGCAACATGAAAATGCTGCAGAAATCTCTTGTGCTTGCTTAGTGAGATCTGAAAATTTAATGTTTCTAGGTATAGATTTTTTTCCAGTTCTTGAGATAACATGACACAAGCCGGCACAGAGTTTGATTTTGTGTTTGTGTATACCTGGTAGTTGTGGCAGTGGATTTAGTTGCTTTTTGCTTGCTGTTTAGAGGGTTTTTTTTTTGTTTGTTGGTTTGCTTTTGGTGGCACTGCTATAGTTAAAAATCTAATGGAAAGGAAGTTGAACTATTAATAATGAATATTAAATCTTTTTTTTTTTCTTAGCAGAAGTGGTCTCTGTTTCTGATGGTCTGCTTCCTTGGTGGTATTTTCTCTCCCTGGAGCAGGCCTCGTGTTCTGGGCACAGCCACTGTCAGGGCATCATCCCTCACTTCACTGGCACTTGCTGTAGGAGTGGGAATGTTTCACCAGCCCAGAGCTGCCTTTAAATCCAGAGTTGTGCAGAAAGTTGTCAAGTGTTGGGCACAGCAAAGCCATCCTCTAGTGAATACTGGATCAACCCTTGGCTTGCCCAGACACAAGGGCTGCTGAGTTACCAATGGAAAGGTTCTGGATGAGTGCCTGTGTTCCTTTCAGGAGTGGGAATACAGCAGCAATAATTCCTGCAGGGCCAAGGTGGGAGGTGGTGCTGAAAGGGGTCAGCATCCCAAAGGCTGCACACTTCTATGCATAGGCATTAAATAAGCAGTGAACAGGACAAAAAAATCTATGAAGAAAGTGATTTATCAGTGTTGAGGAGAGGTGCCCTTGAAAATACTACACTTGATACATTGCTTGGAGTCTGTTTGTCTTCTAACTGCCTGCTTCTCTTGACTTTTCCTTGAGTTTAGCCAGCTGTTTTTCTCTCTGGCACTAATTTTGGCTGGATGTTCAGATGCCTTAGTAGCTTTGCCATTTCAAATATTCGTCCCTGTACCACTTGTGCTTCATCTCATGCTGTGTAAAAAGCTTTCAGAATGGCTTCCTACAGGTGTTGAATAATTTAGCTGAAAAATGAAACTTGCTGAATGCCACAATCAGTTTTAAGTATATAGAAGAGTTGCTGATAAGAATGACCTTTTCAGAGAAGGACTTTTGAGGAAGGTTCTCTTCCATCCCTACAGCTCGTTAGAGATTTCATTATCCCTTTAAAATTAATAATAAACGTTAAGATTATCTTATTGCTGCAGTAATAATAAGGCTTTATAAAGATTGATAATGTTGTTAACAACAACATTAATAAAAGAATGAGCACTTGATCATCAAATAAAGAAGTATTTAAAAATAGTTTGGACACCAGCACAACTAAAGTCCTGACCTCCATCTTCTCAGGATTTGGCAACTCAAGTTAATAAAACTGTAGTATGTGCTGTAGGAAACTCAGCATTTCTCCTTAGGCTCTGTATTTCAGGAGGTTTATGATACACCATGGCAAAAATTCACTGTGAGTTAAAGACACAGTTTCTCTGTTCTAATTATTAAAATATTAATTTTAAGGAGGAGGGGGTAAATGGTGTCTTAAAGTACAGTTTATAAAGTGTGATGTGGCAATTTTATCATTATGTTTTGAAAGGTTTAGCCAAATATGGCTTGAAACCAACCTTCATTAAAAAAATTAAAATACTTGAGAGTGCAAATACAAGTCCACAACTTGCCATCATTTCTTCTGTTATTTTAGTTTGGAAAGCAGGGGTGCCACCCACCTGTTTTTAATTACATATAGTATTTATTCTTCATAAATGTTCCTGATACATTGCAGGCTTTGTTCTGGGTTTTTTTAATATCTCACTTATCCATATTTAGAAAGCAGACTTGCAGTTCCTTCAGAGCTGTGAATGACAACAATGCTCATTTCAAAAGCATCTACTTTTAACTCACTTTTGTATAAAGCTTGCTGCTGTGTGCTTCACTTAGGGAATAAAACAGAAATTAATCTGGAGGAGAAGCTATTCATCGTGAACCTGTCAGCTTCCATAGTATCTTATGGATTTTAAAGAGGTATTTTGAGCTACATTATAAAACAAATAATACCCTTCTTCTGAAGGAGGGCAAAGAAAAAAATGTTTTTTAAATAGTGCTGTGTTGTCATGAAATATGTGCTTACTCTCAGACAAATCTACTTACTTTTAATAACACCCATGTTTTTATAACATGCTGCCTTCATGAAATTTCTCTGCAGTTGATGAAGCTCCACTGAGGCCTGTGCTGATGGATGGCATTGTGAGGCCAGAGCCAGTTTTACCAAATTTATCTGCCAGATTCCCACAGCATCCATGCAGTGTGATGAAAAGGAGCACCTGGAAAACCCCCTGCTAACTTTCTTTGTTGAAAGGTGGTTTGAGCATCATATATCCAACTCAGCCTTTAAACTGCTGAATGGATCACTTACCTGTCTGCGGGACAGCTTTTCTGTCAATAGAACAGGAGGAAGAAATGTCAGCGATGATCCTCCCTGTGGATGCTTTGGATCTAGGGATGAAAATCAGAACTGGAAGTGATAGGCATGGAGGCATCCTTCTGTATGTCAGCCTCCCACAGGGGATATACAAATTCTGGCTTTTGCGAGCATCCATGGAAAATGAATACCCTTAACTAGAAAGCTGAACATGCTCTCTTTAGTCTGGGGTAGGAACTTGTGTGGAGACAGCTGGGACAGCGAGAGCTTACACTGCCACAGCCATATGGTGGCTTTGGGGAGCACACAGCTTTACCTCTCCCCAAGCTGAGACAGCCACATGGTGGTATCATGAGGGCATGTTGTGCCAGTGGGGGCAGATCAGCTGGCTTTTAGATTAATGTTAAATTAAAGATGGTGTGAAATCAGTCAACTGACCCTTGAGTTAGGAAAGGGAAAAGGAGAGCAGATGAGTTTGTTGCCTTGCCACAGGGAAGGAAGTTGTAACTACAGATGCAATTCTTGATGTTTAAAGTTTTCCTTTCTGCCTTTTTTTTTTTTTTTTTTTTTGAAAGTTTTGTTTTAGTACCTTTTGATTTAGGACTGAGTATGAGCAAATAGTAACACCTGGAGACAAGTGCAGGTAGGAGCAGCCTTGGCTGAGGGTGCCATTCAAGCAGCTGGGTGTGGGTTAAATATTTGCCAGGCCATTTTTATAAAGTCTTATCTTCATCTATCAATATAAAGGATGGATAAATGCCCTTGCTGGCTTCATTCTCCTGGGTCACTGTATTTTATTTTACGGTGACTTATGACAGATAGTTATGAGATGAAGAAAGGGAGGTCCTGCTTGTAGCTGTGCTCTTGTCCTGGCAGATGCTCAGAGAGCTCAGAGACAGCAGTGCCAGCTGTGCTGGGAAGGGATCTTTGCTCATGCACCATAATGCACGGGAAGATCTCATTTGTCAGAGTCATTCTGGGTTATTAATTGGGTAATTAATTAATTGGTATGTATATTCGTCTCTCATTTGCAACCGGAGCTTCTTTCAACAGAAAGAATTGTGGTGTTACCCCACGGCTTGAGCAGGCTGTTTGCAACCAGCGAAGTAAACCATTACCTGTGGCCAAAACAAAGTCTAAATCTCTGTTGAAGCTACATAAGGCAGTGATATTTCCAAGTGCACTGCATGAGTTACACTGCAGATCTCTGTAGGTAGTTAGGGAGGAAGATGTTCAGAAGTAAGAAAAACATGGTATTTCTTATAACTTTTAAAAACTTTCAATGCCTTTTCTATTGGCAATTGTGTGATTGACATGGATACAGTCCTGCAATTCGTTTTCAAACTATAATGATGTCCTGGGTTCAGCAGGGATAGAGTTAATTTTCTTCCTAGTAGTCAATAGAGTGTTAGCTTTGGATTTACGATGAGAACAAGGGCATGTTTTAGTTGTTACTGAGCAGTGCTTACACTAAGTCAAGGATTTTTCAGCTTTTCACCCCACCCCACCAGCACAGAGTCTGGGGGGTACAAGAAACTGGGAGAGGACAGAGCTGAGAAAGCTGTCCCCAACTGACCCAAGGGATATCCCAAACCATGCTGAGTCATGCTCAGCATATAAATTAGTGGGACAACTGTCCAGGGTCTGCTGCTCAGGGACTGGGCATTGGTTAGCTCATGGTGAGCAATTGTTTTCGTTTGCATCACTTGTTTTTCTTGGAATTTTTTGATACTTTTGCTATTTTTCTTTTCATTGCAGTTATGATTACTATTAATAATAATAATAATAATTTAATGTAAGGTATTAAGCTGTTTTTAATTCAACCCACAAGTTTTTTTTATTTTATCTTTCCAAGTCTCTTCCTAGCCCAATGGGGGAAGTGAGTGATTGGCTGTGTGGGGATTTGTTGCTGGTTTGGGTTAAACCATGACAAGTGGGAGCATTGGCTAGTAATCAAGCGTAAAAGGGTGGTTGAATCTGCACTGAAATGGATGAGAACACCCACCTGTGGCTGCCAGAGATACAGACACTGCTCCTCTTGAAAATTTTCCTCTGAGCTTTGGGCAGCGAATCCTCTCATGCCAGGGACTGCTCTCACTCAGTTGTGGAGCCCAGTGGAAGCATTAATGGGATTGTGCCCTTGGTGAGATCTAGCTGGCTCATGGGGCTGAGCTGCCAAGTGCCTGTACAGGTTTGTGGGGTAGGTGGCACAAAGCTGGATTGAGAAAAAGAGCTAGAAAACATGGAAAAAGTCCTTAGCACTCCCAGCTCAGGGAGTACACCTGCTACAGTGTCACATGTGGATACCTGTGTGTACCTTGGGAATGCTCAGGTGTGGCACTGGCCAGCAGTGCTCGTCTCCATTTGGATCTGGCTGGAAGGACAAACGCTTTTCCTTCCAGTCTGGAGCCTGTTGTCACTACTCGATGCTTGTGCTGGCATTAAACCCTGCGGCTGTAACATGGGATGTGGCTCAGAGGGTTTGCACAGAAGGCACGTGGCTTGGGAACTAATTCCAACACTGTTGCATCCCTTTCTTGAAATCAGGATTTATCTTTCTTAAGAGAGCTCCAAAGCCTGGATGTGGCTGACCTTCCAGTGACAGCATCTGAGAAGTAAAAGGTTTCTTGGCGTTTCCTTTTGCAGAAACTTCCCCTCCAGCAGTTTCTCTCCTTTCAGCACTCTCTGTCCTGAAACCCAGTCCCTTTCCACCCTGACCTTCCTTGTGAGCCTGGAGCTGCAGCTCTGGAGAGCCCCATGTGCCTGCATGATGGGAAGTTCTTTTTCTCTCTTATCTTAAATGGTCCTAAGACCAAACTCAATCTGGTATTAAAGAAGTGATGTCAAATAAATTCAGGCGAATATTGAAAGACAGTTGCTTTGTCCATGTGCCTGCTGTTTTTATTACTTCCCTTTCTACAATAGATGAAGCTAGTAACTAAAGAATCTATTGCTTGTATTTTAGCTCTAAGACTTTCGCTGTAAAATGTCTGATAGAAATTTTACAACACAATTGAAAAAAGATACAATTCTCTTAAGAATTTTAGAGACACTTGCATCTCTAATGTGTCTGTCTTTCAGGCTGCTGCTTAATATCACATAAATCAAGTAGCATTATGAGACTGACAGTAATATCATGGGAGGGACTATGTGCCCAAGTTGTTAGCGTACAGTATTAGAAATAGATTAATCTGATTAAATTTTAATATAAAATAAATTGCATTTGCAATTTATTAAGAGTCTCTTCCTGGGCTAATACTCTTCATCTGTAGCATCCTTCATAACTGATCTTTACGCACAACTTTATTTAATCAACAATGTGGCCAACTGGAAGAAAAGATATGGAAAAATATTTGTGATTGTAACTGTGTATCTCTGAATATTATTTTCATAGATTTATTTGCTCATTTTTTCTGCTTAGATCTAATGCCCTTGACCTCCTGAATGCACAGTTTTGACAACATATGTGATCTTTGAATCATCGAGTAACAGAGCATCACCTTGAGCTAGGAAAATGCAAATCAAGTAAAAAGGCATCAGCTGGTCCCAATCTGCCCATCCTGCACGACACATTGTCCCACACTTGGGGGTTTGTAAAGATGATGCTTTTTTAGAAGCAGTTTTTTTACCAAAATTCCTCAAGTCTGGCAACTACAGCCCCAGTGAAAAGAACTTCCCAAGTGATTCTCGTGTGAAGACTTTTAACCTGGAAATGGCAGTCAGTAATTTCTAACCTGTGATCCTTTTGACTGAGGTTCCTGCCATCTTAACAGGACTTTGGTGGAATACAAGTTTTAAGGTAGACAAAATCCAGGAATTGTCAACTCAGCATGTGGCTAAAGCTGAAAGAGAGCTGATGTGCCCTGTGGATTTCCTGCTTTTTGCACTGAAAAATGCAGGTTCCTTCATAACTGGTAGGGCCGTGTAAGTGGATCCTCTGGAAATTCCCCTGCCTACAGTGATCAATGCAACGGAAAATTTGACCATCTCAGCAGCATTGAGATAAGTGCTAAAAGTGAACCAGGCACTGCTTCTTTTCCTAGCTGCAATTAGAAAGACTTTGTACTGTGAGGAAGCAGAATTTATCTGTTCCAGAATTTATCTGGAATTTCCAGGCAGTTGCAACTATTTAAAAAATATACTTTTGACTATTAGTTATAGACTGTACAGAGGAAACACTGGTAGGAATGGCTGGATTCAGAGAGTTCCAGTCAGAGCTAAATCTAATTACAAATATTGAAACTCTGTTTCAATACCAGTAAATTAGTTTAGCCAGTAAAGCCAAAATCTATCAATAATTGTTTCTTGAAAAACCAGTTTTTTTGAAGGTTTGTATTGGATAATAGCCTCTTCTTTTTATCATGATCGTAGTGGTTTTTTCCAGATGCCCATTTTGTCAGCTCCATCACACCCTGTTTATTTTAACTTATCGTATCTCAGGTTAAATCTACCACATCAGCTGCAGAGATCACAAACGGTAGTGCCTGAAGCCAGTTGTGAATGCCACTGTTGCAAGGCTGTCACCACTGCTTATCGAGACTGGGGGGAGGGAAAGCTTGCTTCAGATGTGCAGCTCAGACAGTCTAAGTTGTCTTTTTTGGCTTTAATCTTTTTAATTTTTCACAGTAAAAATATACAGTAGTCATGATCTCATATTTGAGAGTGTGTTTTCATGAGTGTGTTTTCACTCCATTAAAATAAAGGTATGTATGAAATACAGCAATTGAATATCAATGTGTAGATCAGTCACATTTTTCATGAACTTCAGGTAACAATTTATGTTCAAGACAAAAAAAATCCCATGGCTGCTTGTGTCATCCATCTACATTGAAATTTCATATCTTCAGAATTCTCTTGCAGAGCTTAAAAAAAATATTTAATGCTAAAGGTGTAACAGCTACTAAAATTGCCTTCTTGATGTGACTGCAAAAATCCCTGTTTATCTACTACTGGATCATCTATCCATCCAAAACCAGCTTATGCCAGTAAAATTCATGTGAATACACACTCCTCCTGTTGCTTAAGTGCCTTTCAGTTGGGGTGGTGGAAGGCAGCAGCTCTGTGAGTGCCAGAAACATCTATTTTACTTTGCTTAAATTGGAAAACAAGAAAAGAAAGATCTGAGTAACCAAGCAATTCAGAGAAACCTTAATATTGTCTTCAAATAGAGTACGGGTTGATAACTTCATACTTTCCTGTTTTTCTTCAGCATTTTGGTTTGGGTTTTTTTTATAGAAATTACCTCCTACAATGAAAGTTGTCCGGCATAAAAATATGAGTCCTGCTTTTGTTCAAGAAACACTTGTTTTGGCCTGGTGCTTAACACCTTATTTTAAAAAAAGATAAAACCCTCAAAGAACAACAACAACAACAAGAAAAAGGATTGTCCAGGTTTACCTGCAGGAAACAGAACAGCCTGACTCGACAACATGGTATCCGACTTTCTTCCTAAAATCAGTGATCAATGTTTTCAGTACGGCTATAAATGTTTGCTAGTGCAGGCCCAATATCTACTTTTGGCAGTTTACTTTTTACGTTTCAGTTTCATTGACTTATGCGAGATAAAAGTATCAACTGAGAATGTAAAATTATTTTGTAATAAACACAGAGTACTTGGTCCAGTGTTTATCAGAGTAAAGTTCTCCTTAGAATGGAAACTTACAGCTTTTCCTCTGAGGGATGAAAACTGTTCTGACATGCTGAAGCAATCAGTTGAACAGCCACGTAGAAATTGTCCAGATCATTCTCCTCACCCTCTTCCCACCTAAATGTATGTGCTTACCTTGTAAGTCTCAACACATGAAGCTATCCGTGATTTTGATAATTTAAAAGGAAGAAAAAGGCAGCCAAATCACTACTGGATCTGTAATTTTATCCCTAGATTCTTGGATTTAATGTGCTCTGCATTTTTTTTCCATTCTTCAATTGCAAAAATATCCTCTCCTCCTTTGTCCTCTGTTTCCATTATTTCACCTGCTTTTTTTTTTCCTGAGATCAACATTGTCTTCCTATTGATATTTGAAGCAAATTATTTGTCTTATTTTCACAACGTGATTTAACTTACGTCTTATAGGGAGAAAAAAATTATGCTTTCTCTAATGTTTGTCTTGCCAAAATATTCAGCTGAAGAACCTTTCCCCCCTCTTTTTCTATAAACCACCCATCTCAGCGTGACTCTGTGCCTTTGTTATCTCTGCAAGACATAACTTATGTGATTTCATTCCACTTCTGGTGACTAATGGTTTCTATTACTAGCTGTTTCTTATTGGTCCCTTATTTCTTTCTTGACGTAGTTATTCAGTTCTGTCTGAAACATCTTTCCCTAGCATAAACGAAGCTCTTTTGAGAAGGTGAGGGATGGGAACAGCAGATACCTCCTTCACCTTTACTTCTTCCACAGTCTGAATTCCCAAGTCTGGTTGCCTTTTGTTGACTAAGGTAACTAGCTAAAGACCTGCTTTGCTTTTAATGTAGCATCCTAAGTCTCAGTTGTCCCTGACAGAAGGTGCTGCCTCCTGCCCCAGTCCATGCTGCCACTCCATCCCTCAGCATCTCAAGTCTGGAAGCTTCATGTCTGGTTTCAGTTGCAGTGCACCAAATCCAATCAGTCGCAGTAGATCTAATTAGTTTGCACAAGATGACTGCATGATGTGGTTATATCTTTTTCCTGGTCCCAGGCTGATTAGACCATATGTGGATTTTGTTGTCTTGGAGTTCAGGGCACTCTCTGCACCAGTTCTTAATAAACAGAAGTATTTAAGGATTAAGTGCTGCTGTTTAAATTCCTGTCAGTATTTCATTTTTATTGTAAGTCTGTCTAACAAAGACACTCATTACTTCTGCAAATGGAAGCAGCCATGAATTTGTCTGAGGGATCTGTGCAGATCCATCCAGAGCAGCCTGTAACTGCAGCAGAAACCCAGCCTTGACAGCGAGGCGTGAATGCTTGAATAAGAATAGGAAGTCTGTGGGGAAAGATCAGTAAAATATTGATTTAATTAGTACTGCTAATTTCCTAAACAAGCATGCAAACTTTTTAATGAAAAAGAGTACAGCATTTCAGACTGCTTTTGGTAAAGGCTGAGTAAGAAGAAGCTACTGGCATTCCTAGCATTATCATTTATCTGCAGAACACATGACCTAATGGTTTGAAAGCAAACAAGGTGTTGGGTACTATAGAAAAAGAGTAATCTGAAGATGAGCTTTGTGAAATCAAAAAATCTAAAGAATTTTCACTAAGTCAAATAATTATAAGTAATGAAGTGTGTTTTCAAGAAGTGCTTTACTGTATTTGGTGATGCTGTGGTTATTGACAGCCTTGGTAATGCAATTAGGCAGCCAGTGAAGCACTGAAACTGAACAATCAAGGGAAGTCACATTAAAAACCAGAATAAACAGCCCACATGGTTTTTACCTATGGTTCATTCTGTGGATTGTGGTAATGCTAGGCAGATATGGGTCGTTATTGGAGAGCTGAAGAGATAATGGTCCAGCTTTAAATTTGCAGGTTTGCAGGTTGCTCAATTATGACTGTGAAACCAATAGGAACTCTTAAGCCCTGCTTAAGGTAATAGGGTAACATGAAATCCTGAGAGGGATAAAAGCAGGACTGTATCAGAGTTGGTTGACAGGTGTAGCTTTGTCCTGCCCTAGTTTAGATTGTTCACATATTATTGTTAAACTTAATATTTGACATTAATCAGGTTTCTTGCATTCAAAATTAATATATGATTTTTGAGGGTTGATTGTAATGTGACCCATGAAAATTAATGTGGGAAATAAACATAGCTCAGGACAAATTTATTTTTAAACTTGAATGAATACTCCCTTCCCTTTCCCTCCATTCCCTATTAAAATTATTTTTGTCAATTCTTCAGCTGTATTCGTGCATTAATCAGAGTATCCAAAGCACTCGTTATTATACAAGACCATGGAGACTGTGAGAAAAGTACATCAATTTCATTGTTCCATTACACTCTATCTACTAAGTTGTGTTTTTTTTTTGCTAGTGCTCTTGATTTGCCAATGTCTTTATTGGTTATTTTGTGGACAGGAAAAAGGATATTGTCATCTGAAAAATTCCACTCATTTCTTTACAGTCTACCACGTTAGACAAAATGCTTTCCATCTAAAAATGACCCAACATAATTAGAGACTGAGAAAGCTTTATTTTTTTTTTCCAGGAAATAAAAGCTTGGCATTTTTTAGTGTTATATCTATAAAAACAATCTGCTCTATCTGCATATCTGTGTTCTTCAGTTTAGCTACAATTGAAGTGTTGTCATTCATTTTTCAATGTTTGCAAATATCAAGTGGTCTTCTTGAAGTATCTGGCTTAGTGAAGACAGATATTTATCACCTGACATGACACATGAAAAACCCCATGGAAGTACATTGACTGAGGCTGCTTTGCGAAGTAGCTTGCTGGGCTCTTCCATCGAAAGTGCAGGAAGGAGATCTTATCAAGTTTTTCTGTGGAATAACTCATTAATAAAATATGTTTAAAAAGGAATGAGCTCTTCAATGTCTTCGTAAAGGAACAACTCTAACTATTTGGGAAAGGGGCATGACAGTATTATTGTTGCTTCTAAGGTCCGTTGCTTGCCAAGGATGTTGACAATTCTAATTTATTTCTGTTCTCTGGAGCATATTCCTTGAGCCAGCAAGACAAGCAGGTGAAGCTCTGGTTTCCTGCAGGATGAATGATTACTTTAAAACATTTTGATTCTTTGTCACTTGTCACCCACATATCACATTCTGCAGATGTATGGGAACAAACTAGGGAAGAATTAGGCAATCTTTCATCATTTACAAGCAATGTGATGCTACTCTGCTGTAAGTGCTGGCAGAGAACTGACAGCTTTGAATTGAAGCACCACCCAGGGAGACCTTAGTGCTCTCTTCACTGTTATTAAAACAGGAATATCAAATGCAGTCCTTGATTTCCTGACCTTGAGGGGCTTGGAGATGCTGGGCTTAGGCAAACAGTGATGGGACAGCAGCTGGTGATCTCCTGGGCTGCTGCAGAACTGATGTTCCAGAAGTACAGTGCTGCGGATGGTCCTAATGTATAGACTGGAGCAGGCAGACACAGCCTGAATGTTCAGTGCATTTACCAGAGTTGTCGGGTATTGCTTGTCTTGGAGTGCAAAATCAACATTTCTACATGAAAAATACGTAAGGAGGTGTTGTCCTTGGCTGAGTTATTTGAAGGGACTGTTGTCTTAGTGGGAGGGCAGACCTTTTCCTTGTTTTCCTTTTTCCTGTTCTATGACTACTTTTTTCTTAGTCTTAGCTCAAAAGGAAGTTGGGAGATAAAGGCAGCTCTTAAGTATTGAAGAAGTGGGTTTTTTCCCTTCCACATTACTGTAATGTCCTTCTGCTGAAGCCAACGGGGATTTCTTGGAGCTATTCCCATGCTGAGAACCTTTCCCATGTGTCCTATGCCATCTCTATCTTTGAAGAAAGAAAAAAAAGAAAACAATCTATGTTTCCCATCAGAATGTTTTACTGGCCATTTTCTTTCTTTTAATATTCCCACTTTAAACCTTTATTGGCTGAGCAGTATGACCTTAGTTTTTTAGTGAATTTAAACGATGTGATCCCATTAGATTTTGTGATGGTAATTTGAATTTTTATTTTACAGTGTAGATAATCTAAATGTTAAAGGTGGTGTGAGTTTTTTTAAAAGTAGGAATGTAAAATGAGTCAAACGGAAGGGTTTTCCTTAAAAAGAAGGTCTAAGTGCAAACCAGATAAATATATAACTGCAAGAAGACTGAAATCTATTATAGAGGATGTCAAAGTGATTAAAGTAATCTTGGAAGTTATTAGCAAAATCATCATTACAAATATGATATTTTAATTTTAATTTGACCTATTTAAGTCTTGCATTAAAAATGTTACACAATGCAAAAACAGGCAAGATATGTCTGCTTGTATAGTGTGCTTATTGCCTTCTGCCTTTAAACTTTCCTTCTTCACCAAAACTATAAGATAAAGAAATACGGCAATTCAGACGATCACTCAGTGTTTTGTTGATTTTTGCAAAGCACAGAGGATAGACACCCTCTTCTGTTGGTATCAGAAACTGTTGGGTGTTTCTGGTGCAGCAGAGCAAGCACTGAAATTAGAGTAGAATTCTGAAAAACATTGCAAATTTTGTCCTTATGGATAATGTGTAAACTGCTGTCACTGTTAGGGTCAGCTAGTCTGTAACATTGGAATTGTTTCCTCCAAGAGTGCTTTTCCCTGTTTCTGTTCACATTTTCCTTTTGAATTCCTGATCATGATAGGCCTTAGAGACATGCATAAAGTATTCAATTTTGGATACATGTCTCCAAGCCACAGGAAAAAAAAGCAAAGTATTGAATAAAAAAAAGCAGTTGAAGATTTTTACATCAACGTATAAGAAAAAGAATATGGGCATATGACAGGGAGAGGGGATTAATAATCTCCTGTTTCTGCAACCCTTGTGTACTCTGTTCTCTGTTAAAAATTCCCCCTCTTTGTTAGCAGGGAAGTTCTCGAGAATACCCATCACAGACATGATGCCTAAAAATCTGTCGAAGTATCATACTCGGTGCTGTTCTACCAGCAACTTTGGGAGGAGCTGGATCATAAAGCATCCTATTTTAAAATATAAGGTACTTAGATTCTCAATGGAGTGCAATATTATAGATAAATATGAATTTTTCCCTGGCATAAATTTTCATTTCTGAATGTGCTGGGATACTACAAAGGAGAGCTTTCACATCTGGAATTGCGATGACATTTAACTCTGCAGGGGGTGAGGAAGGTGAACAAGTAAAGGGCACTTAATGTTATGTGGAATAAATACTTTTGTAGATTTATAGTAACTTTTCTGGATATTTTTAGTATAAAAATTATTTGGCTGGGTTTTCATCAAGACTGTGAAATTTCATAAAGTTATTGAATAGAACATTTCACAAAAAGGAATTACTGCCTTTGTTGACCAATGCATTAATATAAAACCATCACAGGGAAGCTGCCCACTGCTGGAACTACTCCCATTATCTCCGTAAAAATGGTGCATAATGTTATTCTCCCTTCATATCAGGATTCAAAACACTGAATAAGCTATGAGAAAAGAATTCAAATATATATTTTTTGTCAGTATAGGAGAAAAGGAGGATACTCAGAAAACATTCTCAGGGAAAGTGATAAGGATGACAGCTATTATTACAAGTGCAATTGAATTTGCATCAGTATACTTTGATGCTGCATTTTCCCCTCCCCTGACTTTGACAGAAGAAGAAGCTGGGATGTGCTCAGTACTGTACCAAAGATGCCTGGCAAAGTAACAACAGCCAGCAGTGTTACTGGTTATAAAACTGCTCCAGCCACAGTGGTTTTAACTCTTACTGGTCTATCCTGAGCATTGAACCCACTTTCTGAAGTGGAAGAGATGGAAATACTTCAGTAAAATCGTTATGTTCTCAGTATCAGCACGACAGAGGCAGAGAGACCTAAAGCCTTTTGGAAAAAACCCTGGCTCCCTCAGAAGGGATGGATGCTGAAAAAGGTGCTCTGGCCTCTGGACTGCTGCTCTGGAGCAGTGGTGGGGCTCAGATTTAGTTACATTTTCAGAACTCTGCATGGGAGGTCGCGTTGTGCTGGGGCTCTGTTGTGTCTGTGCTCTCTGTCCTCGGTTTATGATGATAATGTTGACTAAACTCCAGTGCCTCTCCTCTGCTTCAGCTGCCACTTAGAGAACTCAGTCAAAAATGCCCTGTAGATCTTGACTAGCATCCTCAAATCTGGGAACTGAGGCTGAGAATTGAGTACTTGGCTCTTCTTAATTGCTTTGTGACTGTAAGAATATTCCAAGCAAGGCTGAATGTATCCTTGTGAAGTGCTTCCTCAGATGTGGAAATCTCAGGTTCTTTGACCTTGTTTTTCCTTGTGTAAAACGATAGCGAAAGATGTGGTCCCAGATGTTGGTGTAGCTCTGTTGATGGCAAATTTGCAGCTACAGGAAGAAGACAAAATTTTATTTAACTTCTGTGGTAATGGTGCAGGAACCTTGGGTGTCTGTGTTGGCTGGACCTCCTCACCACATGGAACCACATCAAATAAAAATTTTATTTCTCCACTTTTACTGTATTTCAGGAGGAAACAGTCATCTTTTGGGTGCAGTTCATGCTATACGGCTTCTACCACTTTTTTTCCTGTACCACAAATGGGTTTATTTCTTTAGTCAAAATTCATGGAAGGCTGTCTTCATACAATATGTAAATCTTCCCAAAATTTCAGAGACAATTCTCATCATCTAACAAAGTTCTTCAAGGACGTAGCTGAACTTAATCTGCTATTGGCTGGTCATTCTTTAACCATAAAAATAAAAAACTGCTTTCACTGCTGCAAAGATTACCTGTTGTATATAGAGACATAAGCAAATACCTCAAGACAGAATAAATGCTACTATTTCGGTCATCTTTCCTACCTATATACTTGCTAAAGTACAAACATTTTTAAGGTAGGTATGTGCATCTATCCCCAGACAATGAATTAACAATTTGTTACTGAAGTATCTCAAGTTTACCCCATGCTATAATTATGTTTGAGTCTCTAGGAAAATGGATTTATAGTAATATGGGAAAATTTGGTTATCAGGCAGAAGATCAGAAGACTTTTGCTAACACAGAAGAAAGTCACTGACTGCTTGGCAATGCCTTGGAGTAGAAAACTGGGAGAAACATAAACGCTAGACCAAAAGAAAAATTCTGAAAATGTTTATGAATAATATAGTTTCTGAAATTCCCTGAAATGTTCTTGCAAGTGAAGAAGCAGGTTGTGTAATGCATCGAGTTACTCATGGTTTTACTTTTCCATTTCTGAGTCTATAGGCACAGGCAGGACTCTGTAAGTGGGAATAACAAGAGGGCAAGAGGTGCAAGTAATTTCACATCCTAAAATTGAGGAGATGCATTGTCTAGCCAGTATGCTGGTGTCAAGAGAGATTACCCCACTCCTAGACCACTCCAGAGAGATGGCTGTCTTCTCCCATCTAGAAATCTAATAGAAGGGATTATTTCGTAACCTCTGAGTAACCTTTTCCAGAGTACGTCAATGGATGCAAAGGGGTACACAGCACACATTTTCATCACTGTAAGGGTCTATCTGTTATTTTCTGCTGTCCTCTGAATTAAAAAGTTGCAAGCATTTAGATATTCCCTTTCTTCCTCTTATCTTACACACTTGATGTGTGTCATTGTCTCATATTCCTTGTTGGCGGTAACAAAGTTGCCATGGGAATATTGACTTGAAAAAATTAGCACTTGCCTTTGGTGATAGAAATATCTGGATGTTAACATTTCTGTGCTTATCTTATGCTATGAAATTTAAATGTCTACAGTAATTAATTCAATTACTAGTTAAAAAATATGATCGCTGCTATTACCGCATTGCATTTCTCTGGCTAGGAAATGCTTCAGAGAAGTTAATTGGTTGAATGTTTTACAGTCTGATCACTTAAACTGACATCGGTTAAGTATGCCATCAATGGAGAAAATGCTGGTATATGCATCTTCAAGGCAAGCGTTATGGTTTTTCTCTATATCATCTTAATCTGATTGTAGTTTTACCTTAGCCTGAGACTTTACATCTACAGAAACTCCACTTTCTTTATAAATTGCTTTCCCCAAAATATTCCATGTCTTTTCATCTTTTTGCATTGTACCAGTCCTTGTTTTCTTCCTGGACTTAATGACAAGCCTCATTTATAGAAGATGGTAATAAAATGGCAGCATCTGTCTCCTCCCAGGCTCGTGGAGCATTTGTGCTGGCAGCACTCGAGTTGCTGCAGAGCAGTCACTTGTTTGGGCTGCTGAAGGCCGCCCAGACCACCATGGCAATCTGCACTCTTCATTTTCTGTGTCAGACTCATTAAAGGTCTAAGAGAAGAAGAGAAATTAATCACTTTGATGATGAGAGAGCAAAAAAACCTTGGACCTTAAAAGAGCACAATGATAAACTGTGACATTGTTGCATGGAAAACTCTTGAGAAAGGGACAGAAAAAAAAGGGAAATATTTAATTCTTGAGTCTGATTAAAATCAGACCTGTTGGAAAACATCATCTCTTTTGAGGAATGGGTGAAATCTGGGGAATGTTCAGGGAACAGAGGTATTTTGTTCCATTGAACTCTTTCTTAAATCTTGACTGGTGTCTGTGATAGTTCTCTATTTTGTTTTCTGATCCCCAAACTTCAATGAAAAAAAAAGATTAATGATTTGTTTAAAACAAGCTGTCTATATAAAAAAACCCCAACTGTGGACCATATTTGCTGCTGAGGGCTAAAGAAATCTTTCAGACACCTTTGGGAGTAGTTTCCCATTTCAGTCCACAAATACAATTTCTTTCCGCTTGCATGGCTTGCTTCGAAAGCCTGGGCTACAGGATCTCAAGCGGAAAACCTCGGCGGTGCAGGCTAGCATTCGGCTGTGACCAGAACTGAGGCTAAATTGCTTTAATTAAAGGCTACTCCAGAGTAAGCTGCCATTAGTATCCGTTACTGCAAGATTAAAGTCCGTTTATTAGGTTGTTATTGATGGAATTAAGCCGACTGATCGGGAGCAATTCAGGGCTGAAATAACTGTCATGCAAAGAATGAAACCATTTACCGGTAATATCTGAAAACCTACGGATTGGAATACTAAGATAATTCCACTTTAACTAAAAGTGGACAGCAAAAATCTATTTCAAAGCTCAAACTTTTAATCTGATGTAGTCTTACAGCCCCTGGGGATGGACAGCTGCCCTTGTAAGGTCAGCTGTGGCCCTGGGATGCTCCAGAATCTTACCAGCTCTGCTGGTGCGTTGGGGATCATTTCCAGATCCCCAGCTGTGCAGCTGTGGCATGCACTTTTCAAGCCACTTCCTTTGCACCAAAATCATTTCCTTGGTCGTGGCGGAGGATGATGTGGAGTCCAGCAAGTTGCTGAAGCAAATGCCAAAGCTTTAGAACATAAGTGCCAGCTGGAACCCCGAGCTGGCTCAATGGGGGTGCAGTAGATGCTTTTCCTTGGATGGAAGATGCCACAGGACACAAAGGAGATTCCAGGAGAATGAGATCTGGGCTCAGTGCCAGCACTACCCAGGCCAGAAGAACAACTCTAATTGGCCTGTCATCCGGTCTGTTCCCTGCTCCTGTTTCCCACCGTGCCATCTGAGGAGACAGAAAATTAGAAACCAGCCTATCCTTTTTTCTTTAATTGTTCTCCCTTATTCTTCAGAGAGGCTGCTCCTGGTTTAACTGCAGGTGATCTATAATTAAAATGTCATATTCCACACATTTTTTTAAGCCATCTGGCTGTGTCTCCAGGACAGAGGAAGGTGGGGCTGGGGGTGGGGAATGAGTGGATATGTTGCCTTGAAGGGCTGTTTTCTGCCTGAGCCTAAATCGGGCCATTTGTTACCTCTGGTGATGCAGGGATGCTGTGTGCTTACAAAGATTTCTGAAAAGCCTTTGCTGGGTCTGTCTACACTGTCCTGACTTTGGTTAGCAGGACTTCTGGTATGCTTTAGAAAGATAAAATGGAAAAAAAACCCTACCCCAAGAAGTATACTTCCTTTTTACTGTTCACAGTGATTAATGTGAGTGGCTTTTCACAATCCATTTCCAATTAATTTTAGTGAAGGGAGCTCTGCTGGCCTGTATATGAACTAAACTTCATATTAAAAGATTATTGAAGGGATTGCAAGCTAAGGATTGAACACAGGGCTTAAGCTCCAAACTAGCCATCATGTGAGTCACCAAAAACCACAGTTCTTCCTCAGTATGAGTCATCCTAATGACACACTTGGAGCCAGTGGAGCTCAGAGCCTAATCCCCTCTGCCACCAGCCTCAGCCGTGCCTGGAAGAAAACAAGGAGAGATCACAGCGTGTAACACGCTTCCAGCTCCCAGGTGATGTAGCTAAAAGGGAAATAAATGGGTATTTCAGTGCTTTCCATTTCAGGGTTGGGACTGGGTGAACAGCAGTCATGCTGCAATCCATCTCAATCCCTTAAAATCAGAGGCACGTATTTTCTTTTTGAGAGAAAGAGAAGAAATATTTTGCTCCCCCTTTTTTCAAGCTCCTTTGAATACCTATGGTACAACTTTATCTCATCTTTTGTATGGCAAATAAACTCTTAGTGCTTATGAGAATGCAGTTATTTGCTGTCGTTGCTGTTACAGATTTATTATTATTTTCCCTCTTCCCTTGAGCTATAATGTCCTCTTCAAATATAGTTGATGGTGAAGAGCAAGAGAACATTTTTTGAACTGCATTTTGATAATTATGTCATAGGAAACCCCATGGATGCTGGGAAGAACAGGAGTTGACAGACAAGCCTTTGCAAGATTAACTGAGAAGCAGAAAGTGGAGAAATGCATTAATCAGCACTGTCTCCTGTAGTTTTTTTCTGCTAATGGCCAAGATATGCTATAACTCTAAAATAGCTGATTCATTCTTCCCCTTTTATTCTCAGGATGTGCTAAGAGCTGCAGGATGTGATGCCAAGTGCTGGCTGCTGCCTGTCCTGGAGCTGGAGTGGCTGTGGGGAGCTGTTGGGATGGCGCTGACTTTAATCCAGAAAGAAGTGACAGAAGGGGAAAAGCAGAAAACTTTGGCTTCTGAGGGTGTGTGTGGGCATATGTGGTAGACGAAACCCTTGGGATGGAAAGAATCTGATCTGAGAGGGGATTTCTGTTGCTTGTTTGGGGTTTTTTTCTTTAACCTAAGCGTGCTTGATTTATGATGCTCTCAGGCCCTTAGTCTCTTCTCCTGAGTACCTCTTCCTAGCAAGTGGTGATGGATACTTCTTCCCTCCTACATTACCCATACCACATTTGAGAGTCTTTTATGCAGAGGGATGACTATAGGGTAAAAAAGTAGGAAAACATTATAAGTGATATAAAAGTTATATTTGTCTAAGAGAAAATGAATGCTGTTGTTATTTGTCCTGTTGCAGCTGGTCCCACTTTATTTTCAAGATTCGTCAGAGGGAGAACAGGCTGAACTTTCATGGCCCTCAGATACAGCTCAATGGGAGAGAAAGCACATTTGCATCTGCTGGCCGTAGAGGTTTACAGATGATTTGTTGTGAACCATTCACTGAGTGGAAGGAAAAACTGTTGCGTTCAACATGAAATATAGTATATGTGCTTTTGATGCAAATAAAATACAGAAGCTATTGGTCATCACTAAAGGCCCCCATTTGAGTTGAATATTTAGGTGCTTTGCAGTGGGGCAGCGCTTCCACGTGATATCAGCATGGCACTGCATAAACATGGATTTAAGGTACTGGTTTACTGTGGGCATCTGCGTTACTTGAAGTCTTCTTTGGGCAAGCAAAGAGTGAAAAAATAAAGGAATGCTTCTCGTATAATGTAGGGTACTTGTGACAGCAGTAGAAATGAGATCTCACAGAGGCTGGGCAATAGTAAGCCTCAGATGTTGGAGAAAACTCTCTCCTGAGAATTTCTTCCCCGATAATTCTGCAGGTGAATCTGCCTTTGTGAAGCATGTAAATTTGGACTTCTGTAGTGAGAAGAAAGAGAATAGGAAGAGGAAATTGTTGTAACTTCTGATGTTAGAGATTGTCTAGTCAAAGTGATCACTATGTAAGCCTTGCTTTGTAGGTTATTACTGAATATTATTCTATTGGAAGTCAAAGAAAGGGTGCCTGTATTAGAAAGAGAGCCCTGATCAGATGGAGAAAATGAAGATAAAAAGACAGAGACTACCTATACTGAAATATATAATCCCAGAAGTAGAAAAGCATGTTTCACAGAAATTCGCCTGCCTGTCAGTCATGCAGTAGCTCAGCTGCTCTGTGAGCCTGGGGCATCATGAGTTGAAGAGTTTAGGCTCAGCCTGCCAGTCTGGCCTCTGTCCTGTTATGATAGGCAAAAGCTGCACATACTGATCCAATTCACCAGTTGATTCCAGGAACACTATACAGGGATTCATGTATATGGACCTTTATAGCAGCTTTCTGTATTCCGAACCTCTTAAACCATATTTTGGTTTTATTCAGGTTTTCCTGTTTGAAGGAAGGGCTCCAAATCTCTCAGTAAAAGAGCTCTATGTTTCACTAGTTCCTTTTACATTGAGAGGGGGAGGAAGATTTGAGTTGAAGGTTTACAAGTCAGAAATTTGGGCTTGGATTGTTTCTGCAGCTCCTTTATATGGCATTAATTCTTGTAAAAAAGCATGTCATCTGACTCCATGCCCTATTTGTACATTTGGATTAATCATTCTGGATGCACATGAATTTTTTGGTGAAATTACTGGAAAAGAATGAAGGCAGATATGAAAATGAATTGCCTGGAAAAATGGTATGTATGGCTTTGGCTTTTACAGATGCCATTTTTTAGAGTATTCACCTGGATGTGGAACAAAACCAAAAAAAGCATTTAACACCTCCCCACAGTTCTTGTTTCTCATACTTTCCATCAGATGGCATTTCTCTACTCTAGCAATAGATAGTACGTTCTCTCCTGTGTAATTCCATCCAGAGTGTGTGAAATTGGTGCAGAGACATTTGCCCCTTGGGCTATCTCTGTTCTCCCCCTAAATACCTCTTGCATGAAAGCATTGTGATGCAGACTTAGCGTGCACAAGTGCTAACCTCTTTTGCAATGTGTGGACCAGCAAGGGATGAAAATAGAGATGCTGTGAGATTGGGAAATAGGTTTGTATGTCCAAAGGAAGAAAGAAGTGAATTACATTAATAGGACATAATGGCATTGTTTATTTCTACATCAGTGTTGTATGACTTTTTAGGACTTTTGGCAAATTGGCTTTGATTTTTAGCTTTCTTTGTATGTTGTGTTACCTCAACAGCACCGTGTATTGCAAATGCTGGGAACATGTTTGCTTGTAAATCCTGTAATGGCAATTATTCCAATAACATTGAGCTGAATGAAGTGTCGTGTTTCGATGCCCACTGGGATATTGTTCATCCATTCTCCATTGAGTATAACTATTTACTATTGGCAAACTTTCTATACTTGAACATCAGGAGATGATCTTGGAGGGGTTTTCTTTGTTTCTAGGTACTGTGAGGGAGAGAAGTGCAAGTTATCACTGTTTAGTAAAAACTAAGAGTGGACCACAGAATTCAGAACACTACCTTCCTCTTTACAGTTGTTCTGCTACTTCTAAGTATTGACTAGACAGCCAGTTTAATGTTAAATAGAAAGTAGCCTTGTGATAACTAAGAAAGTTCTTCATTAAAATAACAAAGTACGGAGGAAGTGGTAGCTAGAAACAGCTTATTCAGAGGGACCAGGACCATTTACAAATAGGCAAAAGGCAGCCCTGAGCAAGATGTGACCAATAAATTGTCAGTCAGTGGTAAAAGGAAAAGGAGTGGTGAATGTCACCCATTAAATTTCCTTTCAGATGTGTTTGTAACCTATTTGCCTTTCCTTTTCCCTTTCATTTGATTTCAATAGCGCACAAAGAAGCACTTTTCTGTCACTCAGACCTATTGTTCCAGAACCTTTCGGGATTTAAGTTGATACCACATTAACTTATGTCATTAGGCTGTACCAGCACTCCCAGCCTGGCACTATTCGCCGTTAAAAACACATTTTGTCAGCAGTAACTGCTTTTCTTTAAGAGTGAGGTTCCTGAGTAGATTCTCCTGCTCTTTGGCAAGGCGACCTAAGCTGTATCGTGGTCCTGATGATATTGCTGTTTGACTCATTTTGTCAGCTGAATTCAAAGATTTATTTTCTAGGCTGTGTCCCAGCTTGCATGATTCTGTTTTACTCCTACTTGTGAAAATCAATCACAGGGAACATGGCAGAGGAAATTACCAGCATGAGCAGGGAGTTCCTCGAGCAGCAGCTTATCCCTGTGCCAATCAAAAGGGTTTTGCTCTTTTCCTGCCTGTGTTTGCAAGTGTCCATGTATTCCTTTGGGTATTTTATACCGTGTGGTATAAAACAAGAATTCACCCCTAAGAGCTTGACTACGCTTTTTATATGCTTCAGATTCTCTTGTCTATAACTTATTAGTATGATAAGCATAATAAGATCCTGTATAAGATTATACATTGTAATCCAGCAATATATTATAAAAGTATTAATTTTATGCATTCTCTGGAGGTGAAAGTGCTGCAATAGGTACAGATATCTATATATCTGTCTTATATGGATAAAGTATATATGTGTGTATCTATGTTTCTCAGCTGAACTATGAAGGCTCCTTTTGTGTGGAAACACGCTGTAGTCCTGATTAACTCCAAGAGCAGGAGGCGGCAACAAATGTGTTGCCGTGTGCTTGAGCAAGAGGCTTTTTGTGGGTTGTAGGATGCCAGCACAAACCGTAAAAAATTATATGTCTTTGTGTGTGGCCTACAGGAATATCTGAGCTGGAGAGAGATGGAATAGCAGGGGTGGTGCTTTCAAGCATGTCAAGAGCTTGAATGGAGCTTATCTACATCTAAAGGCTCTGGTTAGAGAGGAGTGAGGATGCTTCACACTCTGTTCCAGAGCCACAAGTCCTTGTAAGGTCAGTGCTTAGCAGGGCTTGGAGGAATCCTGTAGCAATTAAGCTGAAATCTTTAGTGGAGTTTGCAGCTGCTGCATTACTGTTGGCAGAAAGCTCATTTCTGAAAATACAGCAGAGAGAGTTGTTATTGTTGTTGTGGGCAGCAAGCACGACTGAATCCCTAAATAACTGATGCCTGTGCTTAGCTGTCTTCCCACTGCAGTGTATTTCCTAATCTTTGCTAGTTCATTTTTCTTGCCCAACAGTGACACTGCTTGCTTGCTATTTAAATACTGTTATTGGTCAATGGCTGGTACTGACTGCAATTCAAACAAAAACAAATGTTAAGGCCTCTGATTTAATTGCCTTTTGATGTACCACACTCTGTCTGTGAAGCAGGTACCCTTGTTCGTAGACAACCTCTGGTTTAATCTTGATTTTAAAGCAGTCATCAAAGCCACCCAGCTCTCCAGTTTCTGATTCTGTTTATTATCAACAGATTTGCATTTATCTATCTTGGTTTCAACAAACTCCTTTTTGAGGTTTTAAGGCTTACTCTCCTCAGTTGCTGTAGATCACTGCTCACTGGCTTCATTAGGGCCCCTTGGTGGTGTGCATTTAAGGATGTGAGTGTCCTTTCCAGAAGTATGGCCTCACCATTTTTATGGATCACTAAATTGCAATGTTGTTGAAGGCACAACCAGCAACAGCAAAACTATCCCTAGTGTTATATTCAACATGTTGTGGAGCTTTAAAAGAAATGGGAAAAAATTGGTTTCTGTTAGACTTTACAGGATAAAATGACCCAAAAAACCAAAACCACTCATATCTGGAAACTTCATCAAAATTATGGTGAAACTAAAGTGGCAGAGGAAAAGTAAAGGCTGTACCCAAAGCACTGTAATTTTTTCCAGTGGAAAGATACCTTCTGTTGCTGAGTTGTATCTTACATTTTGGGTGGTGATATAGGATACTGATGGACATCAATAAATGCTGCATGTTGCTTTCATTAGGTTTTAAATATTATTTAAAGAACTTGAGAGAATACATGGCTACCAAATGGAAGAGGATTGTTCACTGATAGGATCTGAAAGTGGATTTAAAATCTATAACAAAAATTAACATATATGCTCTATATGCTTTTTTTTCTACACTGGTTGTGAACGCTCTTGCAAAGCTGCGCAAGGACCTCACAAGTTAGGGGTTAAATAACTCTCTTATTATTGTTAATCTAATTTCCATTTGAACTTAAGCCCTTTCACCTGCCCATTCCTGGGGGGGGGGAAAGAAATATATTTACCGTAATTGAACTGTAGCTTAATTTCTTTACGTACACAGTAAGCCAATGATCTCTGGAGAACATGCTTCTGTTCTAAGAGGCTTATGAACAGAGGAAAGCATGAAATAATAACGCAACTTCCAGATATTTATGACTGCAGTGAGATCACCTGACATTTCAGGCTTTATTTTTTTAATCCGAAATGGAATTAATTCGGGGACTTTGGTGGTTCTTAAAGTATTCCATGCTTTTTAAAATTATCTATTATCTTTTCTCACCTTGTAGCAAAGAGACTTATATAGTGCTGCACCAAATAAAAGCTATTAGTAAAGTGCCTAAAGTGTATGTGATTTTCTAGAGCTGATAAGATTTTGGATAGTAAAGGATTTTACATAACACACACTGGAATTGTTTTTATTGTACCCACATCAGCATAAAATACCCTTCTTTACCTATAAATCTAGATCTGCCTCTCCCTGATGTTGTCACTGGTGTTTCTGATGGTCACTGGTTTTTACGGGTTTGTATGTCAGAAGGCAGCTGAGGAGCTTTTTTGGACTGAGATGTGTGCTCATTGTCAGGCTATGGCAGCCACAGAAGAGCCAGCTGGGACCCAAGGGCAGCCCAGGCATCTGAGAGGTTGCTTTTCAGCTTGAGGGCCTTGAGGAGCAGGACAGACCACCTCGGCTGTGTGATGGAAATGCTGGTGCTGTTCACTGGCTGCAATCTGTGGCACTGTTCCAGCACGACTCGTCCGAGGGATGTTGCTTCTCCCACCACCCAGCAAGGGCTGGGAACACAAGCACCTCCTGCAGCCTTCCCAGTCGCTTTGTGCCACCTTGGGCAACTCTTCACCTGTGAAATGGGGAAAAGTGGTTGTATACAGATCCCGCATATGTAAAAATATGCCTTGTCATGACATTGCACCTTGGTGTGATGCCATTGAACATCTACGTTCTTGCCTCATCAGAGCATCCTTTTGAGCTTGTGGTCTGGCAGAGGCTTTATCAGTGTGTTGCAGACAGAGAAGTGCAGGCATTGAGGACAGGAGCTGGAGCAGTGGAGCAGAGGGTGCTCGAGCTCAGCCAGTTGTCTTTGTGGAGTTTTTCGACCTTATGTTTGTGATATGATGGTGACGGGAGTCCTACTCCTCATCCTACTGAAGGTCTGTGCAGAGCATGTTTGCTCTGAAAACGGCTGGAGGGATTGTAAAAACCAGGGGTGCCACCTTATACGTATCAGCATGTACTGCAGAGACGTGTGGGTGAAGACAGGGCTGTCCTATTCAAGAGCCCAGAATTTCCCCTGCTGTATAGGGCTGTGCTCCAGGGACCTCTTCCTGAGGCATCAGATGCAAAATCATGTCATGTAAACATGACCCAGACAAGCAAAAACTGGGCTTGCTGCTCATTAAGCATCTTTATTACTGTGTGTCTCAGCAGTGATAAAATCCAGGTGCTCTATACAGGACCGTATGTCAGAAAAAGGACTGTATGAAGAAAGAAATGCTTTTTAATTATGGTCATCTTAAAAGCCAAATAATTAAGGTAATGAAAAAGATGGCTTTTACTGTCTACTCTCAGAAAAACGAGGAAGCAACATATATAATGTACTCCAAAAGAAAGGAAGGCTAGATATAAAGTTGTTCAGGAACAATTTTCACAAAACCTTTTCTGGAAAGGTTTTCGCAAAATCTTTCTCAGGAAAAAACAAATCACAGCTATATTCATAGCCTGGATTTTATTTAGTTCCTCACTATTCCAGCATGACTATAGTTCTGGCTGCTCTTAGCAAAGTTAGGAAATGAGTTAGCTTCAATATTAATATAGTGAGTTACATTTGCAAAGGCAATCAGGAGCTTTACACGGTGTTCCGAGATACCGGAATTCAATTCACAGGGTTTGCCAAAGCTCTATTTTTATTTTGTCTTCATCTGATGTTATCAAGGTTGTTCATGTTCCAAAAATGGATGAGTTTAGCAATAGTTAGCAGTTGGTAATAGGAGTCAAGAAGACCGAGGCTTTTAACACATTCAGAATGTTTAATTTCCCCTCCATCTGATGATAATAACTTAACATGTAAAAAGAAAATAACACAAAATTATGTGGATTTAAAAAAGCCTCCCACGCACCTTATGGAATTAAAATACTGTGTGGGCCTGGAACCACGAGTATGTTCACTAAGTATGATCTCCAGAAGCATGTTATATTTGAGAAAAAAATTAAATGAAAAATTAATTGTTGCTGTTTTATCCAAACACTTCATTTTCCTAACATTTTGCTATGCCCATTAGGTAATCATGCCATTTATGTTTAACTAAAATTTTTCCTTAGGGTGATATCTTTAAAATTTAAATATCTACTTATTCATTTGGGGCATTTCTATAATTGGAACAAAACACTGCAGTAAGTCTTGAAGTATGTCCAAGGAAAGGTCAGGTTTTGCTAAAATTTTTACTTATCTGAAGCTTTTTCACGCCAAAATATATTTAAGAGTATAGTCAGCTGTGTATTTCTGTAAGGTCGGGTGATTTTGGTTGTGGCATGAGGAGCTGGTTGAAAGTCTGGCTTCCCAGGCAGACTTGGCACAGCACCAAGATGTGCAGCGTGCTTTGCAGAGTCACAGAACAGCCTGACGCAAGAGACATCCCGGAGATAAGTGTGGGAAATCCTATCTGCTTCATCATCCCAATAGATGTGGAGAGCAGGGAAGAAAGAGCCAAACCCTTCTCGGAGATGTGTCTAGGAAGCAGTGTCATAAATATATACTATAAATGCTTTCTGTGAGCTTTTTTTTTAAGCATGGGGGATGGGACTCAGAAATTGTTAAAACAAGGTAGAATGGCCACAGCCGTAGTCTGTTCAGGGGTACATATGTTAGTGTGTTTTATTAATAATTAGCCTTTTTTAATTTACCTAACAAAAATCCAAGATGACCATGGAAAACCATTCCTTTTAATGGCACTAGCAGTGCTGTAAAACGAGAGCAGCACATGTTATGGCATAGCATAGCCACAGTAGCAAATAATCCTGTTCTGACCATTGTGACAGGTATTTTAAGTTCTAAGAATTAGATTAGGTTAGAAACATGAGAAGGAGAAACTGCAAAACGTGCAGAGCAGAAAAAAGGTGAAGCTGAGGGAGGGAGCCCTCATTTCCTACAGGCACTTGTCTTAAAACGCTGCCCATTTCCCAGCAGAGCAAGTACTCCCAGATCCAGAGCACTGCTTGTCTCCGCTGTTCCCAGAGGCCCTACACAGATGCTGGACATGCCTGCATTGTTTGTAAATGCTCTTTATAGTGGCCCTGCAGTAAATATATCACAATATGAAAAGTATAAAATTTGTGTTAAAATGTGGTCATTTTCTTGATCAAAAGGGCAGCATTGCTGAAGTGAACCCTTTGGAAATTTGAGCTAATCTGGAAATAACATTGTAGTTAGCAGAGACTAGAAATAGAATAGAATGTGGGGGATTCAGTAGATATACTTTAGGATATAAGAGTCGGTAAGGGGATGCAGAATGACATGGCAAAGATGTATGTACAAAATACAAATACATACAAACCAGATTTTTCCCATAGTGGTGGTGGCTTGTAGTATAGAACCTTTATGACACAGTTGGACTACAGCCAAGATTCAAATTTCGAAGAAATTTAGCAATCAATTTTGTAGTACATATACTTTGACAGGTTTCATTCACAAACCTCATATACTAAAAACATTTTACAAGGTATTATTACAGAAGCACTAAAAAGACACAGTAACTGTGAGGAGGTTTCTGCCAGAAAAAATTTCCTGAAGAAGACAGTCATGCACAGCAAACCAGAAATACGCTATTTTTAAAAGGATTTGTATATAGAAAGCATCTTCAGGAAGAAGAGATGGAATGTAATCTTCCTTAGGTATATGCCCGTTAAGATATTTTTATCATGTACTGCAATCTAATGCTAGATCATGTAAGAGGAGCTTTGCACATTCCTTTCTCATTTCTGTTAGGAAATTAAATCCTGATAAGGTTCTATATGATGTCTCTTATCACTCTGTAGAGTAGCAATTTAAAGACCAGAAACACATACAGTTTTTCATCTTTATGATCCAATTTTGACCACTGGAGTTTGTTTCCTGCTGCTGTTTTCATGAGGGCAGAAAATGCTTTGTCCAAAATCCACTTACTTCTCTGCTGGCCTTCAGTTTGAGGAATGTTCTGTTAAATCCAAAATACATGGTTGCAATATTGAGCAAAAATTGGCTTCCTGCTAATAAATTAATACAAATAGTATTTGGGTTTCTCTTGGCTTTCTCATTAGTTCCTCATGTGAAGGGTGAGTAAACTGCAGATGAAAAATGACAAGAAAACATACTTTGCAAAATGAAGCATCAGTTACAGTTAAAGAATTGACTGTGCTGGAATTTAAGCAATGAGAAAAGGAAATTGTGGGTGTGAGGAGACTGTGGTACCTAGAAAAAGACAGGATGGGCTTGCCAGCCATGAGGGGAGAGTGCAAGGGCAGCCTGGAGTGCCAACGTCAGCCGACACCAGAGAACCTCCACGAGTGGAAAGCCAGAAAGATGATGGAGCAGCAGCATAGAGGTAGACGTGTGCCCCGCATCCTTAGATTCAATCTCATTTTGCAGTGGCACTCCCTAAACGTAATTTTTATTCTCAAAGTCCCTCAGTGAGACAATTTTGCTACAGCTCCTGCTTTTCAACCTTTACGGTGTTATTCCAAAACTAATTCATGTTTTGCTTTTTGAAAATAACATGGAGGCCATAATGGAGATGAATACCCAATCAAAAATCTTAAATTGCTGTCTTTAATGGTTGATCTTTAAATATAATCTGCCTGCAAGTAGATTACGCTTATGGTCATTTGGATACAAATACACTTTTATAAGAGAATTACTTGCTCTGGAAAGTGAGCAGAGGGAATTTAGAGAAGATGTAAAAAAAATAACTAGGAAGCTCAAGGAATCAATTTATGTTCGAGCATTAAAGCAATGACAATAAAGCTTTACCAGCAGAAGCTACAGAGACTTCAGTGTCTTGCAGTAAAGTATTTATAAAAAAGAGAGAGAAATGCTTGAAGATTATTTTATTTTATTGTTAGCTAGAATAACTGATGGTGATTTGCAGCTGGCAAAAGGGTAGCAGCAAAGACACTTAAAAGTGGCAAGTTTAGGCTTCATGAGGGGGTGAGGGACTGTCCTGGCAGTGGCTGAGTCTACCAGGCTTTCCAAGATGGGCTTCAAAACAAGTAGGGTAGAGATATCTTTGTTGGTTTAGGGGGTGGGTTGTTTGGTTGGTTTTTGTTTTGTTGGAGTTTTTCCCTGTTTTCAAACTAACTCAAGATCAGCAAGTTTAAACATAATCTTATTTCTTCCCGAGTGGTGAGAATTTGAGTACAGATATTTTTTTCTTTCTGCATGTTTTTTTGGTTTGGCTGTTTTTTTACAGTAAATGCATTTTCCTGTTAAGACTGCAGCACATGGGTTCCCAGGGAATAGTTCAGTTGTGTTTTGACTTTTAAAACATTTTATACTTTCTTTTCCTCTTAACTTCAGGCATTTAGAATGCATTAGGGTCACTGGTTCTAGTGGGAATGCTGATGTTAAGGTTAGTTCAAGGGTAATTTAATGTATTTAGGAGGTGTCAGTATTGAAATTCTGTAGAAGAAAATATGCATTATTTTGAGTGTAGGTCTAGATAATAGATACCTTGTATCAAATTCAGGTTTGTGTGGAGAAAACATAACATGCAGTTACAGAAGTATGTCAAGTGACACTGGAGTGTACATAGCAATAACGAAAGTAGAAAATTAAGCTCCTGACTATCTAAATATATATATATATATACATATGTATGCATACATTGTATCACGATTATGCAAAGAAGGAAGTGGAAGATAGTCTTCTAAGACAAGGTTTTTGGAGAAGGTTTATCTTTGATGACCCTTCCCATGTAACTATCACACGGAAGCTGTAGAGCAGAAAAATCATGGAACTAACTTTTTCCACTCTAATAATAAATAAATTATGTCAGACTGCTCATTATTTTAATTAAATTACTGTGTAGTCATTAACAGTTATGATACTTCATCCCTCCATCTTGTAGACAAGAAAGATTGTTAATTCAGGGCTCAGCAATACAAGAACAACATTGCTCCAAGGCACCTCAAAAACTGGATGAAGAAACAACTGCTCATGTTGCTGTTCGGACACAGATTTGTAGCTTACCCATGGCAGTTGTCTCGATACTGCTGTTAATAGTATTTTGCCTTGTCTTCTGATCACACAGGTCTTACAGATACTCAAGGAAATGTGTGTTTGGTAAAACCTGGCATGATTTATATAGCTTGGAGCAATAAGTAAGTTCTTACTTAATTAAATGAATTACATAGACATTTTTTAATTGTCCAAATGCCGAACCAGATACACTGGGCTTTGGAAATCCTCCTTATTTTTAGAGCAATACTGACTTTGTTTCTTACCATGATTTTTTTTCAGGCTAGTAATCTATAATGTACTCAAGCTATTTTGATATGGTTATCTTTAATTAAGCACATAACTTACTGATATTTTGAAAGTTGGATTAAATTCTTTTGATAGTATTTTAACATGCCTATTTGTAATTATATTCTTTCGCTACAGCAGACAGATTGGTAAGTCATTAGTTATTAAGGAAAAAGAATTGTTCTAATGAATAAACAGGGCCTTTCAGACAGTAAGCTGATAGTGTCAAGCATCATTTAGGAGGGCCAAAATAAGCACTTCAAGGCTATTATTGGACTGCACATATCTAACAGTATTTAAATCATAATTCATAAAAACTGTAGTTTTAAAAGTATGGCAATGCATCATATTATATAATATTAGAAATATCCTTCCCCAGCATGTGCTTAATACTGTAGTGTGTTTCGGTATTGTTACAACAAGTGCCCTGTGAAAGTGAATCAGTTAATGCCTGATGTGATTTATCGTGTCTTAAGCTGGGAGGTCGTAGCCATAAATATTGTAAAGGGCTTTGATTTTCAGATGATGCCAAACATTCCCATTTTGAAAAATGGATCTCACTGAAATGTGTAACACTGGGAAAGGAAACACAACATTTTTAATTTAATTTCCATTCTTTTCTGTGACAATTACAGATCACATGAAAAAGGAAGCCATCATAGCATGTCATATATTGAACTCAATGAAATATATTACAATATGAATCTCTAGAGGGTTTTTTTCTCCAGTGGGTCTCTAATTTATACTTGCTCACTCAGGAATAAATAGTGCTATTTTCTGACCTGTCATCTGTCTCACCTCAACTCTCTTCAGCTTTTACACTGAGAAAATGATGTCGTTCAACTGAATGCTAAAGCAGCAAAGTGTGTTAAGATTAATTTTACAGTCCAGTCCTTAAAATTTTAGAAACTATTCTATTCATCCTGTCATTACTGTGACACTACATTTCCAGTGTGGCATATGTACACATAGGGTAGGTACGTGTGTATAGAGGGAGAGACAGAAAGATTGAATCAATACATACATGAGTGAATACTGGTGGTGTTCTGAGTTCTGCTACCAGTTCTCTTGAACTTCTTGATCTCATTACCACCACCCAGTGGAAAAGCTTGGAGCTAATGCCAATTCCTGGTGTGAACTTCAGGACCTCTTCCCATGGAAATACCAACTGCTTCCGTAAATGAGCCCAAGCTCACTGATGTGAACTTCCTAATTGACTGTGGAATACTTTTGATCAATTTTTTAGACTCCAGATTTTTTAACTCTGGAAAAAAATTGTGTGAACATTGGCAGGGAAAATAATCCGTTTGTAATAAATGACCACAAATCATCCGCTATCCTAGATCTCAAAATTTACAATTTTCCTATTTATTTGTGAATTTCCTTTTATCAGGTTTTCCCTTAATGCTTCGTTTATTTTCATTAAAAGCTCTTCACTTCTTAAGTATCTTGGAAGTATTGCATTTTTTAACAAAGCAAGTTTTAACTGGATAAAATTAATTTAAAAAATTTAATTGGTAAAAATGAAAACTTGGTGCTCATTATGTAGCCAACTCCATCTCCAGAAAAGTGCCAGACACAGAATGGCTCCTTGAAATCTCTTTGGATATTGTTTACGGTGTCAATGTGTTGTTTACTTTAATGTAGTGCTAGTTATGTACCTTGCCTGCTGGATTTTAGTGAGCTTTGGCTGGTGGCTTGGTGGAACTGCACCCATTCTGTGGTCTTTTGGTTTCTGCTTTTTGATTAATGCAAGGGTGTATTTTTTTTAATTGAGTTTTTTTGTGTTGTTACTGAAAGATTGTTCCTTGCACTGTTGTACTAGATTATCAGAGACGTGAAACTGAAGGGGATTTTATGTAGCAGTCAGTTGGGAAAAGTCATGGAATGGTTTGAGTCAGAAGAGACCTCAAAGATCATTTAAAAAAGACCATCTAAAAAACAAAACCATCTAAAGACTCCCCTGCATAGGCAGGTGCACCTTCCACTACAGATGGAAGTATTGCCTTTGAGATACAATCCAATTTTTTTCTTACGATTTTTGATAATTTAATTTAATTTATTCTGTTTGGGTTTGACGTGGATGTTTGGTTTGAATGGATATTGGGAAACTACAATTCCATGACAGACTGTTTTGGGAATTCATTTTCCAGTTGCTGGCTCCATTTGCTTTTCACATAGAGACACTCTATTTGATAGAGGATTTGCTTCTAAGGCAATGTTTAACATAGCAGAGTGAATTGCATTTTCAGTGTTTGAAATGGGAAAGAGTGGCTTTTGCAGAGTGTTCTTTCACCTTGGCTTGGGCCATCAGGTGTTTCCTGGCCTTTGTAAAAATATCCTGCTGTTTAATACTATTACAGTACATCAGTTACTTGTTGGTGTCACCTTTTTCAGTGTGTCATTTGCAATTTTATTTTAAAATTTTATTTGTCTGGTTTGGTTTTCTTGTTAGGAAGGGATAAGAGAAGAAAACAAAAAGATGCAGTGTGCATGTGCTGCTAGGAAAATTCTGCAGCATAAACATTGAGAAGGGAAGCTACAGAGAATGGTGTATTATATCCAGTAACAACAAAGTTTTTCCCAACAGTATCCTAAAGCAGACAGTGGTAATATTGGTAATTTGGAAGAGCACGGGCAGCAATTGTTTGCATTTCTTAACACAGGAATGTCGTGCTGGATACAGATGCTGTGTGGATATGTGAAAAGAGGGAGGGGATAATTCTTGCTGGACAAGTTTTTTCCTGGAGCTCTTCTGAATAAGCAGCGGTATGAAATTATGTGCTTTGGAGGGCTGAAGGAGCAAAGAAAAGAAAACAGAGTATGTTTCAACAAATCTTTGCTGCTACTTTTGAGATTGAGCAGAAATACTAGTTTAAGCCTTCACAGTCCTCTTACTGTGACAAAATTTTGGGGGCTGCAGGCTGCAGCCCACGATTTGAGTGCATGCTGCAGGGCTTTAAGGCCTTTCCTTAGCTGTGTGATACCAGTGCTCCACTCAGCTCAAGTGCTGGAATAGAGAGCCCACTCTGATACTCTCCACACACCATGAAGGATGTGCTGGGAACTAGGCTACCAGAGTGTCCCAGTTTCCTCTTTCTCCTGCTGTACCACCCCCACAGCTGATGAATGAATGCAGTTGTAATACAGTGTATAATGTGCATTACCCCATAATGGCCTTTAAAAGGTACATGGGATACTCCCGGTTTTCCTTCTGCTTAATGCAAGGATGATGGACATCTGAAATAGGGAGAAACACCCAACGCTAAGTGAAAAGGAAAAAAAAGAGAAGACTGAAGCTGCAGGAGATGGTAAAAAGGTGTATCTCAGGCAGCAGATTACTTACAGGGAGATATTAGGATAAAGCGAATTTTGTTGAACTCAGCAAGAATTGCTATGGGAGCTTAACTGAGTTTCTTGTGACTTGAGCACAGATATTCCGTTTTGTCCTGGATGGATATGTTTCAGGAGAGAGTGAATGATTTCTCAGGATATGTTAGTAACACATATGCTGTACCATGCTTTAAAAACTGTTAACCAAAAGAGGATTGGTTACACTCTTGAATATTTTTTTCTGGGTTATGCCAGGACTATTTATTGAATAATGAATATTATTAAATATTCGAATGCAGAATATTGAGTATTCTCACAGGCAGAAAAACAGTAGAATGCACATGAATTAGTTTAACTTGTTCACTGATTTTTAGTTCACAAGTTTTCCAGAAAGTCTGTCAAATCCATAGCCTCTTTCTTCAGTTGATATTTGCCATTTTATACAGGAACAACTCCTTGGAAATTTTTCCCAAATAGAAGAATAAGAGAATGAATAAATAAGCAGCACTGGTTATTATTATATGGCAGAGATTTGAATAAATAGCTATATAAACAGCTGAAACCCCAGATACTTATCCAGGAGAACAGAACAGAGATGGAAATAGGGAAGACTGATGGTAGGTAGGAGCCATAGGGTTAGGGATTGATGAAATTAGCAATTTATTAAAAATAAAAGATTTGGTAAGGAAGCAGCATCTTGAGCCTGTGTGATCATAACAAACAGAATAAGGCAAGAAAATTTAGGTGAAGGGTTAAGATAGCAAAGTATGAGAGGTCATCCAAAAAGAAAAAGAAAAAGAGACAAAACAGAATAAGTAGGACTAGAAAATTTATATTTTGCTTGCTAGGCGTTATTTAGTACTACCTGTCCTTTGTTTATTGAGTGCTTTGGAGGAATCAAGTGGTCTTTAATTGTCTGTTGGTTTTTTCCCTCCCTTAACAGAGGAGGACAGTGATCTTCATGAGCAGAAGCTACAGCATCTTTAACGCTGTAGGTCACTCCTGTTTGGTACAAAGCAGGTTGAGCCTTTGAAACTTGAGCTGTGGGAATAGTTATTTCTCTGTTGCTACAAGAAGACATTCCCAAGTCCTTGGACTCTTAACAAGAGTGTGCAAGCAGTGCCTGCACATCTCTGAAAGGCCAGAGAGCAGCTGTACAACCCTGAAAGGGCCCAGGTAGGGCTGTAGCAGCTGTGAGCAAACGTCAGCAATGTGTCTGTGCAAGGATTTCAGAGAAAAAGGTTCCAATTCTTTGAGATGGTGGATGTGTAGTTTCCCTCCCAGGCAGAAGGATCCCCACATATCAGTAAAGTTCTCTTTAGAAGGTGGAAAAGATTGTTCTAGTCCAAGCTGGAATATATTTATTCCCAGGAAAGAGTTGCCTAATTTTATTTCTTGCATAATTTTATGCCTTTTCCTTACTCTATCCTACCTAAACTTCTGACATTTTTGAGAGACAACCACATCCGTGATCCTGTCTGAAGTGGGAACCAGGCCTTAAGTGTGCTGTGCTGTTAAATTTATCAGGTATTTATAATATTGACTTGATTTTCACATGGCAACGAACTTGCTGGTTATTTCTAGATGTACACGTACATCCTCATAACCAGAAAAATCGTGTTACTGTGCGTGTACATTATCACACTCTTTTTTTGGCTGTAACAAGAAGCAGCAAATTCTGATCTCTCACCTGTGTTTCAGTTGTCAAAACTTTCCACTTTTGCCATTTCCCTAATTCCTTCCTAAGTACTGAAAATGCTAAAGAATTAGCTGTCATGACAGCTGTCAAAATTTACTATTCATTGTGTATGAATGGAGGTAATGATAGCAAATGCTTATCAGAAGGAGGCACATCTCAAAAGCTGGGGCTTCCTTCATCAAGGATGCAAACACCTGAGACAATAATTTCTGCCAGGGAAGTGTTTGTATGTGTCCCCATCCTGAATCTTCTGGCAGCAGCTCATCTATTTTGGAGGACAAGATGATAGGACAGTGGTATTATGTTGCCAGCAGTAAATGCTGACTAAGAGACATGTTCAGATGTTACATCATGTTTCTGGGCTTCTTTTCTAAGGTGTTCCCTCTTTTGGCACTGGAATTTCATCCCATCAATCTTGATTTTTACAATCCGGAATAAAGGTAATACAAGTTGGAAGATGAGCCAGTTAAGAGTGTTTCACACCTCACATGAGAAATCTGCAAATCACAGATATCTTATGGGCGGAAAAAACCCCAACAAAACAACAGACCACACTTAAGCATCTTTCTTGTGCACATCTTACACTGTGAAAAATTCTGGTCCTGGAAGACAGCTCCGATTTGCGTGCTGCAAAAAGAAAGGAACATTTATGCTGGTGAAGGAGCGGGGGTATGTTATAGCTACCTCATGCTGATGTGCATAATGGTTTTTAGTCCAGTTTGCTGGGGGCTTTGTAGAACTGAGAGACTACATTATACGGGCGTTGAGGCTAAGGATCGCAGAGGCTGCGCCAGAGCCTGCAAGAAACCATGGTTGTTGTCCTTTTCCTTGCAGACGCCCAAGCCCTGCGAGGCCGGGTGGGCAGAGCCGCCTCCGCCGGCGGCCCCGGGCCGGGAGAACCGTGAGTAACCGCGGGGGAGAGGCGGGCGCCCCGGGAAGGGGGGATGCGGCCCCCAAGGAGGAGGGATACAGGCGCCCCGAGAAGGGGGGATGTGGCCCTAGCGCTTCCCGAAGCCGTGACCCAGAAGTTTTGCCAGCCCGCTCCTGATCCTGCAGCTTGCCGGGCAGGATGCGGCGGGGATGGGCTGCGGCGGCCGCAGTCCAGCAAAGGGCGGGATGGAGCTTACCCCGAGCGGGGATGAGAAATGACCGATTTCCCCCAATTACGCCGTCACGGGCTAGAGGAGCCGAGAGCGGCGGGGGCGGCGACCGGAGGAGCCCGGGGAGCGGGGGGCTGCTCCTCCCCGGGCAGGTGGAGGTGCCTGTGAGTTGGGTGTTAGAGAAATATGTGTAACAAAAAAGAAAAGGGCGCGGTGGAGAGCGCGGAGGCTGCTCGGAGGAGGAGGAGGGCGAGAGCGTTGGGCTGGGGGCGTCGCACCCCGGGCATCTCTCCATGCCCGCCCCCCATCCTCCCCAAAATCCCGGAGGAACCACACTCGTCGTCGTCCCCACCCCTTCTGGGCGGGGAGCTGCAGGGCCGGGGCTCCGCAGCCCGGGGGAGGTCGGAGAGAGGCGGCCGCCGCTCCGCTATGCGCGTCCCCCGGCGCGGGGGCTCCCCGGTGACCGCCTGCCCTGTGTCCCCGTGCGGGAACAGCCGCAGGTCTCGCCTGGGGAAGTGCGGGAAGGGACCCGAAAGTTGTCTATTTGCTTGTCCGAGCCGTTTGGGTAGAGGGATGCGTTTGTTCGAGCACAGCTTGAGAAACGATCCGCGTTTTGGTTTGTTGGCTGCCAAGTTCTTTTTAAAAGCAAAACTCAGGGTTTGACAGGACTTAGTGGGTTTCGGCAGTTTGGCTTAGATACTCCGGAAAGTCTGCACAGGCTATCCGGACTGTTTCTGAATTCATCCTCCATACTTAGATAGCTTTACATCTGTTGGGTTTCCTATGGTTTTGCTGACTTGCTTGGACTCGCTTCGTGCTGTTACTGAACTTTAATGGAAGAGTGACGACGCAATAGCCTTGGCAATACATGTGCTCTCCTGCCTGCTCAGATAAAAGGGAGGTAGGATAACGGCAGGCTGGGTGAGCTGCATCACGTAACATCTCAATCACGGCACAACACAGTGTGGACAGATGTCTGGAGAGGAGGATGGAGCTGAAAGAGGGGCTTAGCCACGTTGTTTATCTCTCTCTCCCATCACTGCCTTATTCTGAAATCCCGTTTGGAGGAGATGGAGCATAACTTACTCACCACATTCTTGTTCCCTCGAATGCACGACCTATATTGATGGGGAATTTACTGAAGTACTTAACATTTGCTAGAGTTGGCAAGCTTGCAATTTCTCCCTAAATAAAGAGATTAAAGCAAGTCTGAGCCAAGTCATAAAAATAGTAACTACTACGAGAGAATCTGAGGCAGATTTTTGGACTGTTTCAAACGTGAAGTTCCTGCTTTCACGTTGTAAATCTTTTCAATTTTATTTGCTGTGGATTCTGCATATTTTTCTGTTAGGGATTGCGTTCTTGGAATTTTAAACAAGTATTTGTAGTATCCATGAGATGGCAATATGTGTGTAATATTTCACTGTTACAGCTGCAAACCCAAGACCTACTGCAGAATTATTTGGTACATTTCAAATAATGGCATGATACATCACCTTCTTCCTACTAAACAATTTCAGTAAAGATGCATTTGGCAGGACTAAGAATACTCTGATGTAACTTTTGGACTGTGTATTGTCTTGCAGCTCATAATGGATTGTGCTTCAACAGGATTTTATTTTTTTTATTTTTTTTCCCTTGGCAAAAAAAGGCAGCCTTGTATTCTCAATAGTCCTGATTATTTTATTTACTGATAAAATTATTAACAACCAAGATATTTTGGGGAAGACTGGTGCTAACTTCAAATTCAAATAACAAATAATTGTGTGGGCTTTGAAGTGGTCATACTCTCGAAAAAAAAATGTACTCTGGGAAGAAATTTCATTCAACCCTGCTCTTCAATGAGGTAGAATAGATGTGAGGAGAGGCACGGCAGTGCTGGCTGTGGGACTACCATGAGAGCCCTTAGTTTAACAGCTTCTGTGTGGGCAGCGAACACTGGCAAAGTTTTTGCTGGGTTGAAAAGGAAGAGTTCTTGATGTTGGCTCTGTGGACAGCAAAATGAAATCCTTCCCTATGAAAATGGTATAGATGCAGGTATAAATGGTATAGATGCAGGCATCAAGACTTGTATTTCTGTTCAGGCTATTTTTTAATTTATAGGAGGTAAAGGTACCATTGGGTTGTGATACAGGACATTGCTAGCTCAGACTAATAGTTCTGAGGTGCTGAAGTACATTTAATTCTGTTTCAATGGGAAAATCAGATGTTTTATTGTTTCAGAGGATTGGTCACTTTCATTGTAAACAAGCTTTTCAGACTTAGAAGGATGAAAATACTTATTAGTGTAAGCTAGAATAAGTCTTTAGAAATTCCAGTAAGAACACAGCCTTTTAGTATGCTCTTGGTGTCTTCCATCGTAGAATAAGACTAGGAGAAACAGCAATCTGTAAAGCTAAAAACCAGGAATTTTGAAGCTGCTGTGACTCAGACATATCTTCCGATTTTTCTCTAAAGCATTCATTGTCTCTTCATCTGAGCTCCAAGCTTTCTAAAATCACTGCTTCCTCATAAACCAAGGGGAACCTGAAAACCGCCTCTCTTTGTCCAGCATAGAATTACTTCTGTGTAAAACTTAAATTTTTAAAGTTTTGATTCTCCTTTAGAGTTCTGCCACCACGCTCTGTCTAGAAATAAAGATGACTACGTGTTTTGGTAAAATTTCACAGCAAGTAGAAAAGTGCTGGATTTAGTCAGATGGTGAAGTTGTGGTTTCGAGATGATTTTATGGGGTGTATCTTCAAACCTGAGCTGGTTAGGTTTCAAGAGAGAAAGCTCCTTGGATCTTTTGGCTACTGTCCCATTCTGGAGTGACCTGGTATTCCCCTGAAACTCTTTTTTTGCCCTGCTCTCCAGGAGAGGTCACTGACAGATTTTTTCCCTGGTTGTTTGTCTCTGTGGGTGATCGTTATGTGTTTGTCCTCTGCCTGCGTCCTGTTTCACACAGAATTAGTCATTTAGAGCTTTATGAAGTTTTGGTTCAAAACTCCCAGGATGTAGCAGGAGGAAAGAACTACAAACCCTTGGTCAGCTGGTAGGGAACATGAAGCACAAAGCTTTGGCCTTCTATGAAAGCCTGTCGGTGAAGAACATCAGGGAGTTACTTTTTGGTAGAAAAGATGGAATGACAGTGTTTCTATTGCCTTGGCTTTTCTCTAAAGCACACCTATCTGTAATGCCTACTGAGTGCAGGGCTTTGAGATGGGGCTATTTGGTCGAGGGAGAGAAGCGGGTGAGGGATAAAGATCTATTCCGCAGGAGAAGGCATTGGAAAAACCTGAGCTCAGAGAGAGGTGAAAGGCACAAGAGGGAACAAAGGAAAGGGTGGATTTAGGTAACTGAGAAAACAGGTTACTGTAAAAACTTTTTTAATTATATAAAATAAGAAAAAATTGCTTGTGAATGAACCTTTAGTCAGGTGGTGGTGGGAAATGAAGGAATGTGTATCTACATGGAGTTTTGGATATCTGATAGCACAGCTTTGCCCAGTACTATTGTCAGGAAAATAAACCTGAATAATGAAATGATGGGAAATGGGCTCCTGTGGAAGAATAGCCTCCAAACTCTTATTAAAAAGTAGCTTCAGAAAATGGAGCAGTGTGGTTAAAAGAAATTGGTGTTTGGGCTGTCGGATAAGGCTTTATCCTCTCCCACTGCAGTTTCTATTGCCTGAAATATCCTTCAAATATGCACAATCTCCTAATAATAGCTAATCTGCCACTGGAGTGCTCCATGGTAGCTCTTTGGAAGGGTTTGTTTTTTGTTGCTGGAGTACTGTCTAAGTGAACCAACTGCTCTTTGGTCTTTGTGTGGCAGATGGTTTCTGAACAAGAAACTCAAAACTTACCGTGTGGGTCAGTACTACGCAATGATGTTTCAAATTTCTAGTGCTCTTTTTGCATTTTCATGCTTTTTGGTGTTTTAATTGATGAATATTGGCCTGATTGCTTGGCCATTTCATGTCAGAGTTCATACTTAGTGACTATGAAGTTTTCCTAAGGCTGTTCTTTTTAGCTGTAGCAGTATATAAAAATTTGTTTTCTACAAACTCTTTGTTTTGCCTATGGTCCTGAACTTTTAATGCACTTACTCTGTTATTTTTTTAGGCCTTATGTTATTGATGCCAAATTACAGTAGTCTGTCTTTGTAATTCATCTTCCTTGCTGTGGCTGCTGTCTTGCAGTTTATAATCTCAGAAAGTATTGAAACTTGTATGAAAAAAATAGCTCTCTGGAGAGAGAAATCAGTTCTTTGGAGTTGCAACCACAGGTGATTTTTTAAATCCTTAAAATGTCTTTCAGGATGTGAACTCCAAACCTTTTAAGGGATTTATGCTAGTTAATATACAGAATTTTTGGTTGGTCAGCAAGAGAACTGACCCTTTGTTTGGTCTTCTGAGTAGCTGTTATGTGGCTGGTGACTGAATATCTGCTATTTCACCTTAAGATATTGCTCTGGTGTAAATGGCTCTGTTTCGTTAAGATTTACAGTGGTGGAGGACTGGACGTGTAGGGCTTCTTTACTTCTTTTAATTGGACAAATACATTTTCTCTGCGGGTGAACAGAATGAGTAAGGTGCTGTCACTTGGTTGAGGAGGTCAGGGAAAAGTTTAGACCTCTATGTAGTGTAAATTGCTACTGTCATTCTAGTTTCAAGTGTCTTGTTGATACAGATGGAAAGTAGGTAAGATTAGAATGTCCTGCTAAGTGGTTGGTTAAAGGAGCAAATACACCAAACACAAGAATCTGTTATTGTGGCTGTGGCCCCTATGTATGTACGTTTATACTTTGGTTAAAAGAACATACAGAGGGGGCTTCAGGGGTAGAATGGAAACAGTGGTCCCCAGGTCCAAGGAAGGCAGTCACAAGTTATTTAAAACTGGAATCAAACTCTGAACTCAGTGCCATAAGCCTTGTGGAGAAGATGATCTCATGAACTTCAGGTCGCTGCCATGTAGTACAGCTTTGTGCCTCCCAGCCAGCTTGGTTATGGCTGCAGGGATATTAATTAATTAATAAAATGATTAATTTGTTTAGAACTCCTTTTAGAAGTCCTAGGGCATGCTTCTACTTTTATGAAAACTCCACGGAGTTCAAACACTGTCACACTACTGCCCTCTGAAAGTGCCATCTGTTGCTCAGGCTGTCTTTTGTCTTTAGCTCTTTTACATTTTGTAGAATATTTTTGTATTCCCACATCAACTAAAGTAAATAGGTTGTGATGGACATAAAAATGTATTTTATGAGAATTTCTATTACAAATATCTATTCCCTACTGCAGGAAGAAAGTATTTAACTAAAACATTTCCTGATGAATTGCAACTGCAGTTGTAATTCTGCATGATCAGGGTAAATGTCCATTGGTTTCAAGCTATCTAGTACACATATAAAATAAATAATACTTACCATAGGTTTATTTTAAATACTGGTAAAAAGACATCCTGCAGTTCTGTTTGCCATATTGTATATTACCAGTAGCTGGAGGGTAATTTTTCAATTCTATCTTATACATGCAGAATTTAATAGAACTATTGCAATACATTCATTTCATCTTTAATGTTGCAGAGTTTGTAGGGTTGACTTGCATTAGTTAAGGGAGAAAAATCACCTGTTACTTTCTTCAGTGGTTTTGTTCCCTGTGGATCTGCTAATGTCTTTCTTGACCTATGTTCGGAATTTGAAAACATTCACGTATTTTCTGTGAGAGAAGCTGAACAGCCCTAACTCATTAGAATATTAAAGTGGCAAAATAAATTTTGCCTAATTTAATTTTAATAATTAATAAACATTACTTAAATAATGATTGAAATCCAACTACTCAGAAGACAACAGAATAAACGGGTAAGCTGTAAGGAACAATAAAATCATAACTGTGTTCTACATCTAGAGTCCATTTGTTTGAACTCAGGTGACTTGGTTTATTTGTATGAGGCTGCCTGTAACAGTACTGGTTCAAAGCATTACCAGCAGGTGTGTTTTGGTGAGTTAACAGGAAGCTACCATAATTTAAGTGCATTTCCAGAGCAATTCAGAGAGGTCTCAAGTCTCATGCAGCGAGATACAGCACTCCTATGTCCATCAGACTCTGTGTGATTCCATCATCTGGTCCAAAAAATAGCAGGAGCGTGCAGCAGATTTAAACTGGGGCAGCTTCTGCTTCAGAGCTATTACTGAGCAGACTTTTGTACTGTAAAAGCTTATTAAATGCATGGTAAGCTTCAAACACATCGGTATTCTGTTGAATGTAATTAGACTATTACCATGGTTAAATTAGTACACTTGTTTAGTTTTTTCAGATCAAGGCCTTAAAGAGTAAGTCTGAGGAGAGCCTTTGCCTTGAATATTTTCTGATGCAAATATCTGTAGCAATCTCAGCTCCGAGATACACAACATTAATTTTAACATGTTGCTCATACTTGGAAAACGGCATTGCTAACATGTTGTTTTACCATGTTGCTAACTGGAGAACAGCAAGTTGGCTCCTGTATTTTCAAAACCACACATATTTTTGAAGTCTTTAAACTAATTACACCTTTCCAAGTGCAGGTTGCAATCCTAAAAGTTTTGCCTTTCCTGTGGGCTCTGGGAAAATTCAGTTTTCTTGACCTTCCTATCAGCAGGGATTCATCTTTGAAAAAAAGAGGTTTTTTGAAAAAAAGAGCTGAGATCCACTCTGAGCTGTGGATTTAGAGGACACTGAGTGGCCTCTTAATTTAGCATGGTGGGGTTTTGTGTAGGACTTGACTAAGTAGCTGCAAGATCTCTGATGCCCCTAACTGGTGACAACTGCAATATTTCCTTTTTTGAATGGCATTTAGGCACGTCAACAGGAACAATTATTCTCTGCAAAAGTGAAAGCCACTGAATAGATGCATCTTAAAATGTAGATAGGGATGAGCTTAAAGAATCCCACAAAATCAATCCAGAGCATTTTCTATTATTTAACATCTTAATTCAGTTAATAATTATTTATAAGACAGATTCTTTAACACTGCCTGGTGGTGGTGGAAAGCGAGTTGATTTTTTTGTTTGCTCACTTGTGATTCAATTGTAAAATTGTAAACATGGGAGAGGCAATGAGCCTTCCTAATTTGGCTATTTCTGGCCAGTCCCCTAAAAACAAATACTAGTCAGACCCTTTTATTTTTCCACACATTTTTGGAGTGAGAACAAATGCTTTTCCCCTAGCATTCTTGAGAGACTGTTATATGATGAGCTGTGACTTACTGTTGTTTAAAAAACCCCAAAGTAAACAAAACAACATTTACTCACAAGGAGGCACAATATTTGTCATGTTTAACCTTGTTTGTTCAATGGAGATAAGAAACTGTCTGAATGCGTCAGGAACCAGGAGATTTTAACTCATAGTGTAATTAATTTATTTTGTTGAAATATGTTTACAGTTCCTTTCCTCTGAGGACTGGCCAAGGCAGGGGTGCCGATGGGGCAGAGGGTTTTGTTTCTCCTTTGGCAGAGGATGTTTGTTCTGAACCCTCTGAGTTGTGTGCGAGCATGAATTTCTGTGAAAACTTTTTTTCTGTTTAATTAATTCAGAGAGTAAATGTCAAAATATTTTTAATATGGACTTTTAAATGGTGGTAGGTATATAGATAGTGGTGTAAGAAAGGAAATGCAGATTCTTTCTTCACAGCTGTAAGAGCAAATCCGGAAATAATACCTGGAGAGTTGACCTCCGTCTCCCACCTGGCATTGCTTCTCTGATTGCGTGTGTTAAAGAACAGGGTTTCGTTTTAAAATTCTGCAAATGGCTTGGAGGATGTTGAGAATTGGTTTGAGGAACTGAGAGGTTTTTTTTGTTTGTTTGTGTTTAGAAGCTCATCAACATTCTTGGTTTGTACCAATGGCTTAGGACTTGTCAGGCTTTGTGTCTGACTGTGATGATTTGCATTTTTTAAATGATTTTTTTATATGTGTGAAAATGATATTTTTAGAGAGGCGTCTTTCCCCAAATAGCAAGTGATCAGGCTACCTCCTCTGGGACCCAGCTGAACTCAAATATTCATGTTGCAAGATTTCTCACAGCCAGCGTATAGCTTGATTGCCTGCACTGGCCAAATCTTGGTCAGATTGTTTTCTTTCAAACTAAGCACTGCGCAACATCTGTTAGAATTTGCCTCTTTGCCTTATAGAAATGGGTTTCTGGACTTAGGAATGGTGCTTCCTTTCCATTTAACTGATAGCGTACTTCCACAACAAATACAGATCTGCCCGTGGCAGTGGGGTTGGAACTAAATGATCTTTGAGATCCATTCCAGCCCACAGTGTTCCATGATTCTCTGATCTGACACCTGTGAGATGGTAACTGGGGGAAAAAAAAAAAACCGCAGTATTTTCTATGTGTAGGTGTCCATAAAGTTTGTGGATTGTTTTTTTCTTGATAAATACAACTTGATTTACATGGCAGAATAAAATTGTTTAAATAGTAGCAATTTCTAAGTATTTGATTTCTGCTGCAAGTGTTTTTGACAGGAAACCACAATGCTCATTACAGAACATCAGCTGCTCCTTCATCAAATGGATTTTGGTAAAATGTCTGGAGTTAAACCTTGGGGCACGCTTGGGTCTGTAAAGGATTATGATGCATAGGGGGTCTGGCCAAGCAGTCCATGAAACAACCTGAGCCTAAATTTATAAAACAAAAGCAAAATGCCTTTTTTTTTTTTTAAAGCTAGTCATTATTGAAATGTATAATTATTTAGGGAAATTTGCTTGAAGATGTATAATCGTATAGAATATTTTGTCTTCCTCTCTTGGAAACAGTTGGCTTTATCATGAGACAGTATAGCACAGACAAAGACGTCTTCAAACCTTGCGACCTCCCAAACCTGCCTGTCCCAGTCTTGGCACTTAGTTCTGAGCTCGTTTTTCTGAGTGTTGAACACTCATTTGGGTTGGTTTCTGAATTAAAAAAAAAAAAGGGCAAAGTAAAGAAGCGGTATAAATGTCTTTATACCAGAAGTCTTGGGCTTCTTATATTCTTGCAGCATGGTACACTGTGGCTGTACTCTCAATTTTTTTTTTTTTTTTTTTTTTTTTTTTTTTTTTTTTAGTATTCTATTTTTACAACATATGATTTATTGACAAAAAAAGTTTTTAGGTTTTAGGTTTGCTTAAAAGTGAGGCTCTGGAAACTTAATGTAATTGCATAAAGAACATTATGCTGTTTTACATGAGCAGTAAACAACTGTTTCTACAAATAAAGCAAGGTTGTTAGTAGCCTTTTTTAAAAATCAAAATACCTTTTATGCTGCTAGTTTACAAAACATTCTTAAAATATAGGTAATGCTTCAGAATACTCTCAGAGTAGCAGTGGAATATACTGCTGAATTAATGGGTTTTCTGGCTTCTTTGCACTGATATTTCTAATAGCAATGCTAATTTTTTTCTGATAGTTTTATGGAAATATTTCATGAGGGCGAAAAATCAAGATAATATTTGCTTGTCCTTCTGCTGTGCAAATGAGCTGGTAAATCATCTGACACCTGTTTGTTTGGCAAATAAGTGAATTTGCATGAACTAGCAGGTGGAATTAAGGATTAGAAAGAGATTAAAGCAGTTTTAAAGGACTACTTCCAAAGGTTTGTGGAGTTGTAGCACTAATGGCCTGTTGTATTACTAACGCTGAGCAGACAGAAAAGCTTCTCACCATCAGGTTGTCAGAAATACTTGAGGTTTTCTTTATGAAACACCTTGAAGTGCTCGTGGGTATGAAAGTGTCATGGCAATGTAATTAGAAAAGTCCAGCGAAACCTGGTGGCTGCAGCATTTTGCTAGTAACTCCCTGTGGTGATCGAGTGTGTCCAGAGTGGACCTGCTTTATAAATAATGGAGAATTAAAGAAGGAAAAGTGGCGCTTTCCAGTGCACTGGTTTCTGAGAGGAAACTGCAGCGAGCTGTGTGAAGGAAACCAAAACAGCCAAGGTATTTCATACAGAGAAGGTGTGGAGTTACCAAATGATAACACAGTATTAGTGAATAACGTTATGATAGAACTGGAGAAAACCAGGACAAAGGTTTGCCTGTCCTTGTCAGCATATCCATGGCAGCAGTGGCACTATCTGCCTTCTTTGTTCACGTTCTTGCTTTGGGAAACCAGACAGACTGAGAATTTTTGGTCAGTCAGGCTTGTCTTGGAGGTGCCTGAGAGGAGGCAGCAAGTTCAAGTTAAGAGATGGGAAATCCTGATCAGATACAAGGGAAAAAGTAAGATTGAGGGTGGTTAAGCACTGGAACGAGGTGCTGGATCCTTGGAGATGCCGAAAACTTGACTGAGTGGCATTGATTTAATTGACTGTGTTTTTAAGCAACGCGTGGGACTAAATGTCCCTCCATCCTCAGTCAAGGTTACAATTTCACGTTTGATCTGTAGGAGAGTAGCTTTTAATTTAATCATCTGTAGTGAGGTTCCTTGGGGAGCGAGGCATGTCACTGTTATGCCTTGCTCCCAACCTTTTGGGGCTCCTGGGTGCTTCTGGCTTTCCTCATCCCAGATGATGTCTGGCTGGCAGGAGCAGTGCCTGCACTGACGTTCTCTGGGGAGCTCCTGATCTGTCAGAGGTCTGAAACAGAGGGCTTGTTTCAGCTCTGAGTAACAAATAAATCAAAAGTGACTATTAAATCTACTTAGGATTTCTTTGTAGGGATTCCTGAGCTGAGTCATGCGATTCGTAGTCAATGACCCAACTTGTAATTAAGAAAGATGATAGACTCGGAACTTGTCCAAAACTAATTCATATTTAGTTCTCACTCTCCACAAATCATATGCATTATCAGCAGTATTTTATTGATTACTCTTTTTCATATTTAAAATTGCTGGAGTATATAATCTTGATTTTGGAAAAGCTTTTAAAAGATATTTAGGAACACAACCGATAGAGAAATTGAATTGTTGTCATTAGAACAGCTTTATGCAGAGGCAAGGAAAACTCAAGCCAAGCATTTTCTAAAGCATTATATGCTGCAGTCCTTCATTATAGATTGTTTCAAAGAGGGGAAAAGTGAGAAAGCAACCACCAACCTTATCGTGTTCAGCCTACAGAGCTCTTGCAGTGTGGGATGGGCAGTGTATACTTCCACAGTTTGGGTATTTCCAGGAAATTGGTCAGATATTTTGCATCTTTTCATACAGTGGGTGTGGTGTGCTTATGGGTTTTGATATATTTATATATCTAGTTCACATTATATATTTACGTTTTTATATGTATTTTTATATTGTCATATATAGACAATATTATTAATATATACTCTGTGTATTCAAGCACATTGTTTAACACAGTGGTGTGGCATCATACTAAATTCTTATAGCTCTTGATTGTCATAGAGGAAACATGATCCTGAAGGAAGGAAGTGCCAAAGTTCTTTACGAGTGGCTGAAACTCTCTTTTCTGTAAGATGGACCTTGTTGATTCGAAGAGTTTCCACTTAGTTGACTGGGGTTGAGCAGAGGACTAACCTTGAAGAAGTTCCCATAGAGCAAATCAGTGCATGTGAGGATTGTGGATGTTCTCCTTCATCCCCATCAGAGGCAGCAGAAATTTTGAGCTTACCTTGAAGTTCTCTGGTCACTGCAGGCCAGGTAGGTAGTGGCTAATGCTGTGTTGTAACCACAAGATGAATGTTGGATGTATTTTCAAACCAGTTAGTAGAGTAACTAGAGCCATATATAATCCCTGTCTTAAAAAAAAAAAAATCTAAAAATCTGTCAGAAGTTTTATACACAGTAAATGTGAAAGCTACAATATGGAATAAATTATCAAATGGCTCAAGTTCAGTGTCTCTTAGAAGGCAACGGGTGGGGTGTAGAGGAAATTGCACTAGTATTTTACACCTGACAAATTGAATTACAGCAACAAATCTGTATAATTACAATTCAGAGACCAGGATTTCTTCTTGGAGTTGGCTAATTAGAATCAGGACTACACTTGAAGGTTCAAATTGGATTCTTAGAAAGAGTCCCTTACATAAATATGACCTGTACAGAAATCAGTGTTTTCATCTCTTCTATTTTAAGAATTTTGAATCATAATGTAAAGTGACTCATCCATTATTTCCTCATCTCTTCATCAGCAAGACGCACAAGAAATTGTTCCTTTGATTGTTTCCCTGCGAATGGGAAACCTTTACGGTTTCTTCTCTTTTCAGCAGGCATTCATAAATCCAATTAACATTAATGAGTCTCAAATGTGTGCGTCGAGAGAGAAAAAAAATGAACCTTTTGTGTCTCCAAGTATGTGTTTAACTGCAGAAAATGAAATGAGAAAAAAAGCTTTTGGTGAATCACGGGTTACAAAGTCAGTAGTTCCTGTCTCATTTTGAAGTAGCTAACACATTCCCCTGGTTCCCTCTCCCCTGTCAAGGCTCCTTGTAGGAGCTGTAAATGCAGGATGAGCAGTGCTGTTGGTGAGGTGGAGAGCACTATTATTACCTCCAGTTCTAAGATTAATTACTAATAGGTCACATTTTCAACGGAATGGCAGGATTGCAGTAGGGTTAATGTGACTGTGCTTCTGTCTCATGACATAATTCAGTGGAAACAGAGTTAGAAAAAGTAAAAAATATTAATAGCTCAGTGACCTATGAAGAAGAAATACTTAGTGCCCTTCTTCAGAGGTTCTGTTGTCTCTCTGAAGAACAGGATTGATGTTGCAAGAAGTTAGTGACATTTTGCATTATTCAGCAACATTTCTTGTTTACTTACGGGCACTCTTAGAGCAGCTACGACTTTCCCAATGACACAGGAGGTCTTGATCAAGCTGAATGCTGTTAGCAAGTGAATGGGGTCTTAGTAAATTAAATATTGCCTCTAGGAAAGCATCTGCTCCTGTTGCTGGCAAAACAGTCTGAACGCAGGGTATTTTGCTTAATTTAATTCATTGCAAATTAACACCGACATTTGATTACTGATTTGGGTATTGGGGTTGGGAAAGAAGACTTCAATTGAGGAAACATTTTCTTGAATTTGGCAGTGCTGAAGTTTGGGGTGGGGTGGGTGGTTCACAGCAGTGCCACAACCCACCAGAAGTCCCACTATGGTCCTCCTGCAGTCCCCCACCACCCAAACCTGCTGTGTGTCCCCAGAACACCCCCTCAGTCACAGCTGACATGTGAAAAGGCTCCAAAGAGCTCAGTGCAGTATAAATACACTGAAACCATATGGTCTATCAGAATCATAATACCACTTCAGAGGTTTAGAAATAGCGTGTTTATTAGCTGTAATTACTTCAAAATTTTCATTGAAGTGAATAGCTGTAAGTACTCAATATAGTTGTATTTCCATACAAACTTTTCTGCAGTGTGGTGTGGAATAGAAGTGACCATCATTCACCTCAGAAGAAGAACAGTGAACGGCTCTTTGGTTATTCCCTGTGTCCAACAGCCATCCAATAGGATCATGATTATGCTTTGACAGAGCTATAGACTATGACTGACTCCATATAAGATGATCTAATGTGTACATCTCTATCAGATGCTCTATGCTTTAAAATAACTGTTGTTGCACTTTTCTGCCAGGAAGAATTGCCTGAAACTATTACTATTTGGTGACTGTGGTTCCTTTGTGTTGTTTGAAATTAAGCCCATTTTGTCCTCACTAATTGCTGTCTCCTCGGTGGCTACATCCTTCAGATATTTGTAAGATGTAAAGATCCTCATTACTTGCACCTTTTCCAAGCTTGGTGTGCTTAGCTGTTTTCCTTTCTTCATGTATCAGTTCCTCTAGTTTTGATGATGGTGTGGCTTTTACTTGAACTAGCTTCAGCATTTCAACATAAATCTATCAAAATGTCTCCCAGTAGCCCATTTAAAAGGTGAAATTAGAAGAATTCCATGGATGTTGCTAGTGGTTCCTTGATGTGTAGATACCTGGGGGTGGACTGTGCAGTCTGCATTTATTGTGGCATGTGCTTATTCTATATATAGTCTCACTAGCATCACTGGGACCACTCACTTCATTCTATTCTTATCACTTCCCTATTCCCTCCTCCACTCCTCAGATTCCCTGCCACAAATGCAGTGTTTGGCTGTGGGCAGCGTTTTTGGTTGTCTGGAGTCTCTACTTGTGCTATGACTTCTCTGTTGCCTTTGATGCATCCATTAGAATTTTCAACTTCTCAAGGAGGTGCTTTGATAAATTCTGGGTTAAAATACTTGTAAGATAGGCTTGCTTGTATTTTGTAAGAATAATGTGATCCTTGTCAGGAGCTGACATTTATTTCCTTCTGCACTATTAATTGCTCTAAGTTGTGTATGTGTGTGGATATATTTGTTCTTTCTCTTGTGACAGAAGAGAATTAAACATGATATACTTCTACACAGAGACATAAGTTTTATTTCTGACCTCTTTGTCTTTTAATCTTTGTCTTCTTTTCCCCCAGTGTGTTTTTTTCTCTGTCTGTGGAAAATCTCCCTAGTGTGGTGAACATTTTGTGTTGTCCTGCTTGGTGCAAACCTCACCTTGGTGGTTCCATTCATTTTGTAGCGCAGCTCTTCGACCTCCCAGTCAACTTTAGCTGACTCTCCTAATGTGATTTTTCTGCTTAGTGGGATGATCTGAATCTGAAGGTTTCTTCTTTCGGGGAAAAAAAACCCAACTCAAATTTGCTACTTTCATGGCAAATATTTAGAAATATATGCGTTTTGTTGAACCTAGATCTCACTGTTGATTCTTATGCAGTTGTACAGTTTAATTTTCTCAGTTTTGCCACCTTGACTAGATTGTCATTCTCATCACTTACCTACTCCAACCATCATTTCTTCATAGACTGAATTTTTAAAATGACAGACATAGATTGAATGAAGTTGAGCTTCACAGCAGACAAATGCTAGTCACCCTATGCATTTTTACTTCTAAAAAAATATGAGAGCAGTCAAGATGTGCGGTTATTTAATCTGAAGAAGCATCTTGCTTTTGCAACATCCATTTCCCAGGGATGCTGTCGACTGCCAGGCTGCAGAAATACAGATTATTGTCAACTTTTTCATAACAGGATTAGCTCTTACATCTGCCTGTTCTCTTTCACCCTTCATCGCTGCAGGGAAGCACATAACTGGAAGGACATAACTCTCTGCGATTTTGTGTTGCTTTGCTTTGGGGTGACCCTGCTGTTTTCTTCTGTTCCCCCTTCTCTGTGCTGGGGGTGAGGTCCCTGGGGGGTTGCATGGCCATGGTGCTTTCACTCCGGCTCAAGTGCCAACCTTGGCCATGAAAGGAAAGAAAGAAAACATCATCAAACTTTAAAAGGCAGTGCTGATGAATTGTTATGTATGCTTGAACACTTTAAAAAATGAAATAAAATCCTGGGATATCAAGATTGCCTGGTGAGCGATCATTTTCATGATGGAGACCTGTATTTGAGAAATACTTGGAAGAAAATAAACGGATTTAGTGATTACTTTCCTTGAAGTCACCAAACACTTGTTTAAAAAAAAAAAAAAAAGGTTAAACTTTCATATTTTATATTTCTTGCTGCTTTATTTCCCTGTTCCACTTCTTTTACATCCATGATTTGGAGTACTGGGGGCTGCCTATGATTATGTTACTTGTAATTGAAAAGATGATTTGTTAAATGCAGTTCTGTTATGGTCCCTGTCCTTCTTTATGTCTGTCTGTCCTGGGCTTCTGCTTTGCTTTTCTTTTTCATATACCTTTTTCCATATTTTTCCTTTCTGCCTACACCTCCCTAATTCTTGCTTTTTTTTTTTTTTCCTTTTTTTTTTCCTTTTTTTTTTCCTTTTTTTTTTTTGTATTTTTTGAGCTTTATGCCATTTTGCATCCCAGATCTTTGCAAGGTACTTTTCAAAACTGGATGCCATTTTAGAAGTAGGTTAACTGCCTTTGCTCAGTCTGAAAATGAGAATTCAAGCTCTGAGCTTTTGTTTTGACATTTATGGTTTTTCGTCAGAAGTAAAGAGGCGTTTTTGATTATATTGTAAGAATAAGGTCTCTAATACAGTCTTAATTGCTTTTCTTGTTAATTTGTTAGACCTGGTACAGATTTAATGATACCGTTGCAGCTGGCATTTGGCTGATTGGAAAAACATGACAATTTTTGTATTTAGGTGTTGCAAATGAGATAAAGGTAAAACTGGTTTATGCCACTCTTATTTTGCTGCTCGTAATTTGTTCTTACATTCAGGTTGACTTGAACAAGCAGGGTGTCATCACATGACAGTGAAGATACCTGTTCTAGAATTTTCTTGCTGTTTTTTTTTTTTTTTTTTTTCCTGGACAAGGAGATAATGGCAAAATTTAAGTCTGTTCAATTGTCTGTTCAAGACAGTCAAACTGTCCTTCATCATGATGGTGAACACTTAACCTGACTTGAATTAACTTTCAGGTCTGTAAGATAAAGACCTGAGCTTTTGTTCATAACACAAAGATGCAAAGCAGTTATGAGAAAGTGATTTTGAAGAAATGAGGGGAGGTGAGGAAGCAGACTAGGACTTTGCTGGTAACAGAGAGTATGGATTGCTTCAATTGCATTGCAAGAAATGCTGAGTCCAGTAGCTGGGAGCTGGAAGAGGGCATACTGGAAGAAAGATGGACTCTTCAGAGAAGTCTGTGGCTCTCTGGCCATTTCTTGAACAGATCTTAAGGACCTGTGGCAGAATGTAGCTTTGCTGAAGTAAGTTGGAAATTGCTCCTTGTGTTATACTTGCGAGCTACAAAAAGTCAAGAAGTGGAGGAGATACCTTAAAGTGTATACTGAAAATTTAAAATTGATTAAACTTTGTATTTTCTGGAAGGCACAAAGGAAAAACAAGATTGTGAAACTTTGGACTCTTCCTGTCAAATCTCATTAAAGCTTTCTTGAACAGTGTCTTTCTGCATTTTCCAGCTTGTCTCCCACAAGGACAGTATTTCAGATGACAGTAACAATCCAGTACTCTAATAAACATATATGTGTGGTAATTCCATACACTGAGTGTATACACACTCAGGTACTTGCTGTCCTGTGTATGTGCATGGAAAATGGTCAGCTGTGAGGAGCCTGGCACCCTGTGTACTCCGTTCATCAAGCTGATGTTTGAGTGTGTAGAAAAGCTAAATGGCTGGAAAGCAGCTGCCTTGTTCAAAAAAACCACTTAGTGAGACATTTACTGAGGAGGTAACATCTTTAAAAATATTTAGTGCCACTCGAAAAAGCAACTTTATGAAATATTTAAGAAACGGCTTCTTTGAGGGGAAAATCTAGCAGGTTTTGTGCAGTAATGTTCCTATCTTTTAATGTTGCAATCATTCAACTGATAGGAAGAACATCTCTTCATTATTTAATACTTAGATCCACTTACCACCTATAAATACAGTTTGTACTGAAATATATAAATTGTTTAAAAGTGTCAGCTATCAGAAGAGAACAGGCTTCCTTACACTGTATTAAATGTTAGAATACTAGTTGAGTATGTTCAAATTGCTAGGCAGGCAGGGATCATGGGCCTTTCTAGCACTTGAAAGTCAGCACTGCTGACTCTCTTCATGTAGCCTAAAACTGGGGTTTTTGGAAGGATTCCTGCTTATATAGTGCACATTTTGCCTGCTTAAGCTGTATTAAATGCCAATTTTCATTGTGATATTTAATTTTTTTAATGAACACAATGGACTTTCCGTTTTCTTTAATGTTGTCTGCATGTAAATTAAATTAATCTCCTTGTAAATTCATACATGCACTCAATCCTCCAACTTGCAAGCTTTTGTTGTTAGTCTTGCAAACATTTCTTTATCATCAGGCGTGTTAAGTCTTATGTTTTGAGACCAAGACACGTACCAGCCATTCCCATCTCATCCTTCCTGAAGCAAAGTGTCTGTTTCACTCATTTTCAGTGTTTGTAACAACATATTACAAGTCGTCAGTAAGTGACAGTTTTTAAAATACGTTCCTGTCTTGCTTTTCCAGTAATAAAATGCACCGTAAATGAGATTTCTTGTATGGTCTGCCCTAACTGGGCAGTGGTGAGTGAGTCACATGCTTATTTGGAGTTAGTGTTTAATATGTATTTTTATGTATCTGCCTTTGGATACTTTAGGTGTATCTGACCCATTGAAGAGCCCAAAGATTGCTCCAGTTTCTACCCACGTGGCCTTCCCTGATCCATGCCAGTGAGTGAGAGTCAGAAGAGAGATCCTATTGCCTCCTCTATCAGTAACTGGTGAATGTTTAAGTGAGTTATGGGGCTGTAGGAATGAACCCACTGCCTTGGCTTAGCAGTGTTACCCTGTGTTATCTGAGCACGCTTTCAGCTTGAGAAGTGATATGCAGATCGATGCAGCTTTGCCTGCTTTCCTCCTCATCCAGGGTGATGTGAATTGCCTTGCACTGCCTCCAGTTCAGGGCAGGCACAAGGACAGCTGGTGTGTGTAACCTTCTGAGAAACTGGGGCTGCCCGTCTGCGCTGTAGGAGCTGCACTGACATGGCTTAAATGATGTAGAATTATTTTTGCCAGTGCCTGCATTTATAATTTACTTCAGAGAAAGGCTGTAGTTTGGAAGTGAATCACCTTTCTCCCTTTAGCACATGGTGTGGTTTGTGTGGCAGTGCTGTCACAGGGGAACTGGATGAAATTAAACTCCTCTCTTTGATTCTACCAAAGTGTAACTTAAGCCACCAGTAAAGGTCCAGACCAGCGGCTGCCCTTTGGATAGCTTTGGAACACACGCGTTGGGTCTAGGAAATTGGAATGAATCTAATTTGAAGTCAAGTCTCTGATCTGCTTATGGTACATGTTTATTTACAAGAACTGCATCAAGCTAGAGATTAATCCTCTTGTGCAATTTCTTTATAATGTAGATATGGCCATATGTCTACATATAATGTAGGCTGAGCTATTTCCAGAATCAGCATTTTACTCTATAAGATGAAAGTGCAATTAGATATTATGCTTATAATAGTTCACTGTTTCCTTTGCAGTGTATCAGGTGATAAAGCAAGACAAAAATAAAACATCTAACATTTTTTATTACGTACTTGCACGCAAACATTCCCTTTTGCACAGATACACACAAAGCACATGAAATTTCTTCCCTGTGTTGTCGACAGTGTCTGTTTCAGCAAGTAAGGAGGCACAAAACAAGCAAGACTGTAGAGCAAGAGCAGCAAACCCCCAGTGTGTGTGCAATGATGGGCCTGAGGGCGTTTCCTTCCTGCTGGCTCTGATCTTCTCCAGGGGGCTGAGAGGCCAGCAGCAGGTGTAATGTGCTAGGTGAGTCCTGGAGTACGTCTTCCAGTTTCACTTGTGTGCTCCAGGACTTCTCCATGGTGTGAATCAACACGTGGTAAATGAGAAGAGTTGGGATGTCCCGAGGCGCCCGCTGTGGAAAATAAAGCACTAATGCAGACACATCTGCTCGTGTGCTCACTTCTGCCAAACATGTTTACTAGAAGCAGGTTTTTTCTTTCAGGTGAGAGATGAAAGTATGGGACAGGTGATGGTATGAAAGCCTGTAATGTTTTTATTAATTTATATTTGCATTTGGGTTTGCATTTTTCTCCAGTGGAATATTCATGTATCTTTTGAAATTAATTGGTCTGCTCATCATTAAAACCAGCGGGGATCTCATTTAAGTAAACACCCAAGAATTAAGCTTGCAAGAAAAGTTCAAGCTCTTCCAAGCATTTGAGAGCAGAATCAGTGCCATGTCTGTCTGTGTTCCCCTTGGATTATGTCTTTCTGGCTTCATTTTGGGGTAATTGCATAAGTAGGAAGAACTACCCCTTCACTATCCATCTCCACAGTCTCCAGATCTTCTCTCAGTGATTGCATCTTTAAGTAGTTTATCCTTTCCACACTTTATTGAGCTAAGTTCACAAAACAAACCTTGTGATTTTCACACTGCATATGTTTAATTCCTAATCTCCTTCCATTTAGGATTGTATAAACCAGGTCAGAAAAACAAGGCACAATCTTTGGAAATGTTATTTTAAGATAGTTAAACCCTCAATGCTTTTCCATCTGACACTAGGCAGAATTCATTGTAGAAGTTCAGTAATTAAGTCAAATCACATGCTGTGCTTCAGGGCCAGGAGAGGAGCTTGGCACCAACAAAGCAGAGCTGCCCTCCTGCATTTCCTTAGCAGTTGTTCCCACATCACTGAGTCAAAATAACTTTGTGCCTCTGTCCAGCCTTCTCTAATCACCTCCCTGATCCCAGGCATCTGCAGCAGCATGGGGAAAAAATGGACTTACCTTAAGGACTTAAAAATAAATAAATCCAAGGTGCTTCTGCTGTGTCTCTGGGACAGGAGCTCTGGTAGACAGCTTGGGATGTCTGAAAGGTTTGACTGCTCTCGCTCTATCTTGTGCTGATGGGACAAGGCCAGGGTTTCTCCTGGCTGCAGAGCTCCTTGTGTGGCCAAGGAGTGAGTGTTACTGCTCCTGATGTATGTTCTTGTTTCGGAGAGTCTCCTCCTCGCTTTGCCAACCTGAGCAGCAAAGGTGTTTCATCAAAGCTGGTGACAAAATGCCTGTTGACTTTAATGCTCGGGCTCCTTCCTTGTTGTGTTGACCGTGTGAGACTTTTTTCCCTGATTATGTAAAATATGTGCAAATGTTTGCTTTAGATAATGAAATGTGTACAACATGAACTTCTGGGACATTACTACTCACTATTGCTGCAGCAAAATGCTGAGATATGTAAAAAAGGCTGCAGTAATTGTTAGAATATTGATGATTTCATGGATTAAGAGACTTATATTTATGAAATTAAGGAAGATAATGTATATGTAGACTCCTGACTTTTTCAAAGAAAACCAGTAAGTGGCCAAGCATAGTTTGTGTATAAAAGTATTTTACACGGACTTTAAAAACCAGCATTTTCCTATGGAATGAGGTACAGGCCACTTGTATATATTTTTAATTACAAGGTAGCAAGGTTGGTAGGGAGGCATTTTCTTGTTACCGATGTATAACCTGGGCTGGCAGCTCCCCGTAACAACTGGACATAACAGCCCTAAATGGGGTGACTGTTGCCTGCCTGTGCCAGCTCCTTCTGTTCAGCTGGCTTTTTGCCCATCTAGAAATTGCTCAATAAAAACTGAGTAAAATATATGAGCCTGGAGTGATCTTTATAAAATCCCTCCCCAAGTACCTTCCTTATTGTACCTCCAACATTTCCTGTTGTTCATTGGCTCACTAATATTATCTGTGTAGTTAAAGTTAGGGGAAAAAATGACAGGCTTTTCTCAATTATAAAGAAGCTGATCAACCTAATTTTCAAATAGATGTGTAAGATGAAAGAATAATACACAAATTCTGATATGAACTTGAAGTTTAATAGTGGCATAGCTAGAAACACTCATTTATGAACCAATAATGTTGATGGGGGAGGAAACGTTGAGTTGTGAGAATGAGGAAGACCTGAAATTACAGCTCCTGTGACATTCTTTTAAAAGAAAAAAACAAACCAAACCCGAACAACTCTTAATTTCTTTTGGCTTTAGTAAATATTGTATGGGTTGTAAATGCACACTTCTAGTGCAAAGCCATCTGTAATCCTGTATATATCAGAATATTGTGGTAAAAGTGTCACCACTGTGACTATTTGCTGCCACTTGGTATAGGTGTGCTAAAAACTTGGGGTTTGGTGGCTTTTGTTGTTGTTGTTGTTTGGTTGTTTTTTGTTTGTGTTTTTGTTTCATTGTTTTTTTCCATTTTCTGTTTCTAGCTTCAGATTTTGATGGAGGAAGGCTCATGACTGGGCTCACTTTTTCCAGGTACATCTGAGGAAGATTGGTTGGCTCTGACTCAAAGTGAGCATAAGGACAAGAGCAGTTCAGCACAGCTGGGTGCGGGAGTGGGAAGCCAAAGCCTGGAAATAGCCCTTGGCCATGTCCTGGCAGGCAGGAGTGTGAATCTGATGACTCCCAGGCAGGATGGGAGGGCGCTGCAGCATCTTTGTTGTAATGACATTGGAGAAACCTTGAGCTGATCTCATTTTCTTTGCCAAAAAGTGGTTTATTAAAGGCACTTTTGTGTTGCAGCTTCTTGCGATTCCGATAGAAAAGTCTTGTAATTGAAATGAAACAACTTTGGTTGTATCCTGAATACATCTGTTTGATACTGTTTGAAAAAACGTCGGGAGAGGGGGAAGAAATGTTAGGGGAGATAATTAGAGAAAAACTAATTAAATGCATCGCTTTGTATTTTTTATGATCTCACTTGGGAAAAAATGTGTATTAAATACTTTTCATTACTGCCCTCTTCTCTCCTGCTCTCCTCTATTTCATTTCAAAGATGCAAGTATTTTATGAGAGAAGATTCTAAAATTTTTTTTCAATGCTTTGAGATAATTTTAAATAGTCATCTTTTCTACCAGTTGACTGGACTCTTAATTTTCTTGAATGCAAATTCTGATAGGGCATTCAGATATATGAAAGGCCCAAGATGTATTTAAGCAACAGACTCCGGCTTAATTTTATTTGCCTCTCAACCTCTTAAAATTTTCCAGTATCTGTTAAATACTGGGAATTTCTTTCAGGGAACAGAAATACCTAGTACCTGATCAGCATTTCTGGATACATCTCAGCAGCCTGATGCCTGGGGTTCAAGCAGCCAAATATTTGGCAAAGGAGACAGATCACTCTTGCTTTGTCCAGTACTTCTTAATACTTGTGTCTTTTTGGTCTCACAGAAAAGCAACAGAGTACACACGCAGGCAGTTCAACGTGGAAAGCAATTGTGGAGAAATTTGCCATTTTCCATGATGATTTAAAAGCTGCAAAGCTGTGATAAAGTCATTATTGGTGTTCCTTGCATGTAATGTTTGTTGGCAAGGAAATGTTCTTGTTCCCTACAGATTGCTCCCAAACTCCTGACATACCTTCAGCCCAGATGCTCGTATCTGTAGTCCCACAGGAACACAGGTCTCAGAGTTGTTTAGGGGTTAGAGAATAAAAAGGAATAATAGTAAAAAACTGAAGCAATACCCCCCCCCCCCAAAAAAAAAAACCCCAACCAACCCAACCCCCCCAAATTCAACAGGATGCTTATATAGGAAACACAGTGAGAAACACAAGAGCTCATCAGCCCCTTTATTCTTGCCTTGGTGGGCTGGAGAAGTGGAGAATTTGTCCTTTTCCTTGTGAGTGGAATGTGAGTGGATTCTCATCTCAGAGTGAGCCCTGCTCTACCCTGCTGTGGGAATTTCTTTTGCTTTGACCAGTTCTGCTCTTTGCAGGTTGCTCACATGGCCTTGGGTTTTTGTTTGGTTTTGGTTTTCTTTCTGTTTCATTTAATCTGTTTATGTTTTTAATTCAAAATCTACCCATGGAGTTTAGGGTGTGTAGCGTTTATATAAGGTAGTTTAAAATTATAGCACTTTCTTTTTTTCACTCCCCTCAGATCCTGCAGTAATTATAAAAAGGATAGATTATTTTATCTACAGCTTTTCCAGACACAGTAATTTAGTCAAGAAGGTCACCTCTTTGCTCCTATTCAAAAATCTGGTTTTGTGACTTTTAACATTGTATATTCCTGTGGGTATTAGCCTAGTAAAAGAAATACAGGTAAAATTGCAATGATTTTGTGGAGGTCTGCTAAAGATGGAAGAGTTTAATTGTTAACGGTTATTAAGATAATAACTGTTTTACATTAATATACCTTATTGACAATTTACAAATAAATCATCCTGGAAGTAAGATCTTAGCAGGCTACATAGCAGGTTTAAAGTAAATATTCCTGGAAATTCAGAAGCACAGTCCCACTCATCCCTGACACAGAACGTTAAAACAGATGCTGGTGTTTTACATTCCTGTCTTTTTTTACTAAATAATGAACACATAGACACACTGCACCTCATAAGAAGATTTTTTTGTGGGCTGTAGAGAATCACTGACAATTCTGGCTGAATTACATACATGGACTTTTTATTTGACTTTTTATTTTTCATGTCTATCTGAATGCAGTTTCTTTGGAGCGCAGTTGGGATGAATTCTGAACTGGATGACAGACATTTTCAGTTCAGACGATAGGTATTAGTCAACTTTGGGCAAATAAACCAAGAACAGAATTTTGCTTTTGGGTGGAGGATGGCACAGTTCTCTCACTCTAGTTTATGCACACTTCCTTTGAGTTCACTGCCAAGCTTAGAAACAGGTTTGGATGTAGCACAGATCTCACTCTTCATTGGAATGTGAAAGGATAGCTTTGGGCAGTAGACTTTGTATCCAGTCACACACAGCCTGTCTGTGTCAGCGTTAAGCTACAGCTGCTGTTTTCTGTCCTGCCAACAGCACAAATCCAGCATAAAATCCATTTCACCTATGTCTTCATATCTGAGCTAGCCCAGGCTTGAGCTCCAGCAGTGATTTGGTAGCATGCAAGTTTGGCATCCATAAACATGGATGAATGCATCTTGGGCATCCACTTTGGATGACTGGGATCTGTGATGCCATCCTTGGTTTAAGAGTGTGCAAGACAATAAAGTAGAGGGTTAATTTCTGAGAAGCAGAGGAGGAGGGCTGGAAATACAAGCTTTGTCCTTAAAAGGCTCTGGCCCTCATGAACTGTAGCTCACCTTTGTCTGTGCTGTGGCCAACTATCCACTGTGATGAAATCATAAAAGATGAGATTTTTTTTTCTGGGAGCTGGGAAGGGATTTTGTGTTAGAGATGCATAATTACATGATTTTATGTTCATATCTTACATGCTTTCAATTTTAATAAATTTTGGAGGCTATATCAGTGAGTTCTTAAGAAGGCTTTGAGTACTGTCAAACTGTTGGATGAGAGGCAAGTGCAATGGGAAATAATCAGTATGAGCTACTGACGTAAGATGGGGTGGGTGAGAATGGATTGGGGGAGTTGACGGTGTTAACTGTCATCAGCAAGTTGGGGAATTACAAGAAAACATACAACCATTTGTATATTTTTAAAATTATTGTTATTCTTGCATTGGAATAGAAAAGGGGCAGTGTTTTCTTTAGGGCTGTTGTAAAGGGGAATTAAAGAGACTACAGCAGGTATTTTTACAGAGAAGAGTGTGGAGATGCCAGAAAAGAGCCGGCTGTGACCTGGTTGAGGATTAAGCAGAGTTACAGCACCTCAAGGGAGACAGGAGGTAAAGGTCTGGTCATAGGTTTATCCAGAGGGACACTTTCCCAGGAGAAGGAACTGCACCTGGGAACACCCTGACATCTTAGCTGGCTGATACCAGTGCAGCATACTAATGGGCTCATGCTTTAATTCCCAAGGAATTTAAATTCCACTGTACTTAATTTTTAGTTGCTATCAATGCCATAATTTGAAGCAGCCTAAACTGGTTATTTTATAGTATAGTTTCATATATTTGATTTAGATTATAATTTAAAGTTTAATGTATCTGATTTAGTCTCTCACAGTATAAACCAACATTTAAAAAAGGATGCAGTTCAGGGAGAAGCTTGTAGTTCCTAGTCAGTCATGGCTCGGGTATCTGTTCTTACGGCTATTGAAAACTGCTTCATCCCTCTGACTGATGAAGGCATTTTGGACTTTGCCTTAGACCTATGTTCTCTTTTCCTCTCCAATGTTTATTTGTTCCTCTAAGCTTTCTGCTTTTAATATTTTTTCTTCTATTGTGTAAGTCAGCTTTTCCCAAATCTTGGATTTGTGGGGATGGGCAGACATGTAAAGCTGGCTGTGTATCTGGCTTGAAAAACCAAAAAGGAAAAATTACTCAACAGTTCAGCTGGGAAATAAAAGAAATGTATGTTTGGGCAGTTCTTTTTCTTTTCCAGTTCAGGGGAAATCTGACATGTAACAATATTCAGTAACCACACTATTCCCCATCGCTTCCCATATTGCTTATGTGGAGATTTAAAGGAAAACCCAGAAGAATGAAGGAATATGAGAAGAGTAAGAAGCAGGATCATTTTATTTTTCTCTGTGATCTTAGGGCTGTTAAAACATCCACCACACCGGGGCAGCAGTCAGCAAGCATAGGTTGTCTGAGCTCCTGCTCCTGTCTCCAGTGTGGAATATTTGGCATTCTGGAGGAGACCAGCAATTGATTTTGTCTCTGTGGTTTCTTCTGAGGCACACTCATCTTCTGATCTGGATTAAGTAGCAGTTGCTAACTGCTTGGGTTGGTGTGTATGAAGAGGAAAAAAGATAAAGAAATGTGTTACCAGCTGGTGCTCCTGTCAGCATCTCTGTGTCCAGTGTTCTCATACAGGTTGTGAGAAGCATTTTATGGATATGCACATGGTAAATTAGACGTGTCTGCTTATCTGCCAGTGAGAGCTCTATGTTTTACGTTCTCCTATTTCCTCCTCCTTTCGATTGCTGATGTACAAAAGGTAATTTTCCCACTGTAACCTGTGGCTAGAAGGGGGTTTACAGGCATTACAGGCTAGATTCATTTTCACTCCCCCAAGGTTCATATTGAATGTAAAGTCCCTCTCTTGGTGACAGCTGTGAGGTTTTGTGCCACTGACTGTTTAGAGTACACAGTAGGAACCTGGAAGATGGTTAATGCACTGTGGGCTCCAGAGGCTCCTTCCATTGCTTTTGCTCTTCATCAAGTCCCAAACCTCACTGAGAATGGGCCAGGGTATGAGTGAAAGTGTTTGTGTATATTATTTTGTATTGGTTTTAAATGGTGTTAGTCTTCTGATAGCCTAACTGATAAAGTGTTTGTTTTTTTGGGATTAATCAATCATTTTTATCTTTTTAGAACTGATTTTACTGGACTAAAGGAAATTTTGTTTCCAGAAAAATAGAGCCAACAACAGAAAATCCAGCTTGTCACAGTGTAGCAGATGCCTTAATACAAGGACGGCTTCTGTAATATTACTTAAATTGCTTAAAATAAGTAAGTGCATGAGAAAAGCAAAAGTCTTAGGTGAAGTATTTTGCAGCATGTGCTTTCTGGCTTAATCATGCCTATCCAGGCTCTTGAGCAGGCTGCTGGGATTTACATGCGAATTGAGGGAGTTCATTATGTACCTAATGACTCTTTCAGGTTTGGGTCCTTATATTTTAAAGCAGTTGTTATCCTCTGTAGATCTATAGTGTTGATTTAAACTATTGTGTGACAAATCCCATTAAGGTGATGAGTTTGTTATAATCTGTAATAAATCCTTTTGGAAACGTCGTGATTATCCCTGATGTTTTCTCAGCCGATAGATTCTATCATGCAGTGAAAGTAAATTAGTCTGATGAGGGAGAGAAAATGAGTAAGAATCTGAAAGTCACATGTACAGTTAAACATGCTTGGAGTGCCTAAAGAAGGAATACGAGTATCTTTTGAATGATTAAATTCCATCAAGGCTATTAATAACCAGAGGGAAACTAACTTTTTCTTCTTTTTGCTGTTTTGGAAAGGCAGCACTAGATGTGCTCCTGGTTTTAGTCCCTGTGGACATTCTCCTGATGTGGAGGGCAGTGTATATCACTGGCCTGAAATGGTCACTTACGGTCTGGGCCCCTCATGTTGAGAAGACAGACAATTGAATATCTACATATAAAAAAATCCTGATTTTTGTACATGCACGTTGTATATGTGGCAAGGAGCCAGTAAAAAATCTGACCTAGGAGAACTGAAGCATCTGGCTACAACATTATTGAGAAAAATGCAGCACAAACATGGGAAAAATGTAGTAATGTAGATTAATTAATCTCTGCATGTCTTGGTAAGAGGCCCAACTTATTTGTAATAAATCTTTGAGGTTTTTCAAGATGGAAGTTCTTTTGAACTGTCAGCTTGTATGTATGTCTGACAAAACCTATAATTAGATTGACGTACTGAGTAAGGTCTGGCCTCACAATATTGAGAATGTGCAGTGGTGTCACCAGACTGAGGATGGAATAATGGTTCTATTAAAGTCAATAAAATATGTATATAAACATTAGTAGGGTTAGTATTTTATCTAAAAGTATGTAATAGAATTGGCTACTAGTAGCTGGCTCTGGGTATTAAAATTAATTTAAACATTATATTATTGTTTAAGTGACTTGCAAATCTTGTAATAAGTAGGGATGAGTTATCCATTCCTGTTTTATCTTCCTTAAATAATTATGGGGAGAATGTTTTCTCCAAAAAACCAAGTCAAGTGTCTACACACATTGGCACTGATTATCATCCATCTGTGTGTACTTTATGTGTAGGTAAAATATCTGTAGGTGCATATGTATGTGTATGCTTTTTAAATATGTGCAGGTCTCCTGCTCAACTTTTAACCTTCAGCTCCATAGTTTAGGTTACATGTCCCTGAACTATTTGCACAAATATTTTATAGTTACAGGCCTACCTACATATCAACCTGCTTTGTTCTGCATGTGTCCAACGCTTAAACGTTACGTTTTAGTAATGCTGCTTTAAGTGGTCCTCACTGCTCTAAAGCCAGAACTGTCAGCAAACTGCAGGTACATTCCAGTGTCCAAAGTATGTATTCTTTCTGCTAAGTCATAGAGTCCTGGAATGGTTTGGGTTGGAAAGGATCATGTCATTCCACCCACTGCAATCGGTGGGGGCACCTTCCACTAGACCAGGTTGCTCAGAGCCTGGTCCAAGATGGCCTTCAACACTTCCAGGGATGGGGCATCCATAAAATAAAATACATATAAAATAAATATAGTGGGGTTTTTGTTGCAATGAGAATAAATCAGACAGAAAAATGTCTCTGCCATGCAAAGATTATACAACATTTTAGTCTTTAATTTTCTCTTGCTTTAAGTCTTAACCAGTGACCTCCAGACTGTGTGATGAGCAATGAACGGGGCATAGAATAGTCATTGTACTGTATAATATTTTTTTCCTTTGAATTTTATGTATTGGAAGCAGGGCTGTGTGTAGAAGGGCGTGGGGTTAATGTGTGTTTTCCAGGATGGCAGTGGTTTAAAGGAGGGAGTGGGAGAGATGAGTGAGGAAAAGCTGAAGAGGTGCATGGATGGTTTAATGTTATCTTTAAAGCTGAGTCGTGAAGGGACACTCTGTTGTTTTTGTAATCTGCCAGTTAATTGGTTTCGTTGTTTGTTTGGAGATTCACCAGCAGCAGGTGGGAAATGCCAAATAATGAGAACATCCTCTTGAAATAATGTTATTTCTAGTGGGGCTCTGGCTGAAATCTTTTACCCAGCTCCTGTTGCACACCCCCACCAAGTGCTCTGGAACTGGGAAATCCTGTAGAAACTTGCATTGTGCAGAGAAGTGTTCCAAAGTCCAGCTGGTTCTAAGATCGAAGCAAAGGCTGTGATTTAAACCAGTAAAAGAATATTCTTACTGAATGTCCTCTTATTCATTGCATTACTCTTAAATGTCTTAGAAATAGATCCAAAGCTTCAGAAAATTCCTCTGTGAAGTTCCTTCAGGTTTTTTGAGGACTTTGTCAGAGGATCTTTACTGTCTAGTTTTGAAATTTGGTGCCTATTACCACTGATGTTTTCATTTAATTTTTTTACTAGTTTTGACAAGGTAGCAGTTGTGTGCCTGGGGCTCTCTAGGTGTTTTCATAGCATGCTTTCTCCAGCATAACTCTGCAGATACCAGCAACTTTTGATACAGCTAGTCCTTTTTAAAAAGTTATTAGGTTTGTGTATATTAGATTGTATTTTGCCAAACAAAACCTCCGGGATTCTGTGCATATTGAAGTGATACTAAATGCTGATAATTTGGGAGGAGCTGTCATTCTGCTCTATTGTTATATTGCAGCTTCTTAAGAAAGAAAATAATTTCTTAACTATGTTTACAATACTTAGTCAAGCATTTTTCCTCTTAATTTTAGGAGGCAATATCTTTCATGTATCCTCTCTCCTCTCTCGGGTTCTCACTTTCTCTCTCACATAGTATTTAATTTCTATAGCCTTCCATTTGCAATTATTGGGAATCTCCTAGAGAAAGAAATGGCCAAGATTACCAGAGCAGTAGGCAGCACTTTCCCAAGACTATTTATTTTTCCCCAATTTACTCTGATTATTGCAGCAGTTTCTTAAGTCATCTGACCAAAATTTCCCCGTCCTTTGAGAGGAGGAGGCAAGATATTGGGAGAAAAACTGATCTGTCCTTGAAGATGCTTGTTTGGAAGCCTTTAAAACATGGAGCTTTACTTTTACTCATCAGGCTTTCAATTTATCAATTAAAAACTCCCAAATTGACTTCTGAGTGTTTCAAAACCAATCTCAAAACACTTACCCAAAATTTCCAAGCATCTTCCAGTCTGCCCCGTGGAAGGGCAGGTGGTTCATCATCACTGCTCCCTGGGAGAAGATTTCTGCCGCTCAACCCTTGTTTGTGTCACTGCTAATTACCAGCAACCCTCACGCCCACTCAAAGCTGACTAGTGTGCTAAGGATGCTTCTTAAAGCAGTGAGCTGATGGGAGCACCTCTTAAATGGGGGGTTATTTCCTTTGGTGCCATTATGTTTCATTAAAAGACTTCAGATAATCTGAAATGCAGAAATATGCTCCATTAGGTAAATGGTGAGTTTGTGACCTTTGTGTCTCTTGGTTCTCCAGAGTTATTTATTCCAGCCACATTAATAGGTTTGCAAGGCTTGATGCTCTGAATTGCATTTGAAATTTTTCATGTTAGTAAATTTGGTGTGTGTATGGGAACAAACTTTAGGAATTTAGGTGTTCACTTATTTCCAGGTTTAGATGACTAGTGTGATTGTTATGAATATGGCCCATGGCAAAACTACTGTTAATCTTTACAACTTCCAAAATACTTAGATTCATAAGTGTGAGTTTATGGATTGTCTCTTGAAATTTATCTATCCATTTTTAAGGAAGTGCTTCCTTTTCTTTACCATCTGTCCATAAAACATAACCGTGCAATGCGAGTTTCAGGCAGCTTGAACATGTCCCAGTTTTACATTAAATAATAAATGTGACGGTCTATTTGCTTGTGTAAATATGGATCTGGTAGGGGGACAGATGGCCCTCCAGGGACGTCTTGTGTCGTGTGAGGTTCTTCAGCTCACGATTTGAGGCTCATCCTGGGCCTTGGCTGCTGAAGACTCTGCCGTGTTCTACGAGTCAGCGACAGGGTGCTGTTCTTGGATCTGATCCAGCTGGGGTGGAACCCCTGGAGAATAAATATTGCTTGGGAGAGCAGAGAGCTCTCAGAGACCTATGAGATGTGACAGCATTCTGCTTAGCTGATAAATTGCAGTGTAGCAGGAAGGATGCTACAATGAGTATTGATTTCTTTTGTGCATAGAACTCATTTTGCTCCAGCTTGTGAATTGCCTTCATGAGCTGACAATCCATTAAGGATCACTTTGTGTGTCTCTTCCTTCATTATTGCTTCTTTTACTGCTTTCTGCTTTACTGCCTTTAAAATACATTGTCAAGGCAAAAATAAAATAGGTACAGGAGAAACTCTAATAGGAGCAAAGCAATTTGGCTCTTGGTAAATTACTTTATTGCAAAAAATATTTTACTAGAGGACAATCTACAAAGACAATTTCAAGGGGCTAAACATATTATATTAAAATTATTTTATAGTAGGGTAACTCACCTAATGATCGCAATTTTGTGTCATGAAATGCACCTTTTATTGTAAGATTTTATTTTTTTTCTAAGTCTGAAGACCTAAAATACCAGTTTTATGTGAACATAATTTAGTCTTGTCCATTTTGCATGGCCAGTTGGTGCCTCATATTTTGAATATGTGCCAATAATACCTTCACAGATGCAATGCTTGGTTTTTTTCATGTCCTGGAGGATTGTTGCTTTTTATTCAGAGTAAACAGGGAAGCAGTGTGTTCCTCTACATTAATTTTTTCCTATTTCAAGGAGTAAACAGGGGAGCAGTATGTTTCTCTACATTTAATTTTTTGCTGTTTCAAAGAAATAGACAAGTTTTGTGACACAGATGCATAAATAGTAAAATCATATTTTTTTGCTTGAAAATGTGGTATTTTCCTCGATCATGTAATCACATTGATTTGGTTTTGTCATTATAGAAAGGATTGGAATTAAGAATGTCTAGATAAGGCTATCAAATATAGGACTAGCAAATTAAGAGGACCAGTGCATTGTGCTCCATTATGGAAGAAAGTGTATTATTTTTGTCACCAAGATAATTTTTTAACTTATAATAATTTCCCACTTGCATTTGTTTTGTATCCTTTTTGGGCTGTTTTGTTTGGTATTAGGCAAGTCTTATCCTCCTCCAGGTCTCAGTCTCAGGGATGGATATTGCCTCTCTGCAGAGTGATTTGTGATCTAGTGTGGAGAACTCCACTGAGAAGCTGGAGTCTGCATTTTTAGGAAACAGATGTTGCTCTTGAAAGCTGCTTTAAAAAAACGTAACTAACATGTCCTGTGGCTATTAAAATTTAGTTTAATGTAGTTAGTCACACAAGCAGGGTGATTTTCACATTGCAGGACTTTTCTGTTTTTCAATTTTTGTCCCCTGGCTTGGACATTTCTGTGAAGGTCTGATTCATCTGCCTCCTGCAGTTTCTGGCAGGTCCCGAGTTCTCCTGCCAGGAACCTCGGCCTCAGTTCCTGCCTGGACTTCTCTGGTAGCAGTGACTTCATTAATGGCATCTCCTGGCTCTCAGTGCAGCACTACTCAGTGATTTCTACCCAAGAGTGACTCTGAGTACATTAGGCTGAGTTGTTTTGTGCAAGTGCTTGGCCAGACTCTTGATACTTCCTTCTTTTCCTCCCACCTCTTCTTCCTTGCACTAAGAATTTTAGCATTGGCTGACCGATATCCTCCCGTTGCCTCTGGTTAGTGACCTGAGGAATAATGTTCTAGTCACTGTTTATTTTAAAAGAATAGTAGTAATTGAAGCCAATAAACACCATTTGGAAACCTGACTGTTTCTTGGTTTGCTTGGAAGACCATGGCAAAGCTACAGAGGTAAAACCAATGTCTGCTTTCTTTAAAACACGTGGTGGCATGGGGTGCACTACAGGCCTTCAGCCCTATCTCAAGAGAGGAGAAATGAATTAGATAAGGATTTCCAAGGTGAGATTTTCTGGAATAGACTCAAATGTGCCTTTCCAGTATGTCATACAGATGAATTTGGGATTATTAGTAGATGTACAAGTGAATAAAATTGGTAACCCCTGCCCTCCCTGCACATGCCAAATCAGGAAAGTTTTAGTTTGGTAAATTAGTTCTAGTGCAAATAATTTCCCAACTTCTTTTCCAAGCTCTTTTTTGTAAACCATGCTCTCCTGCTGATAGGATTAAACATTGTAACTACTGGACTGTGGAAGTGTCTCTAACTATACCTGCATGGATCCTTTGAAAACATATTTTTTAAAAATATGTAGAAGAGAGCTTGGATGCTGTTTATAAACTGAGCAGCATATTTTTTGTTCTATATTTACGTTGACCTGACTTTATTGTCTGGATTTCAGTTGGTTTTGTTTTTCCTTAATCACAACTTTTTGTTCCCTCTTTTTTTTAAATTTTACTGATGGGAAGAGTTTTTTTCGAGGGGGATTTTTTAGCTTTTGGTTGG